>OZ024889.1:15413654-15811154 GCA_964017195.1 Siderastrea radians
AACAGACACATTAAAATCAACAATAAAACTCTGTTTTTTCCAGCGTGGTACCACAAAGAAATCTACAAAATTAAAGATCCTATAAGTGATAATGGTAAATTTCTCCCTTTTGACGTTTTTTGTCGTATGTTTGATGTTAAAGCTTGTTTTACAACATACTATGGTCTATGTAATTCAATCCGTCAAAATTGGAATGCTATCTCCAAAGAATCCCATGGCGTTTTAGAATTAATTTCAAATTGGCGTACTAACAACTCGAACTTAACCACTGCAGATCTGCTGCGTGTTATTGCAGATAGTAAATTTGTGCCTCCTTCAGCCGAGCAAAAAATTCTTAATTCAGGTGTTTCTAAAGATAACTTATCAAAAGTATATCTTCTACCATGGAGTATAACAAAGGAAATTAAATTGGTGCATGTTTCAGTATAAAATTATTCATAACGCAGTGTTCACAAAGGACAAGCTTTTCAAAGCAAATATTTTACAGGATGACAAATGTTTTCACTGCAAAGACAAAGCAGAAACACTTTTGCATTTGCTTGTCCACTGTCCGCATACAGTGGCTTTTTGGAATGATTTTCGGGAATGGTGGCGCAAAAATACCCATATTGTACTGAACCTTACACCTACTATGGTGTTATATGGTGTTATAGATAACTCAAGGTTCTGCACGCTACTCAATTTGGCCCTGTTAGTTGCCAAGTTCTACACATACCGATGCAGTCTAGACGATACGCCTCTACACTTCCCTGTGTTTGAAACAGAATTACGTGAAAAAGCAAGGATTGAGAAAGATATTGCCACGAGAAATGGTAATCTAAAGCATTTCAAGATTAAATGGGAACCTCTGATCCACAGCAAATTTATTGGAGATGTCGATATTTGAGAGACCTTTGACCCGCTTTGCAGTTTATATAGTTATTTATTTGGATGTATTTATTTGTCTATCTTTTTATTTAATCGCTTATACTGTCTGTTTGTTTCTATTTGTAAAGAGGTGCAAAGTATTGCTGTAATTGCTTTATACGTTTGTTAATTTTTTATCTACTGGTTCTATTTGTAAAGATGTGTATAGTACTCTTGTAATTGCTTATCTATTGTATTGAAAATTTTTTTTTGTGTTCTTTAATAAATAACGTTAAAAAAAATGTTTGAATAATTTCAATAATAGTAACTTTTTTTGTCTTGTTGAATCTTCTTCAGTGAAAACGTCCTGATCCAGAAACATTCGCATATCTAATTAATTGCCATTGCTTGACTGACAAAATATCGTCACCACTGCATTTTTTAGTGGCTTGCACTGCCAACTGGCTGTAAATACGAAAACTATTTTTAACACGTAAAAAGAAAGCTTTTTGCCAAACCATTGGTTTCGTTAGTCTAAACAAATAAATCAGGAGACAAGCTTCGGCTTTTGCTAAAGAATGGCAAAGAAAGCGATCCTGCAGCGTGGAGCATTATTTTCATCTGGTTGGGGTAGAGTATGCCGGCCTAAGACGTCAGGCAAGAGTCAGGTCAACAGGCCGCCGAACTAAGAGGTTTGTCCTGCACGAAGGCCTCCAAACAAGATTTTGTTGTAACAACAGTGGTGAACATTTGTCGTTTGATATTTGCTGATTACATGAGAATTACTAGTAAGTTGGAGAGAAAACGTCAATCGGGTCATGTCTTACCCTGGAGGAAATCTTGGAACGATCTTTGAAGATCTTCAAGGATCTTTCTTCTAATCTTTCAAAGATCCTTGAGGTTCCTGTAACGTCACTCTTTCAGGATCCTACAACGATCCTTCAGCCCTCAACGCTTCTTAAGGTCCCTGCAAAGATCATCAAGGATCCTTGTGCAGGATCCCAAAAGATTTGAAAGGATCCGCTGTGTGACCCTTTCAAAAATGATTAGGATTGCTGTTATTTAGGTTCCTGCGTAGGATCCTACGGGTCCTTATAAGAGTTCTACCAGGGCTATGCTCTACTGACGTCTGCAAAGATCAGAGAGGTATGTGTTTTCTTTTCTTGACTTATTACAGAAAAGGAGATAAGTATGAAGTCAAAGAGGCACAGAAATGAGTAGAAACAAGGATGTTGGATTTTGGACCACATGGTGGAAATCTGGAATGCAGATGACTGGAATCCGGAATCCAATACCGCTGTGAATTCTGTTACATGGGGCGATGTATTACCTTGAGAACACCCAACGCCTGTAAAGCTAACAGAATCCGAGATCGGGGCCTTTGAACGCTCAAATCCAAGGGACCGCTTGATTGCATGCAAGGACACACCTTTTGAAAGGAAATAGGCTAGTTGTAGTTAATTCTGTTTTTCGAATAAAATTCCTGTCTTTTATTCAAACCAAAAGGTTCCAAAAAGTTTGTCTAAGCGATCTGAGTCACTGGAAGCCTGTGCTGACTTGATCAATGCATTGAAAAGAAAAGTCGCTTAAGGTGTGTGGGGTCTTATTGAAATGCATCTCTACCTCACAAGTTTTCTTACTAGTGACCATAGCAGATCTAGACTTGTGATTGCGAAATCGAATTCGAAAATCAATGGTGGTAGCTAGATCAGACGTATTGCAGGCGACATTTCTCACAAGAGGCTAAATAGATAACTTTTGTTTTTAATCACAAGACAGTTTTGACTGGATGGTGTAATTCTTGCCAGTTTGAAAACTGAGAAAAGACTTTGATTCGACAAAGAAATTCTTACAAAGTCGCATCCACTTCTTTTGCATTCGAAGCATCCCTTCATTGCAACGGTCTCTTCCCCGCCGGTAGTTCTATAGCAAGATGGTGCTCATAACTACTTAAGATTTTTCGACCTATGAATAGATGGTATAATTGAATTTGGAGGGAATAGTTCTTTTAGTTTAGGGTTGGACTCAAAAAAGTGCAAATGCTTTTTGATGATGCGACCCACATCGGGTAGATTTGGATTAAACGTAGTCACAAATGGAAATAATTTCTTTGTAGGCACTAGAGGGTGGGAGGCACAATGGACTATTTGAAGGTTTGGAATAAACGTCTGTCTTAATAAAGCCGTCCATGAGTTGTAAAGTGAGATCTAGCACATGGAGCTCGCGTTCAGAGTAAACTAGTCAACTAGCTCAACCGGAGACCGCCCGCTGACAACCCCTTGGTTGTAGATGTAATTATAGGGAGTCAGTTCCTTTGGCAGGATCCAGATCAGGATTTCTGATCCGTCACGTTCCTTTATGCGAATCCATTTTCAGATCAGTGATCCATCGAATCCATTCTGGACAAGGATTCATCGGAACACTGATCTGAGTGATCCAAAAATGGATCATCAGATTCGTGATCCAGCACGTTCCTTTGGTTAAAAATCCGAAATTAATCAATTAGTGCACAGTTTCCTTCCCTTTTTCCGCTAGGAGCTGTTAAGAAGACGTAAAAATACCACAATTTAGCCCCTTGTATCCTAATAGTGATTGAAATTCGTCAGGAACTGGACGAAATTCCAGCAAAGTCTCAAATACTTAAAGTGGCTGAAACAAAAACTTTCGATTTCATCCAAAATTGCCATAAAATTGAATGTTGGTGGATCAAGCCTCTATGATGGAGTTTGTTAAGTTCTTATTGTTCATACTTTGATTGAAAGTGCTGTTCGGTATTTTTAGCTGCATGATATCATTTCTTTTAGTGAGTTCCTTAAGTGTTCTCTTGCTTTACATATGGGTTGTTTCTAACACTTTTCATGCAATTTCGTGCGTGCTGTCATGGTAATTAATCCTGCATACCAAAACCTCGTTTCGGCGCATCAGGATACAAGTGATCTTCGATCATAAATCTTGATCGGGATCCTCCCAAAGGAGCACACCCTATGACTGACGGCAGCAAAAAATGAAATCGTCAGTTGGTTTTTTAATTACATACTAGTTCGCGTGCTACTATGGAAAAGGCACGATGATGGTTCAATTTGAGCGATGACTTCAGTTTCTAGAACTTAAACTGAGAGGCGCACAGATTCAGGTTTAACTGTACTAAAACTAGCCGGCTTTTTCGCCCGATTTGTCACTTCAATCTTTCGTAACCAGGAAAAAAAATTAAGTCTGTTTTTGGAGTGATAAATACTGTATGTCATTTAGAGAGAGAAGTCAGCTAGTTTTCTCGGAAAGCGGATAGAAGCTCGGAAATTCGGAAAAACCTAAATCCCAGAAAGCTTTAAAAATTTACAATTTGAAACTTAAAAACTATTAAAGCTAAAGATCCCGAGTACTGATACTTTAAAAGGCTCTGAAACAATCTGACAGGAAAGAAAACATGCTGCTTAAATTTTCTCGTTGGGTACTCGTTAACTTACACTGATTCCTTACACTTCAAGGTAAGAACCCTGTAACATATGACATGCACAAACGAATGCCTCGGGGTAGATTTGACAACTCTTCTCGCATAGAAGACAAAACGAAAACAAACCGAAAAATAAAATAAACAAAATCACGATTAGAAGAGGCAACTCTATGGCTTTCATAAGGAAGAAAATCGCTACAAGGGTCAATATTTGCACTAAAAGAGAATTAAAACTCAGTACAAAATATAAGAGTGGAAAACTAAACGACTTTAAAAACCCATAATCAAAGACTTTTAATTGAGCACCCTCTTACAAAGTTTAACAATCGAACTAACCAATTACTTACAAATTAAGGCTCGTTTCACCACTTTTGTTTTCTTCAGCTTAAAATAAAAAATACACAAAGGCATTGCATCGTCCAACTAAAACTACGTTGCCACATTTAGCTGCAAAAAATAAAGATTGCTGTTGTTAAAGCTTTTAATTTCAGGTACGTATATGTTGTTATTATTTTGTATCAAAATCGTATGCAAAGTACATGTGTTAAAGCTTTAACTAGGTATGGCAGAGTAAAAACATTGCTTTTCAGATTACGAATATTCTATCAGTTAGGTGCTAGTACAGGTTTAAGTAGAATCACCCTTACACCCAGACTTGCTTTTAATTCTCTTGAAATTAATGTTTCACTTAAAAGTACACTACGCTGCGATAAATCCTAAAAGACCTTTGTACGTAACTTCATCTCAGACCTCTTCACAGAGTAGTGGTTTCTTTTCCAGTGCCACCATACCATTCCTTCATCACTGTCCTTGCCGGGGAGGTACAAGCCGTTCAGATTAGAATTGTAGCACCTCTCATACCACCAAGCTCCCTTATGCTTCGTGGCACAGTTGGTATAATTATACCAGTCATTATCGCGATCCTTGGTGGTAAATGGTGCACCAGGGTGAGTGTCAAGAGCATTTCCAGCGGTGCCTAAAGAAGAAGAAGAAAGAAAGAGAGCCGGAGAGAACCGGTGAATCACTCTGCCATTGACTGAGTATAACAATGCCAATGTTTTAAGCTCACCTGAATAACTTCCCAGACTCAGCTTGTACTTTTCAGCCTCGTTTGCCACAGCAAATGAGCTATACTCTGCAAATGCTTTGTTCCCAGGAACGTCTTCCAAATCGACGCGAAGCTTGCTATAGTTGCTTGCAGTTAGGCGATGGATCTTGTCCAAACCAAGCCAAAATTCGCCGCTCAGATTGCCAAATCCCCGTTTGTAGTCATCCCAGCCTCGGTAGAAGTTTACAGAGCCGTCCAGTCGTTTTTGAAACACCGTCCAACCTCCACCGGCTGTTTTCTGATCACAGTAGACTTCAAATTCACCCAAACCATCAGGATCGATTTTGTACACTCCACTGATTTTGTTACCGGCCTTGTAAACTTCAGCGCAGTTCTTCAGGAAAACTGGTTAGAAAATTGTGTTTATGAAGCACTTAAGTTATTGCTCTTTCCATTAACGACGGAACGTCGTACCGACAGTACAAAAAATATATATATTTTTCTTGTTCACTTACCCGAGGACGAGATAGGTGTGGAGCCAGTAACGGCCGGCCGTGGAGTTGTCAGTGTTGTTGATGCTGAAAAAAAATCAAGCGTGGACTTACTTCTTGGCTTTCCTTTTATCATCTAACGCCTAATACACAAAAATAGCAGGAATAACAAAAAAAGCCCGAACCCAGTAGGAACTGAAGGCACTCTGATCAAACACCTAGCTTTGCTCGGTTTTGATACGTGAGCTGAATGAATTTGCTTACCCGCTCTATGTCAAGGACAAATACGAAGAAATTGAATACAACAAGGTCTGAAAAATCTTATCCCATGTGTGACGCACCTAAACAATGAAGTCTATTGAATTTACTGATTGGCAGTTTCATTAAAAGAGGAGAACTATAAGTGTTTCGTTACAAAAATAGGCGTTGCCTTTCTTGATTGAGTTTTGTTTGATTAAGACAAGTGATTAAAATTATGATTGACATTTGTTCAGACATTGATAAAAAGAGACATGTAATTGTATTAAAAGTCATCATATTGCCGGGTTGCACTGTCACACAATACAAAAATAAATTCGAAACCATTCAATAAAAGAAGCCAAGAATTTCAAATGTTATCAAAGATAAATAAATCAACAACTTCTCCAAGTCTCAGGTCTGTGCGGTACAGTGTTCTTGAGTTATTTGCCAACACGTTCCACGGAAATTTATAGAGCTCAGTATGCAGACGCCATATTGGTGTACCGCCGTGGTACACCAATATGGCGGCCGGATATCAAAGAAAACACCTGTAATACACTTTTGCTATGAAAGCGATTACTCTTCACTCGTGAGCTAGTATACTTTCACGTAAACACTTCACCTAATACTTGAAATGTTCAAACTGCTAAAAATCCTAAGGAGAGGCCTTTTTTTCAAACAAGACTGCTTTGTCACGGCGCCATCTTGATGTCACGTATGGCGGAGAACTCGAAACTTCAAAATTCTCTAGTTTAAAAACGAAGGACGCTACCGAGCTGGAAACTTGTAAAAAGATATACTTTTATGTCATCTTACACCTGCTGACGATAAAAATTCAGCAGGCCAAGCGAGTTTTGATTTTAGAATTTTATGACGTCACATGCAAACCAGCAATAAAGTCAGTTCAGCCGAATAGTTTTCAGAAGTAGTGCCGTCCTGTTAAAAGCTAACCCGAGTTTACTGTAGAGAAGAGGCTAACCTGTTTTGGACCGTTTTGTTTAACGAAGTATACGTCTGCTGTTAAGACCCGCCACAGAAGTAAGTTTTATTGTGCTTTCAAAGTTGAAGTGAATTTAGTGTACGAGTCAATCATTGTGTTTGTCCTGATTTCGAATTATGAATGTATTTCCCTTTAGATCGAATAACTACATATTAAAGCCTGGATTTAATATATACGGTTTGTGGTGGTCGTCCTGATATCTTCGAAAATCTGAGCTAACCTGTTCCATGACGCGAAACAATAAGTACAAACCTTTTTCACCGCAACATACAGTTCGATTTCCTTCCAGTCCCCTGATTTCCTGCTTTATTTCGGACAACTGTTGTTTTACCTCGGAAGACAAACCAATTTCACCAGAACCGCCAGTTAAGTTTTCTTTCAATGCCTTGATTTCTTGTTTTATCTCGGTCAACTGTTGTTTCAGTTCAGAGAACAAGCCATTATCACCGGGGCCGCTAGATTTGTTTCCTTTCAGTGCCTCGATTTCGGTGTTTATTTTCGCCAAGCGTTGTTCGATGTTCTTGCAGTTCGGTCCGGCGTAGAAGCTGTTGTAATTGTTGACATTGCACGGAGCTTTCTTCGCCTCAGTAGTTTTTGTCGGTTGCACCGATGAGTTTGCAAATTCCGCGACGAAATAAGCGCACAAAATAGCTGCAAAGAAATTTTTCATCATGGACTGATGTTCAAATGAAATGCTTTGGAGAAAGATTGATTCTTAAGACGTAGAAATCGTTTATTTGGGTCTACTGGAAACGAGATTTTTCTCGTCTATGAATTCTATTTATATAGCACTTTCATTGTCAGTCAATAACCGACATTCTATGGTGCGTGACTAGAAGCTGGCTTCCGAGTTCCGCCTGTTCGTGGAAAAGAAAATCATCTAGTTTTTAGTAGATCGCTTCTTTTTAAAGTTGAAGAATTTTTAAAATGAAGCTGCTGCCTTCAGGCAATCGTACCGCGCATGTAGGACGAAATTTTCTGGCAAAAATCAAGGGAAGGCGGTTTCAGAAGTGCGAAAGCTAATACTACAGTATAATTTATTTTGCGTTACCAATTATTTTAAAAAGGGCTAGAATGTTTGTCACGTCGATAAAGTTCTTACTCTCTAGTAGTACTGTGTTTTAACTTCTCGGTTTTTTGCTCAGTGTAAGAGAAATCGATCAAGCTACGTTCTTACAGATTACCTGTAAATCACACCGACTCGATATATCTGATCATTCGCAAACCCAAGTCGAATAATGCATGTCATTAATGCAGTATTATGCCAAGTTTGTCTGTGTTTGCGTTTCTGGGGAGTCAACTGATTTTTGATATAACACTTCAAATGCATATGTAACACTCAGCGTGCATGACTTTAAACATGACAGGACGGAGAAAGCGCGAACTGTAAGTACCTGCTGTTGTCCCATACAAATTCTTAGAAAACTTTTCTAAGAATTTGTGAGGGGTTTTTCAAGCGTATCTAATAGGCTTACCGCAAGGCGTCTTAATCTGCTGCTTCATGATCGAAATGTCACTGCATCAAATGTAAACCAGAACCGCGGAGACGTAAGGACAGACTAATACATGTCATCAAGTCATAATAAAACGTGACTTGATTTTCCCATAGAGGTGTGTTACGCATCATTCAGAAGTCATCACCAGACAATTTTGGAAATTCGAACCAAAAACTCGAAATAGGAAATTCGAACAGGAAATAGGAAATAGGAAATAGGAAATAGGAAACAGGAAACAGGAAACAGGAAATAGGAAATTCGAACCAAAAACTCATTTATAAAATTTATCTGCAGCATGCTGAGACCGCTCAAGGTATAAGCAATCGAAAAATAAACAAAAATAAAAAAACGCGACGAAAAGCAAAATAATGACGCTTGTTCTGTTCGTTGGATGCGACTAGTATTTGACTGTTGACTTTTGTACATTATTATTTCTCACCGGATGCCAGTAACCAAAAGGATCAATGAAGTGTTATCTTGCAGTTTCTGGTTTCATTTTCTTGAGAAACGATGCGATGTCACAAATGGTTGTTAAACGCTGATTTCAGTGGTTATTTTCCTTCCAATACCGTCAGTGCACTCGTTTCCGAAGCCTAAAAGCGATGTGATTAGATTGACTTTACACTTGAAGTCTGGGAATCGACATCTTGTTTTCGTTTTGTATCAAACAATGGGATAAATTCAAACTAGATTACAGTGCACAAGATTAGAAAAATCTTCCCTGCTGTCCTTTACAAAAGTCTCGCGTAGTGGACTCTGTTAAGTTGAATCTGTATGTAAGCCGCGCAAAATCATTAGGGAAGGTACGTTTTTCTTGGGGGGGGGGGGCTGGGGCCTCAGAGGGGAGGATCATCAGTGAAAGTGAGCACCAAAAGGGGAGGGCCATACCTCATGTGAGCTTTTCAAGGGAGGGTCACACATCTTTTCCGGAATTTTTTAATGAGAATTTTTGTGATGTTGCTTTCCATTTTTCTTACAGATTAAGTTTTTGTTTTCACCTACTTTGATTTAATTTGGTGTTTTGTTATAGGTACTAGGTTGCATTTGTACAAGTATATTATGCCATGGCACATAGTTTTTCTCGGTGGACTCGTGTCCTTTTGCGTCCGTATCGAGAAGTACTTGACTCAGGTATCGTTTCTTCAGCCTCTTGCTGTTGGCTATCCGCTGCCTGATCTCCTGAGTTGTTTAGTTCTGAAGAGTTACTAGTAGATCCAACAATGCGCTTTACCCTGTCGGAAATGTAGGAAATATTTGTTTTTGAGAGGCAGATTTCGCATGCTAAACAAATAAACCTTTCTGTTAAAATAACCAACAGCAATGCCGGCTAGTCGGAGAAAGAAGCGCGTGTATTTTCCCTTAGATATTTTATGTTGAAAACTTTTATAATACTCAAATACTTCCATATTGGGGAGCAGGGATGACGCAGTGGTGAAAGCGCTCGCCTCCCACCAGTGTGGCCCGGGTTCGACTCCCGGTCCCGGTGTCATATGTGGGTTGAGTTTGTTGTTGGTTCTCGTCCTTGCTCCGAGAGGTTTTTCTCCGGGTGCTCCGGTTTTCCCCTCTCCTCAAAAACCAACACATCCAAATTCCAATTCGATCTTGGAGGTGTCCCAATTAGCATTCTTTGCTAGATACCGTTGACACCTAAATAAAGTGATTTATTTATTATTTATTAGCTATAAAACGTAAATATCCCACACTGATTGTTCGCATTTTCTTTGTTTCAGCGTGCACACATTCAATATCGACATGTATTCATATTCAAACACTTTACGTTCACAAGCGAAAAGCTCTGCAGCTAATTTCGTTTTCCAGCAGTGTTTGTATCTCCTGTTATACAATTGCACGCACTTATATCAGTTTTACTTGAAAGTACAAGACGAAGAGAGAATATAATACGTCCGGGCGCACTTCTCCGTACTATGAAGTGTGTTGAAGAAAATGCCAATATTGAAATTGCATAACATTACCTTATCTACTTATACTTGAGTTCTAATTTCCACTTCAGCCGTCAAATAGAAAAATATCATATTAAAGGCGAGAAATTCTGGTACGCATTTGCGTATTTCGCGTAAAGGCAGGAACGCCCCCGATCAGTGATCAGTGCTCAATAAAAGCACTATGATGTCTATAATTTCGGCGGGAATTTGTGTGGACCGAACAAACGCAAAACAGCATTGTATGACAAGTTGGATACCAAATTTATTTATTAAAATTAATTTTAGCTAATCCACATTAATTTGTTTACAAGGTCTGGTTGCAGTAAGATGTTAAGGAAAGAATCAGAAGAAATTTAAATCAGTAGTGTTTGAAATCGGCTTTGCTTTTTCGGTCTATTAAACAAGTCAGACGATGGAAGAGGCACCTCTTCTGTTAGAAGGACTGTCCACTAAGTTGACAGTATTTTTGCCACTTACTAACTCTGATTTATGGAAAGATATTTGAAATTTCAGTTATTGCAATGTCCATTTTGCCAGTCCATAATTTAGTTAATACAGGCTAATCCCTCTGAGTAACATTACGAGTCTTCTCAGCTCTCACAGGAGTAACGTTTAAGCAAAAATATGGAAGAGTTGAAACTCAGTTGAGGAATATTTGTTTTTTTGTGACGGTAGCAGCCACCCTTGCTCTTAAGATGACTCATCTTTCGCTAGCATAGACTGCGAGAAGTCTCTAATTTTGGCGATGGCGATTGTGGGGCGGGCGAAATACACACACGCGCGCGCGCGAAATTTCGAGGCGACGCGACGCGAAGGGAGCGCCGAAAATTAGATCTCATTTTCGGCGCTCCCTTCGCGTCACGTCGCCTCGAAATTTCGCGCGCGCGCGTGTGTGTATTTCGCCCACCCCGCAATCGCCATCGCCAAAATTAGAGACTACTCGCAGTCTATCACTAGCAGGGCTGCCAAGATGTCACATCTTTTGCCAGTTTGTGTTTGCTGTTGTCACAAGAAATATGTAGCAGTTGATAAAAAGCAAAAAAAAGCAACAACGACGACAAACAAACAAACAAACAAACATATGAGAATAATGACCCGTCTGTGAATAAGAAACGAAAGCTATGGTTACAAAGCCTTTGTGCTCAGATAATTTCTTGAAACAATTTGTCAGCCTACTCGGCCACAGTAAATAGAGTTAAGGACGAGAGCGGCCTGCATAACTAAGTCTCGAACTGGCAAAATGAACATAGAAATATTTAAAAAGTTCAAAGCAGCGACCTTTAGTCGGAAAGCAGCTTTAGCGAAATACGTGATCAACCTGAGCCATAAATAGTCTTCTCACTTCTCATAGCAATGAAGTTTGAGAAAAAAACAAAACAAAAACAAAAACAAAACAAAAAAAGGAAGAGTTGAAACCCTGGTTGAAACTCAATCAGCGGAAGACTATTTGTTTCTTTGTGACGGTGGCAAACATTCCTGCTTTTAAGATAACACATCTTTTATTAGCGGGGCTGCCAAGATGACACATCTTTTGCCAGTTTGTGTTTGCTGCTGTCACGAGAAATGAAAAAAAAAAAAAGAAAACAAAAAGAAAGAGTTGAAACCCTGGTTGAAACTCAATCAGCGGAAGACTTTTTGTTTCTTTGTGACGGTGGCAAACATTCCTGCTTTTAAGATGACACATCTTTTATTAGGGGGGCTGCCAAGATGACACATCTTTTGCCAGTTTTTGTTTGCTGCTGTCACGAGAAATAAATGTCGCTACACCAAGAGCAGTTGGTAAAAACAAAACAAAAAACACACACACAAGAAAAACAGAACAACAACAACTATGACCCGGCCGAGAAGAGAGCGAGAAGGCTATGGCTGAAAACCCTATGTATTAGGCAACTGTCTTCAAACAATTTGGCAGCCTACTAAGACAGTTAAGTAGACTTTTCTTAAGAACGTATACTGCAATGACAGCCAAATTTTGTTTCGCCCTTGAACGTTATTTTCTCCACGCTTGGTACTGGTCACATGTATTTGCTACGAGTTCTCATTGGCTCATTTGATAGTCTGCATCTTGTAATTGGTTTGGTTTTAGTATATGATACCTGATTGTTTTGAAATTTGTCCTGCCTTAACGCCATGCCAGAGCTAGCTAGTGAAAAACTGTGTCAAAGTAAATAAAAGAAGTTGAAACCCGGTGGGTTCACTTGGGAACCCACCCAGTATGGTGTGTTCAATGACCCTAATCCGCCCAGCAAGTTTCGGATAAAAGCCAAGAAATATTTGGTTTGCAACTTGCCAAAAACCGACAGGGGGGGGGGGGGAGGTTTTTCCTCACGGCTGCTCGTGTTCATCGTGCGCTTTTCGCGGTTTGTCAGTAAAGCAGTGATAGAAGTTCGCTGAGTCTTGGGAAATGTTTCCCGCTTGCTCAATATCAGGATCAGAAAGAACTACATTTGAAGGCTTATGTTACGAATATACATGCATCAAAGAGGGTTCATCACGTGCAGTATATGTTGGAATTCAGTTATAGACTACGAGCAGTCTCTCTTTTCGCTCAGGGATAGTCTCACTACACTAGCGGCTCGACACGCCCGTCACGTTTCAACCCCGCAGGCGATTTCGCGGTCGCTCGCCCGCTTGCTCGTTTTCCTCGACTGTCCCTGTCAGAGCGGAAAGAGAGACTTCCCGTAGTCTAATTCAGTTTTAAAATGATTTGTGGAAGCGAAACATTTTTCATAGAATCTAAGAATGCGGTTCAAACTTGCAACTGAAGAATGTGACAAGAATCACAGACGCATTGACTGAGTCTTTTAAAACTCACGCGAGAATATTTATACAGACATACGCTGAGCAAGCACAAATCGAGTTTCGCCCGTACCAGTTGATGGGTTTCTGTACGTATTTAGAACTTTCGGAGAAACTAGAAATAGCAGACATTGCAAATTAAATAAATAAAATAAGACACTGAAAACTGAAGTTTTCGAAATAGTGAGAAAATTACATCAGTTGGAAGGGAATAAACACAGCTTGTGATCATTCCTGTAGAGATTGTACAATGATACATTTTGGGGCGCACAGTTACACACTTGTTGTGCTCGGCTCAATGCAAAAGCGAGGCACGTTTTCTCGCGAAAGGTGGTGTTTACAAATCAAAATCAAATAACTTTGTTATAGTCTCAATCGCTCGCACACTCGCACACACATATTTTTGCTCGAATAACCTGTGTTGAAAAGCCAGAGACACCGCTCCTTGTTTTTGTTGATGGCAACAGGATAACAAAGAACCTCATGTTTTTCTTTCCATTCTTCGAGAGCTTAGTTTTACCCCTTGTCTGCAAAATCGAAAAGTTTACTAACAGGATGGACGGAAATCCGCGTGAATTATTGAGAGACATTAGATCACCTCCTCTGATACGCCTTGATTTACGCTTTGTTAGCCTCCAAGAATAGTCGGAGGATAAATAACGAGGATAAATTCGAAATCGAACACAGCTTTGCCTTAGAAAACAATTTCATCGGCTAGCAAAGGGGTGAAAGACTGTGTACAACTTACTCGTGGCGGAATGTCACAAAATTCAGTCTTTTATTTATTTCAGGGAATCACGTTTCGACGAAAACCAGAACTTTGTCTTTCATTCAGAGCATAGTGTCATTTTACAATATTCCCCGTGGCTTCATTAGAAGCGATGATAGCTCGATTTCCAACAGTTAACAGATTTTCACACTTTCCTAAGAAAAGCCGAAGAAAGCTCTGCGTGAAACGATACTTACAGTTAACACTTTATCCGTCCTCTCATGATGCCCGTCCACACGCGTTTTCGTATCGTTTTCAGTTGTGTAATGCATGCGTTTTCGTTGAATGATGCACACTGATGTGATTTCGCCTTTTTCCTAGTCCACTGCCTAGAACGGCGCGAGCGTTTCTAAATATCTTTGTTTTTATTAGACTGCGAGCAGTCTCTCATTTTTGTTCAAACCAGTTAGTGGGGGTGGCAGTACACGCGCGCGAGCGGCGAGCGGCGAGCGGCGAGCGGCGAGCGGCGAGCGGCCAAACCGCGAGACGCGACTGTGGCAGCCATCAAGGGCAGCCATGGAGAGCAGAAATAGGCTGCTCGTAGTCTATGTTTTTTATGCACATCCACTCCACTAGAACGACTGTGTCTATTTCGCGGACGACCGGCCACTGATCATGAATTTTGCATTTTGAATTTTTTGAAATTTCTTTGCTCTTCGTAAGCTGTATATAAATCCGATCAGGATACTGGTTGCCGCCATAAACTGTTTTGATTTAATAGTCTATTGTTAGAAACTCTTCTCCTGTATAATTCGGTTGGAAGATTTGTGGATCTTGGGAATCGAACGTGAGCAAAATGCCTATGGTTAAATTACGTCGGCTGCAGTTTCTTGTCGCAAAATACAATACTCTCGGAGTGGTCGGTCCTGAACAAGATTTGATTTTCGATTGCATAATAAATAAGAACACGATACAAATAAATGTTTGTAAGAAAGGGTTAACCTTTTTGAGCGAGGCCGCGAGAAAATCTTGTTTCAATTAGGCGTGCCTAATTTCGGACTTTGGCAGTTAAGGTGGCCCGATACCAATTATTTGCGTGACGGGAAACTGTTTTGAAATCAAATTTTTAGCTGCTCAACAGCATTCGATTGCTGAGATATTTTAGACGCTGAAAAAGGAATGCTTAAAGTTTATCAAAAGCGTGTTTTTATTGAGGTCGATACGAATATATGAAAATTTTCAGCAATTTTCTTGAACGTGGTTTTCAAAGAAAATGCATATCATCGGGAAAATGAAAAGACGGTTTTCCTTCATATTACTCTAAACAGGTGCTGGAACCTCAAAGATTTCAGGGACCAAGTTTTAGATAAATCGGCTCCACACAACCTTTATAACAAACGGTGATTAAAATAGTTATTAGAATATTATGTACACGCATTTAGCTATAATTACTACGAAAAGGATATAAAGCAACAAAGAATCGCACTCACTCAGTTACTGGAACAAAGGTAAATATATGTCTTGTAACTTATGTATCAGAGTCAAAGCGATAAGGAACGGTTTTGTCGACACTCTTGACGGTAAAGCGAGAGCACGCCTTGCCGGTAAAAATTATGGCAACCACGTTGTTTTCAGGATTCGCTCAATTTTCTGCTCTTTTTGTCTTATCATAAAACCGTCGTGAGCACCCATAAAACAGTCGATAACAAAGCTCCTGACTAGATTTTGCCGTATTCTGACAATACGCTTTTTAGAAATAAGGCAGCAAATTCGGGTCACTCGCGAGCTGCTCGACCAAACTGCTCTCTGAAAACCATTTTGTTGAAAAAACAAATCAATATCACACATGCTGTTTTGGAATTCTGCACGGGACGATTTGTCACATCTTCCCCTTGGGAGTCCACCTTAAGCGAATAATTTGAATAAAAGGAAAAATTTAATTCATCCCTTTATTCAAATTATTCCCCAAGGTGGACTCCCAAAGGGCAGATGTGACAAGTCGTCCCGTGCAGAATTCCAAAACAGCATGTGTGATATTGATTTGTTTTTTCAACAAAATGGTTTTCCGAGCAGTTTGGTTGAGCAGCTCGCGAGTGACCCGAATTTGCTGCCTTATTTCTGAAAAGCGTATTGTCAGAATACGGCTAAAGCTGGTCAGGAACTTTGTTATCGACTGTTTTATGGGTGCTCACGACGGTTTTACGAAATAAGACAAAAAGAGCAGAAAATTGAGCGAAACCTGGAAAACAACGTGGTTGCCATAAATTTTACCGGCAAGGCGTGCTCTCGCTTTATCGTATAATGTCGAGAAAACTGTTCCTTATTGCTTTGGCTCTGATACATAAGTTACAAGACATATTTACCTTTGTTCCAGTAAGTGCGATTCTTTGTTGCTTTAATCCTTTTCGTAGTAATTATAGCTAAATGCGTGTACGTAATATTCTAATAACTATTTTAATTACCATTTGTTATAAAGGTTGTGTGGAGCCGATTTATCTAAAACTTGCTCCCTGAAATCTTTGAGGTTCCAGCACCTGTTTAGAGTAATATGAAGGAAAACCGTCTTTTCATTTTCCCGATAATACGCATTTTCTTTGTAAGCCACGTTCAAGAAAATTGCTAAAAAATTTCATATATTCGTATCGATCTCAATAAAAGTACGCTTTTGATAAACTTCAAGCATTCCTTCTTCAGTGTCTAAAATAGCTCAGCAATCGAATGCTCTTGAGTAGCTAAAAAATTGATTTCAAAACAGTTGCCCCTCACGCAAATAAATAGTATCGGGCCACCTGAAATCATATCGCAATAAAACTCCGGGATGCAAGGAAATAACGGAATATAAATGGCGCTTTTAGTTAAAGAATTTTTTTTAAACTTATATACTTTTTAAAATTATACTTATGTACACGTAAGCAAAAATTTGAACAAATGTACGAGTATAAGAATCAAAGTTAACCTAAGAGATCGAACAATTACAAACCTTTTACACTAGAACAGACACTTTGGTTCTCTTTCAGTGCTGTGATTTCTTGTTTTATTTGAGACAACTGTTGTTTCACTTCATAAAGCAAACCATTTTTGTCAGCACCGCCAGTAAGGTTTTCTTTCAGTGCCCTGATTTCTTGTTTTATTTCGATCAGCTGTTGTCTTACTTCAGAGGACAAACCACTTCTAACGGGGCCGCCAGTTTTGTTTCTTTTCACTGCTTTCAGTGGACAAGAACTATTAAATGTAAATATTGTAAATTATGGAAGCAGTGTGCCAAATTTCACGTTTGTTTAAGGAATTCTCTGCTCAATCACTTGTTCGTTAAAAAAAAGCAAGGGTGTTAGAAATACTAAAAGCGAAGAAAAGTAGCTTTCAAGATTTTGCATTCAGATAACCCCTCCCCCCTCCCCCCTCCCGCCTCCCCGGCGTAAATGACAAATATGATGCACGAGCATTCCAATCAGCGATTCGGGTTTGGCGGGAAGACATACGATATATACAATTTCATTCCGTAGGCATACTGATACGCACAGATTCAAGAGTACAGAAGTTGTTTCTTTGGCACCAAAAAGGGAAATATATCCGCTAGGTAGAAATAAGGAGTTTGAGACCAGTGCAGTGCAAACGAAAATGTTTGAAAACAAACTGCGATTCCAGAGAAGCATGAATCCGTGTGATTTTATTCATCCTGACTTGTAATGCTTGGTGTCACGCAACTACAACTGCAGGAGGCCCTAGGCGTTGACAGCTTATAACACCTGTACTTTCATATTCATGCAAAACACAAAATTAGCTATAGCTTCACGGGTAAAATACATTTTGGAATTTGGTATATTTCCTTTTCCAGAAAAACAAAAGAATAAGCTATCTGCAACTGACATTTTCACATTTTCAAAAATGTAGCCCCAAGTTCCTCTAGAGCAACTTTAAAGGAAAGCTTCACTGTTAAAACAAAATGGACGTTAAATTGTTGGAAATTGAGTCTTTAAGTTAACAAGTGGAAAGAAAGTTTTAGTGTACCAATAAGGGACTGCGCAATAATTATCAGGAGGAGGGCGGCTGAAAATTGGGCTTCAAGAAGCGAAAAATTAGGTAATACCCCCTCCTAAAGTATTGAGTTTAGTTGTTGCACCCTCCTGAACTGTAAGAAATAACGTACGACCGCCCCCCCCCCCTGCTGGGTCGGTTTCTCTCTGACGACTTCGAGCCAAAACCACACGATAATAGTAATGTCATGAGGTGCAAAACCGAGGCAAATGAAATCAAGCTGAAACTTCAAGGCATTTAAGATAAGAAAGCGGAACATGGCGACAGCCTCTTTCCTGTAAACACTGGTAAACTTAGAACTGGACTAAGTTGCCAACACAATTTTAACAGAGACAAAAGCCATGAGATTGCGTCTGGCATTGAAAAGGATTTTGATCACTTTATTGAAGATCTGGACAGGGTATCTGGTAAGTACTGGGCTACCTGGTTCGAAATCTAAACCATCAGAAGCCAGAAAAAAGAAGGAACAGAAAAAGAAGGGAAACAAGAGAAAGATTACAGCTTCAGATAACAGAAGGAAAAGACCACGTGTTAGTTTTAGGTTTCAGGGAGGAACACCTCTTGAAAGCGATCGAGGAGGAAACTTTGTCTTTAATTTGTTCACCTCAGAAAGGGACGAAGCTTGTTTGCGTGATCTACTGCATTCCAACCGTTTTTTCTGGAGAAGCTGCTGCATGAGCTGGTTCGGGACTTTTGCAGCTATCAAAGCAAGCTCTATACAAAAAAAATCGCTTGTCATGTCACTACCTATTGAAATTGTTGTTCAGTTAAAAACATATTAAACAGCAAACAGAACCTTAAGCTTTTCAGTAAGTACTAATATACTTCTCGTTCGTCTAGTTTACAGTTGAGGTTTACAAGTCTTTTAAGTCTTAAACCATTCTGTCATAAATTTAGTTATGTACTTTTTGCCTTTATCATTCATATCACCGGTTAATGTTAGAATTTTGTGTTGTGTTTCTAGGAGAGAAGCTTGGATGCATTTACGCGGGTCTCATCTCAGTTTCCCAAAGTATAAATATGCACATATTATATTTGAAATAAAACCTAAAGCCCCCCTATTGAGTGACTTGTGTTACTTCAAGCCCCCCCCCCCCCAATCCTTGCATTGATTTTACTTTATGCCCCCACTCTGGTTTTTCAGCCCTCCTCCTAACAACTATTGCACAGTCCCAAAGTTAGATATGAATATCACCTATTTTCGCTTGTGGATTTCCCGCACGCTGCCATTTAGAATTTTTATGACGTCAGATGGTTGCCACTATTGTTAATATTTAACAATTATTCTACGAGGGCGCGCTGGATATCGAATGTTGTTATTCAACAAATTGTCACTATGCCCATATGTGGTAAGGCAGCCCTCAATATCTGCCATCCGTACATGACAGATATCCTGCGATATACGTAAATGACTATATTTGGAAGTGCACTGCAGTTTTTCTTTCATTGCTTGTTTGGCGGCCATTTTGAAAAGCGAGGCAGTTTTAGCAGTCTTCTCCGGAAATTTTAACTCCCTGGAAGAAACTTTCCACGATTAAATGCTCTCAAAAAGTCAACAAGTATTTGGTTCAGCTCACAAAGATATCCAGAGGTTGATTTGGAATTTTCATAGTGAGAACTCAACCAAGAAAATGCTATTGCGAACGAAGCAGCACAATTGCTCACGGAAAGTTATGAAGACTAAAGTTGAAAAGATTTTAATTCACAGGAAGAGGACTTATTCTCGGTAAGGTAGCAACATTTTTTTTTCACTTTGTCTTGTCATTTCCAAAAATGAGTTTGTAAATAAGTTGTAAACAACTACTTCGATTTCTTGAAGTTCTGTTTTGATTTTTGTTAAGCTTAAGCTTATGTGTTGCTAGCTTTAGCATTTTCATCATAGAGCCGTAGTTTTTCTTGTTCTGAAAATGGTAGTCAATGGGAATTTGTTGAATAATAAAACAATTATCCTGCTCAATCTTGCGGAATATCCCCTGATTTAGCCAACTAGGCCTACGGCCTCGTCGGCTAAGTATCAGGTGATATTCCGCGCGATTTCGCAGGATAATTGTTAAATAGATAATTGTTCTAATCATTTGATATCCAGCAAGCCCGAGTAGAATAATTGTTTTATTAAAAACTTAACCACTATTTTAAAAAAAAATCAAGAAAGAACGGGAAAAATGAGAAAAGAAATTTAAACGGAACGAGAGTCGATCACATGACTGAACGAAAAAGGCGCCAAAACCTTGCGAAGTGTTGTAGCGTTTCATTGAAAAGCTGAATGAATCAATGAAAACTGCTCGAAAGTGAACAAAGTAGCACACGTTTTGGAAAAAATCTTCTAATTATTGGCTCTGAAATATGGTACATGTTTGATTTTTCCTGAAACATTGTTGTAATCATCGTTCAAAGCAGATTGAAGCTGTACAATTTCACCATATAGCTGCTGGAGTTGAAACTGAACAAGTTTGTAATCGGCTGTTCGCACAACGGAGCCATCATGTGCGTGTTTGATCGAACTGAAGACAGAACAAATTTGAACAGTTGACCTTGAAGAGGTAATTTCTACGCAGCTAATAAGCATGATTACTGTAGGGAGGAACATTAGAATTCACCATCATAGTTTGTTAAACGCAAAGCGCAAAATGCAGTTGTTCTCAGTTTAGAGGTTGCGGACGGAATGGTAAAAACAACATTCAAACAACTGGAAAAGAGATTCAACTCCGTTTACATGGCATCCGATTTCTATTTGAGCACTTGGACCTATTGGAACACAGAGCTACAACGAGTGCAGGTAAACCAGTGTCAATTTTGCGTGTTAGTATATGTAATCGCATGAGACCGAGTAGAATTAAGGACAATTTTCAAAGTTTTCGCAAAATTGTGAAAACTTTGAAAATACAAGTGAAAATTTATCCTTAATTTTACGAGGACGCAATGCGATTACTTGTTTATAACATAGAGGGCAAAATTTTCTGAAAACTTTCTATGCACATCAAAACACAATCCGCAGCCGGCCCTCAGAATAAACAATTCTCCACACAAGCAGTTTATTAAACTGCTACTCAGCGGCCAGAACAAAAAGAAAACTGTCTTTTATGCATATGTTCATCTTTTGAGATAATTACAGTTCTAGTTCATTGACAAACTCACACTGAAAACTCAAACTAAGTAAGACTTAATTTATTTACCTGAGTTGCGAATCGACCACTCCCTCGCTGAATTAACCAAGGTTTTCGGTAGTTGTAAAACAAATAACCATTTGCTGTTTCCCGTAAAACTTTCAGGTTCACCTTCTGGAATTTCCCTTCGACACCTGATTTCCAACCATTTTTGCCAACCAACTCGGTTAAATTTAAACTCTGAAACGATATGCTTGTGTTGAACAACTCAAAATCCAATTCAAAATCTGCTTTTCGTTTCAAGACGCTTACAAAATGCAAATGGCGCGCTCTCGCGCTTGGCCAATCAGGAGTCAGTAATTTTGCCCTCGTTGGAAAGAAAATTAAGAAAAAATGCCCTCTGTCTCAACCAATCAGCAATCAGTAATTTTGCCCTCTATGTTATAAAAGCCGAAAAACAGTCTTACCCTTCCTTCCTTCTTGGCAGTTTGCAGCTGTATTTTTTTTAGTACTTGCTTAGACTGCTTCATGATTTTCGCACCGACTCGCCATGAATGTGTGATAGTTTTTATTACATGCTTCTGCCCCATTTCACTGTCGACGTGACAATCGATGAAAGAAATTAATTGTAAACACCACGCTTAATGCTTAAATTTCTATTTCTGCACAGTTTCTTCAATGAATTTTGACTTGTGTTAGAGGACGCTGTTGGTGATGCTTGTTGGTGACGCTGTTGGAATTTCTGCTTATTTTAAATTCGCTGTCAAGTCCATTTTTCTCGCTGGGTTGCTCGCGAGGAAACAACTTTCAGCTGACTTTGTTGTTGAGTGTTCATTGACCATATTTGGGCGCAGCAGGTATATGAGCTGATAGCCTAGCTCCGTTGAGCCAATCAAAATGCTAGAAATCCAATATACCTAGTCCAGTTTTTAATAAATAGATTTAGCCAAGCCTAAAAGTGGAGCCACCAAGGAATAAATTGGTGTTCGTTTCTCAAAAATAGTCCTGAAACTTTTCGGTCTGAAATATATTTCGGGGCTTTTTTTGGCTCGTTCGCTTCCGAAAAGTGTTTCTCAAAAAGCCCGAAAGTGTTCCGAATTGTCCTCCAATACTTTGGGGATCTGTTCTGTAAAACCAAGTTCGAAAGGTCATTCTAGAGGCTGAGCACAGCTTGATTATTTTTTTTTTCGGGCATCAAACTGAACACATATTTTACTCACGAGCCGCCTTGCTTGGTTTTTGCAATGTTTCCATATCCTGTCATTAACTGTCAAGGCTTGTCAAATCTCCTTGGATTATTGGCTGTTCGTTGAATGAACTTCAAACGGCGCTCATTTACAACAACAAAATTTAAATTGGTTATCTTCATCGCGTTCGGATGTTAACAAATAACATGAACTGCCACTATTAGTCTGGTCAAAAATTTATACAGGCATTTCACCGGCATTTTACTGGGATTATCCGAAAGAAAAGATTTTGGGAGCTTCGAAGCACTTGTAATAAAAATTCGAGCGCTTTGAAGAACAATCATTACTTACCGGATAAAATAGCTTTAAACTCAAAACTGCTACGCTTATAGTTACTTAAGTAACCCTTATATTTCGTTCTCTAACTTGAGACCATCGAGATTGAAAACAAACAAACACCAAACATGCTTAACTCTATGGCATAAGTTTTGCGGCTGCAAATTGTTTGAAATTTGAGCGCTTTTAGAAGTGCACAGGATTGTTTTTGGAAGCTTTTCGGATATAATAGGTTTAAACCGACAACTACTTCGCTTATAGTTTTTTAAATAACTGTATAGACCATCAAGATTCAAAACAAACAAACACCAAACACGCTTTAAATTATGCCGCATAAGTTTTGCGGATGCGAAGTAAGCCTATATAAAGTTACCCGCTTTGAGGAACGCACAAAACTGTTTTCGAAGCTTTTGGGATAAAATAGCTTTAAACCGACAACTGCTTCGCTTAAAAGGTTTTTACTACTGAAAACTTCTAGGACAAGAAAATCGACAATTGCACAAAGAGATGTACCCGAAAGTCAAAATTGAAAGCAATTATTCGTCGTAATCTCACTGAAGTGATGCTTGTGCAGTTAGTTGTCTTGCGACTGTGCTTAGACCTACTGTTATGAAAAAACAAACACAAAATAATGGACAGAGAAATCATTTTTCCAAAAAGTTTATTCGAAACCCGTAAGTTTATACTTAAATGCAATTCGCGTTATACTTCCAAACTCGTGGATCCGTCCACTTGAGTGAAATCGGCTGAGCTTGGCAAAATATTTTAGACTACATCTGTCACAAATCTGAGCGCGTTTTCTAATAGTTTTTTTAAAGTCAAAAGTAAATGACACATTTCTAATGACATAAATTAAATTCCCATTTCAAAACGTAATTTCTTTGACCGTTATACTCAAAATCATGTACCTTAGACCCTTTAAAAACTTCACTTACTCGGTTATGTTTCAGAACAGGGCAAGCTCTCTGCCGTGAAGAAAACAAAGCGATGAAGTCCCTTGAAGGCAGCTCTTGTAACCTGAACTTTTCGCCTTCTACCAGTATTCTTTTGAGCTTTTTCCGGTTTTCATTTATAGATATTAGATTTTTTTGTCAAGTACTTCAGTACTCTCGTACAATCGTTTTGCTAAAGAAGCTTAAGCCTTTAAAGAAACCTCTTTTTCAAAAGCGACAATGGTCGTGCGATTTCCCGCCAAGAAAAACGCCGGTTGCCCAAAAGCACCGCGCGATTTCCCGCCAAGAAAAGATGGCATTCTCTACCCCCCCCCCCGTCGGGTTGTCTTGAAACTCCCCTCCCCCTCCCCCTCCCGCAGAGTCTGTGCGGACGGACGGACGGACGGACGTACGTACGTACGGAAGGACGGTCGCCTGACTAATATATAGATTTAGCCAAGCCTAAAAGCGGAGCCCCCCTTTTTGTTTTCTTTGTTTGTTTGTTTTTTTTGCTGGCAGTTATTAATTTGTGAAAATACTCTCAGCCAAGTCGTTCAATTAAAAAAAAAAAAAGAAAAAGAAAAACCAAAAGAAAAAATTCTTATCCTCGCTGACAGCCGAACCCGGGTCGTCGGCGTATGAAGCCGGATATTAGTCCACTTGGCCATGAGCGTTCACCGTCATTTGTAATGTCAATTTTAATACTTATTTCTTTCTTCATGACAAGCTGCCTATCAGCATAAAAATACTGGTGTTTTTCCTGGCAAAATGTGTTCGGAACGCCGTAAAAACCATGGTTGTGGACAGAAAAAACCAAAAAGCACTAGCTCTGCTATATTTGGCGTCGAAACCGCTACGAAAAGCTGCGAACTCAAGCGGTGTGCCGACCGAGTTCAAACAGAACTGACAAGGCAAATTTGAACTTTTCGCCTGAACTTTATCGCCTAATTTTTTTTGCCTAAATTGAACTTTTCCCCTTCCACCAAAAAGACAACTGAGTATTCTTTTGAACTTTTTTTCCATTAACAAATTTGTCTTTGACTTTTGTTGTCTTTGCTTGTTTTGCTACAACGCGGGTCAACATGCGATCTCGCGCCAAAAACACATGGGATTCAGCACAGGGTTACATCCAGTGTATGAAGTGTATTGGTAATCCTGTGGTGCGGACGGACGGACGGACGGACGTACGTACGGACGGTCACGTGACTATTACGTCACTACCAAAATTTCTTGGCTTGATAGGTTTCCTTAGCAATGGAGCTCCGCTGACGCACTAGCGCGCTGGCTCCGCTATTACGTCACAACCAAAATTTATCGGATCGATAGGATCGATAGGTTACCAAATTTGCTTAGCAATGGAGCTCCGCTGGCGGGCTTTGCCCGCAGGCTCCGCTATAAAGCAACTTTGTTTTGTATGCAACAATAGTGGCAACCATTTGACGTCATGACCTTTGACCCAACAAAACCTTCTGCCCCATTCACACCAGCAAAACATGTTTAATTAAACCAGGTTTAACAAAATGAAATTCAGCAACAGAAAGCTGAATGATTAGTTTAAACAAAGAATTCAAGTGAGCTTTCACTTGTTTTTTTCATTTGCACTAAATTCGCAGTAGAAAAAAATCAGCAAACAACTTTCATAAAGAAAACAATTTTAAACCTTGTTTAATTAAACAGCTTTCAAACGTGTTTAAGCTTTGGTGTGAATGGGGCATTAGCTTTCGATCACAACAGAGGCCAAGCTCAGAAGTTTAATAAGTCTCACATTTTGTCGGTGAAACAAAAACACCCGAACTACATTCTCACCACACACAAATTTATTCAAGGAAGAAGGTAGAATCTAAGACACGAGCGGAAACCGTACCGGTAAATTCCATGATTTAAGACCTTTATTAAAGCATCCGTCACACAGTAAAACAGAACAAAATCGAATACAAACCATAGTTCAGTGTGTATTTGAAAAGTGCCTTTCATTTGTATTCTGAATGTTTAACTCAGTTGGAGTAGAACACTGACGGCTAATGCAAGGACACCTTTTAAGAGTGTGAAAATATAGCGAAAGTCCACTTAATTAAGCTCCTGTGGTTGGAGTTCAGGTTTGCTTACTAATATTACTAGGTTATTTAAAATATTCTCTCGTTAAGAAAAATTACATAGAACTTAACTACACCGGCTTCCTTACACGCGACATTACAAATCGCGCTTTTGATAAGATGTAAAATGAAGTAAACGACACGGAATCTTTAAAAGTCCTTTGGACGTATCTTCATTTCAGATCTTTTTTCAGCGACATAGGAATATTTCCACCGATACCATACCACTCCTCTGTCATTGTTCTGGCCGGGTAGGTAAAAACCATTCAGGTTGGATAAGTGGTAACCGTTGTACCACCAGGCGCCTTTGTAACCCATGGCACAGTTGCCAGGCCATTTGTCATTATCACAATCGTTGGTGGTAAACGCTTGGCCACGATGATAACTAACAGAATCCCCAGCGGTGCCTGAAAAGAGACAAAAATACAGCGAAAATTTGTCTCCGTGAAAGATAAGTCAGCGGTTTGATCCTTAGATTTAACTTTCGTTCTTTTTTTCCAAGTTCTAGTCAGCGAGTGATTTCATACTACCTTATTTTATTCTTTTAAGTCAAGTTAAGTTCATCAGAGGTCATCGTACCTGAATAGCTTCCCAAACTCAGCGTGTAATTCGCCTTCTCGCCAGCCACAGCAAATGAGCTGTACTCTGCAAATGCTGTGTTTCCCTGCACGTCTTCCAAGTCTACACGAAGTTTGTTACTGCTGCTAGCAGTCAGGCGGTGAATCTTATCCAATCCGAGCCAGAACTTGCCGGTCAGTTTGCCGACCCAGCTCTGCCTGTCCATCTAGGAAGGTGTTGAGCGCACGAGGTTTGGCTACATCATCGTTATGCGGAAGTAACACATACTCGACCAGCTCTGAGATGTTTGTCACCTGGTCACTGGAATTATCCTCGAATGCCGGAGTAACTGCCCGCGGGGTGTCCAAAACAAGATATCTTTGGAAGTGGCCATACTATGCAACAGTTCATGAAGCACGCTTTCAAGAAAAGGCTTGGGAGAGATTGTCTAACACATCTTTGATTCGGGGTTCCTCCTCATCACTCTTTTCGTCAGAGTAATCTTCCCTTTCGCTCTGTTCCTCTTCCTCCCAGTCTCCCTTTCTCTTCATATTGATCAGCACTCGTTAAAGGTAAATGATAAATGATCAGACTAGAATGTGCCGTTGCTTTTATAACGTTAGGTACCCCAAGCTACTAAGAACAGGGGTCAGAAAATCTTCAATAAAAGCACCACCCTCTTGTACAAGGGTTTGTTTCTTCGTCTTGTAGCGAATGTCAGGTAAAGCGAGATTAAGAATAGCATCCTTATTTTAAATCAATTTGCGTCTCTCTTATTCCGAGAATGGTAAGCTTTCATGGAGTGAGTTGTGGTGGTGGCTGAGATGAAAACAATAGAATTGTGGTGGTAGTGGTGGCGGTGGTGAAAACAATAGAATTGTGGTGGTGGCGGTTGTCATAACAACAGAATTGTGGTGGTGGCAAAAAAAAACAATAGAGTGGCGGTGGTGGCGGTGGTGGCGGTGGTAAAAACAACAGAATTGTGGTGGTGGTGAAAACTATAGAGTTGTGGTGGTGGTGGTGGTGATAACAATAAAATTGTGGTGGTGGCGGTGGTGTCGGTGGTGAAAACAACAGAATTGTGGTGGTGGAACTTCAGAATGTCAGAATTGTAGTGGTGGTGAAAACAATAAAATTGCGGTGATGGTCAGCCTATATAAATGTGAAGCAGTTGACCGTTTGTCAGTTTGAGTTAAGCTTTCACCGAGTAGAGCATGCAAAGGCACATGAGTAATAAACACGGCAATCCAGTTTTCAGCCCGGCAATGTCTAGTGTGCCAAATTGTACAGAAAAGTGTCAGAAATTTCGCTTTGTACACCAATTTACTTGTATGGTTGCTGGGATGACTGGATCGGGTAAGACGGTCTGGGTTAAGTCTTTGCTTCAGCAGGCTCAAAAAGTAATCCACCTACCACCAGAGAGGGCTGTTTGGTGCTATTCGCAATGGCAGCCAGCGTACACGGTATTTCTGGTAACCGTACCAAACATAGAATTTGTCAAGGGTATTCCATCTGACCTAGAATACGACACCTTTTTTGACATCAACAGACGCAACCAAGAGAAAATAAGGGGACAGAGAGGGACACTGCCAGACCAGGCTTTGGGATATGTCAAGTTCGGAAAAGTTATTTTTAGACGGCCATTTGCAACGGAAGTCTGAATTCAGGACGTCCACATAAAGGCAACCTCGATCTGTTGTTTGAAGTACCATTCAAAATTTTGCTTGTAATGGCGGACCAAGTGGTCTTACGTTTTGTCGATGAAAACGACTTCGAAAAACAAGGGAAATGGTATTGATGCGGACGTTTCGGGAAACAGACTTCCGTTCAAAAGCCAGTCTATAAATAACTTTTGTGGAATTGACATATCCCAGCCAACGCCCTCAGAATCCCTCTCTGTCCCCTTATTTTCTCTTGACGCAACTTAATGGTGATCGACGATCAGATGGACAATGCGGGCGGAGACAAGCGAATCGTCAACCTGTTTACAAGAGGTACTCATCATCGCAACCTAAGCGTCATTTAATCGTACAGAACTTATTCCATCAAGGGAAAGGTAGTCGAAGCATTAGTCTTAACAGTCATTACTTGGTTCTTTTCAAAAATCCGTAGGATAAACTGCAAATTCTGACCCTGGCTAAGCAAATGTATCCTGGCCATACTGATTTCTTTATCAAGCGATGTGATGAGGCCGTGAGCAGGCCTTTTGGGTATCTGCTCGTTGATTTAAAAACATCCACTCAAGATAATTGTAGTTACGAACGAACGTTCTACCTGGCGAGGAACGCTTTGATAACGTAGGGGTACCAGACAATATCTCACAGGAACTACTGAAGTACAGTGTGTTGCCCAGTTTTCGTACACTTTAGTTTGTAATCGCTATATCTTTTCGTCTGCGAGACGAAAATTTCTGAAATTTCTTTAAAAGATAGCCCAATTACTTACCTTCAATATATAAAACGATTGGCCGCTTGATCGACGTCTGTTCAAAATTATGCCATTTTCCCTAAAACTCCTAAGTTGCCCAGTCTTCGTACACCTGGCCCAGTTTTCGTACATCGACAAAACAACATTTCTCCACGAAAACGCTCCACGCAAACTGATGTGTCAGCCACCCTGCTGAGTAATTATCGTGTTTTCTCCTCGGTTTGGGAATTAATATCGGCTTAGCGACCAATGTTTGATGTACAAACCAAATGGTTATTCGGGGTGTGGATGTTTAATCGATCCTGCAGTGTTGATTTTTTTGTCCCTCACTTTTGGGCGGCTTTTCTTACGCTCAATCCACTGTCTCGTACGTCATTTACTGCCTTGGTAAAGGTAGTTGACAGGTTACTATTCTGCGTATTACAACTGTTAAGAAAAGGCCTGTATAAGATTCGACGTTTTCCTTCCGTTTCCGCTTACGCCTTTAAAATAGCAAACGCTTTACTTCCGTTTCCGTTTACGCTTGCTTTTCTTACCTACTTTTGTAAATGTTTATGAGAATCGCAACGGAGTGAAAAAAATCGGTAAAACCGGTAAACTAACGATATTTCAAGGTGTATGTCAACATTCTATGCATAGACATCTACCTAGTTAATTATTTGACGATTTAGATTGTTTGCGTGGGATTAAGTTTATTAAATATTCGTGAACTTTGCATGACCTGGATGCCAGCGTCGCTGTTATACCACAACATACACATGTAGTGTGTATCGTACTTTGCAAGGATTGTTGTGTAATCTTTGCTGCACTTGCGACTTATTAGTTTTCGAACATCAGTTCTTTAACTTATTTAAAAATAGGTTTTGAGAAAGGCGCAGCTAAGTGTACGAAAACTGGCACAGTAGGTCGAAATGTATGCGAAGATTCTCACCGCTAGAATTCAGGAGCAGTTAAATTTAAGTTGGCGTTGAAAGTTTTTCCATTTACTTTCATCTTTTATCTATCATCTGTCCAAAAATCATGAAGTTCCTTGCAAAATTACCAACAATTAACAATTATCCTGCGAAATCGCGCGGAATATCACCTGATACTTAGCCGACGAGGCCGTAGGCCGAGTTGGCTAAATCAGGGGATATTCCGCAAGATTGAGCAGGATAATTGTTTTATTATTCAACAAATTCTCATCGACTACCATTTTCAGAACGAGAAAAACTATGGTTCTATTATGAAAACGCTAAAAGCTAGCAACACATAATGAAAATCAAAACAGAACTTCAAGAAATCGAAGTTTACTATCGTTCACTTAAAAAGACTTATTTACAAACTCATGTCTGGAAATAACAAGACAAAGTAAAAAAAAAATATTGCTACCTTACCGAGAATAAGTCCTCTTCCTGTGAATTAAAATCTTTTCAACTTTACAACTTTCCGCTGTCTGCTGCTTAGTTCGCAATAGCATTTTCTTGGTTGAGTTCTCACTATGAAAATTCGAAATCAACCTCTGGATATCTTTGTGAGCTGAAGCAAATACTTGTTGGCTTTTTGAGAGCATTTAATCGTGGAAAGTTTCTTCCAGGGAGTTAAAAATTGCGAACACTGCTAAAACTGCCTCGCTTTTCAAAATGGCCACCAAACAAGTAATGAAAGAAAATCTGCAGTACACTTCCAAATATGGTCATTTACGTATATTTAACAATTATCCTGCGAAATCGCGCGGAATATCACCTGATACTTAGCCGACGAGGCCGTAGGCCGAGTTGGCTAAATCAGGGGATATTCCGCAAGATTGAGCAGGATAATTGTTTTATTATTCAACAAATTCCCATCGACTACCATTTTCAGAACGAGAAAAACTACGGCTCTATGATAAAAACGCTAAAAGTTAGCAACACATAAAGCTTAATAAAAATCAAAACAGAACTTCAAGAAATCGAAGTTTACTGCCGTTCACTTAACAAGGCTTATTTACAAACTCATGTTTGGAAATGACAAGACAAAGGAAAAAAAATACTGCTACCTTACCGAGAATAAGTCCTCTTCCTGTGAATTAAAATCTTTTCAACTTTAGTCTTTACAACTTTCCGTGAGCAAGTCTGCTGCTTCGTTCGCAAAAGCATTTTCTTGGTTGAGTTCTCACTATGAAAATTCCAAGTCAACCTCTGGATATCTTTGTGAGCTGAAGCAAACACTTGTTGACACTTTGAGAGTATTTAATCGTGGAAAGTTTCTTCCAGAGAGTTAAAATTTACGGAGAACACTGCTAAAACTGACTCGCTTTTCAAAATGGCCGCCAAACAAGCAATGAAAGAAAATCTGCAGTGCACTTCCAAATATGGTCATTTACGTATATCGCAGGATATCTGTCATGTAGGATGACAGATATCGAGGGCTTCCTTACCATATGTGGGCATAGTGACAATTTGTTGAATAATAACGTAGGATATCTGTCATGTAGGATGACAGATATTGAGGGCTTCCTTACCATATATGGGCATAGTGACAATTTGTTGAATAATAAAACGGGCTATTTGTTCATCTAAAATACCTTTACTGTGCAGTGAAAAGTGCAAATATTAGCCGCTAAACCTTTACTCACCTCAAAAGAAATTGTCCGCACTGACCTGCTTCTTCGTCAAAAAGCCCGACAACACCGGCAATTTATAGCTAAAATGTTCCTTTTACTTTTGGAATTCTTCGGTTGACGAAGATTTGAATGACCGACGAAAATAATCAAATAAAGTTCTTTTTGTACGAAAACTGGGCCCGTACGAAAACTGGGCAACATACTGTACCTTAAGCAACAGAACCTATACTAGAAACAGCTCCAGTTCTTCCAGCAATGCAAAATTAAAATTGCAAGATTCTGTCAGGATGGTCTCCTCTCTCGCACAGACCTTGGAGAATATGAAAGAGCAAGGCAGTACATGCAGCTGCAAAACAAGTATTTGACTTTTAAACAACAGTAGAATTCGAGACGCACAGAATCAAGTCTACCATACTCTGAAGAGCAACGAGAAATGTCTAGCAATCTTCTGGCAGATAATGTACTCACGCCCATTCAAGAGCCGGTGGCAGTCACAGCGAACCCAGTTCAAGAGCTAGTGACTGATGTAGAAGCGGTCGGTGTTTGAGAACTACCAGTACAAGCCACCACCACTGTTCAAACACCAGTGACTTTGCAAGCAACTCCTGCGAAAGTCTTGCCTCCCTCATCCATCTTGACATTCCCTCCCACAGGGGAAGCACCTTCGCAGAGAAAGCGAGAACGTCCTCGAATCCGGTTTGTAAATTACTTAGAGGAAGATGACCGTCCTTCGAGAAGGTCCCGGCGTCTTAGCAAAAGTCATCCTTACAAGTATTCTCAAGAAGAGGAGGATTAGTTGTGTATTGAGAAGTTTTCTTTGTACTAATTTAGCGAGTGAAATAAACGTTTTGCCGGACTTGACAATTTGTGTTTGATGCAGGGGCGGGGGAGAACACTTGACTGCGCCTGGGACTTTTTTGTGGTCGGATGATCCACCGAAATTTGACGTCACATCCGGTCCGAAAACAGCCTTTTTCTCCCTCGGGCGGGAAAATCAAAATTGACGGCGACAGTTCCGTTCAGTCGGTGAGAAAAATGGCCATATTTTTCATCGGCGATAAATTTTCCAGTTATTTTTTCGTGACAATGAAATGAAATATGTACTCTTTCCTTCCATGTGATTAGTTAAGAAAATATTCTAAATAAAGGTTTATAAACTGCGTTGTTTTGGAGCGTTCTTTTGTATGAAAACTGTCGGCTTTCTCTCCCTCGAATTTCACAGGATTCGGAAAATCAGTCAAAATGATGAAAAAATGGTGAGTGATTCTTTATTTAAATAGCCTATGTTGTAGAAAAAGACTCCTTTTAACAGAACATCGCAATGACGGCGTTTCTAACGAGTGGGAACCCCATTAACACTCTTTGTTTTCTAGAGAGACTGTTCACCACACAGAATCTGATATAATAAATATGTGGTGCTTTGTCGCTGTTGACCGCCTAGACTTCCCTTTATCTGTTTTCTTTTCTTTTTTCTATATTATTATATTCTCAATATATAATTGATCTACATCACAAGTGACCCCATCGTAAGACAAACGATAACGCTTTATTATCATTGTTCTATTAAGTATTATTATACATTTTGATTACTTAATTGTGCACACTACAGGTATAAATAGCTTGGTAATTTCACAATTAAACTGCTACATAAAAGCTGTCTTTAATTGAAGCCAGATGTTGCCTGAAGTCAATATGTCAGCTTATTCATCGCACAGTCCTTATTTACAATCATGCACTGACACTAGCCTGTGGTTGTGGACAGAAGATTTTATAAATCAAGGAATGAACCAGTAACCTCGCACGACAAGGTCAAGTTCAAGCAACCCAGCCTGGTCACAAAGGTCATGAATATTTTTCACCAACAGATTTTCCTGACAGATTATCAAGACTAACAATTAAGGGTAGCTCCATTCCCACTGTATACATAACTTTCCTCAGGGAATTACAAATACATGTAATTAATTGTTGTCAGTAACATGTTGCTGTCAGTGGCTAACAACTAAACTCTTCAGTCCAAACTGGTTTCTGCATGGTAATGTCATTATGGTCACCTACACATAATTATATGGATGATGACCAACATCTCTCCCTATACTTTGAATACTCATTACATGTATAATGTGTAGTATCAGAAAATATCTTTTCTCTCCCCACAGAAGGTTTTTCTGTTATGCACCGCCCCCCCCAAGAGATTCCAGCTTAGCTTCATACTTTGCTTGTAAAATTTTGGCTTTTAAGACCCCCTTCCCCCTAGGAATTTCTAATGACCTTCCATGGGGTGGGTATCGATATTTTTCTGGAACTACGCAATAACTGTAGCACAACACTAGACGAGTATTGTTGCTGGTTAACAAATGTTTGAGAACACATCTGTTGAGTATAACACAGAAAAGACTGACAAATTTTCAACATCATTATGCATCCCTGGTTATTATTATCATGGATGACTGTTGACAGTTTCTCATCATATCGTACAAGTTGTTATGGTAGCACAACACTGTTTCTGTTGCTGAGTAACAAATTTTATGGACAATTAACAATTATTCTACGAGGGCGCGCTGGATATCGAATGATAGATAACCAACGAGGCGCGTAGCGCCGAGTTGGTTATAATCATTTGATATCCAGCAAGCCCGAGTAGAATAATTGTTTTATTAAAAACTTAACCACTATTAAAAAAAATAATCAAGAAAGAAAGGGAAAAATGAGAAAAGAAATTAAAGCGGAACAAGAATCGATCACATGACTGAACGAAAAAGGCGCCAAAACCTTGCGAAGTGCTGCAGCGTTTCATTGCAAAGCTGAATGAATCAATGAAAACTGCTAGAAAGTGAACAAAGTAGCACAAGTTTTGGAAAAAATCTTATAATTATTGGCTCTGAAATATCGTACATGTTTGATTTTTCCTGAACATTGTTGTAATCATCGTTCAAAGCGGATTGAAGCTGTACAATTTCACCATATAGCTGCTGGAGTAGAACTGAACAAGTTTGTAATCTGTTCGCACAACGGAGCCATCATGTGCGTGTTTGATCGAACTGAAGACAGAACAAATTTGAACAGTTGAACTGAAAGAGGTATTTTCTATGCAGCTCAGAAGCAAGATTACCGTAGCGAGGAACATTAGAATTCACCATCATAGTTTGTTAAACGCAAAGCGCAAAATGCAGTTGTTCTCGGTTTAGAGGTTGCGGACGGAATGGTAAAAACAACATTCAAACAACTGGAAAAGCGATTCAACTCCGTTTACATGGCATCCGATTTCTATCTGAGCATTTGGACCTGTTGGAACACAGAGCTACAACAAGTGCAAGTAAACCAGTGTCAATTTTGCGTGTTAAAGCCGAAAAACAATCTCGCCCTTCCTTCCTTCTTGGTAGTTTGCAGTTGTATTTTTTTTAGTAAGCTTACTTGTTTAGACTGCTTCATGATTTTCGCACCGACTTGCCATGAATGTGTGATAGTTTTTATTAAATGCTCCTGCCCCATTTCACTGTGTTTTATTTTATGTCTTGTCTTGATATTATGAAGTGGAAATCCTTTCTGATAAAACCTACCGTTTGTTCAATTTCAATGATCAACGTGACGATCGATGAAAGAAATTAATTGTAAACACAACGCTTAATGCTTAAATTTCTATTTCTGCACAGTCTCTTCAAACAATTATGACTTTTGTTAGACTACACTGTTGGTGATGCTTGTTGGTGACGCTGTTGGAATTTCTGCTTAATTTAAATAATTTTGCTGGCAAGTGATTTTTCTCGTCCATTTTTCTCGCCGGGTTGCTCGCGAGGAAAAAACTTTCAGCTCACTTTGTTGTTGAGTGTTCATTGACCATATTTGGTGGCAGCAGGTATATGAGCTGATAGCCTAGCTCCGTTGAGCCAATCAAAATGCTAGAAATCCAATATACCTAGTCCAGTTTTTAATAATTAACAATTATCCTGCGAAATCGCGCGGAATATCACCTGATACTTAGCCGACGAGGCCGTAGGCCGAGTTGGCTAAATCAGGGGATATTCCGCAAGATTGAGCAAGATAATTGTTTTATTATTCAACAAATTCTCATCGACTACCATTTTCAGAACGAGAAAAACTATGGTTCTATGATGAAAACGCTAAAAGCTAGCAACACATAATGAAAATCAAAACAGAACTTCAAGAAATCGAAGTTTACTACCGTTCACTTAAAAAGACTTATTTACAAACTCATGTCTGGAAATGACAAGACAAAGTAAAAAAATATATTGCTACCTTACCGAGAATAAGTCCTCTTCCTGTGAATTAAAATCTTTTCAACTTTACAACTTTCCGTGAGCAAGTCTGCTGCTTCGTTCGCAATAGCATTTTCTTGGTTGAGTTCTCACTATGAAAATTCCAAGTAAACCTCTGGATATCTTTGTGAGCTGAAGCAAATACTTGTTGACTTCTTGAGAGCATTTAATCGTGGAAAGTTTCTTCCAGGGAGTTAAAATTTGCGGAGAACACTGCTAAAACTGACTCGCTTTTCAAAATGGTCGCCAAACAAACAATGAAAGAAAATCTGCAGTGCACTTCCAAATGTGGTCATTTACGTATATCGCAGGATATCTGTCATGTACGGATGACAGATATTGAGGGCTTCCTTACCATATATGGGCATAGTGACAATTTGTTGAATAATAACAACCGATATACAGGTATTCACATCCTAAATGTAACTACTACTATAATGATGGCTAACAATGTTAAACAAACACAGTTCACAAGAATTACATAGATCAGGGCTCAGAAACCAACATCTCTTCCTCCATTGTATGCTACAGGTCATGCCTCCTTACATGACAGGCCCCGCCACTTTATGAAAAGGAAAGCAGTAAATCTTTGTGTGCAGCATGCTAATCAAAGTGAAAAATCCTGTCTGCAACCAAAGTACTTATCTCAGCAACAAACCTTTGGGGGTTCAGGAATCTCACAAGAATAGTCCCAAACCACGTGTTGAAAGCAACTTTAGGAGTCTTCACAGCTATCTAGATCAAAATAATGAAACAGTTAAAAACAAATATTGCTCATTTTCTATTCATTACAAGAACCACTAGATATTATATTATATCTACATTACTGTTAATTATTAAGCAAATACATGTAAATGTATGTAATAGTACATGACAATGTACATGATAATTTAACTTAGTTACATACTTGGGCTCACTCAATTTTATTTTTATGTATTTTTATTCATCTGAACATGCAACTATGTAACTGTATGCAAATAAGCTAAAGATTGGATAAAAATTCCATGAATGCAATAGATTCTATTAACAACCCTTTTACTCCTGGGGTCAATTATGGAGACATGTGATGTAGTGCTAACTCTTGAGTCTGTGGACCGAATCCTATGGTGTGACAAGTACTTTTGCAAGGTACTGTTTGTTTGGGGGATTAAAAAAAAAAATGAAATTAAGCATTTTCTTGAATTTTTATTTTGGCCACCTGTGACTGGGAGTGAAAGGGTTAAGTTAATGTATGTGATAGTACATGACAAATATCTACCTGACAATAAAATAGATACATACTTGGGCTTAGTTTTGGCTCAATTTTGTTTTTGTTATACATTATTATTCACAAATCTGAACGTACCTATATGTAAATAAGCTAAAGATTTGATACTAATTACGTGAATGCAATAGATTTAACTAAGGGTTGGTATGTTTTCTACTTGAAGATACTTGGTAGAAGTCACTGTGTTGTAACAAAATCAAATAACTACAGCAGGCAAAGTGCAGACAATATGTAGCCTCAGGTGCAAAAAGTCAATCAAAATAATCATTTTTTTTTAAAGCAAAAATGGATAGAAGGTCTTTTAAAAGGCAGATATCGCACAAGTTGTTACCTGTAAAAAATAATTAAAGTTATTTTAATAAATGAAGAATTCTAAAGTATTCATCACTTACATGTACATCACTCTGGATTTTACACATTAAAAGAAATAGAACACCAAGCAATTTTTCTTCCAACTTGAGTTGCAACAAATTTGGACTACTGATAGTTGAAAGACAAAATTAATGTCCTATTGTATCAAGACCTTTAGGACAGAATGTCAGTCACATGACAAAAAGATCAACATTGCAAGCAATGTATGTAACACTGGAATAAAATTCCAAACAAGCCTGATCAATAAAGTACTATTTCCTTCTCTTGTAGAAATATAAAGGGGATATATTAAAAGGGCAAGATAGCTAGATAATCCCGCAATTATCTCAACAATTTGTATTGGTTAATCCCAATCTTGAAGATACAGTGGAATCCCAATTTTCTGAACCTCCTGGGGAAAAGGAAATTGGTTCGAATTATCTGCTGGTTTGAAAAATCGGGGGAAAAATTACAGTCTTTGACTGGGGAAGGGAAGCCAGTTTTGGTTCGAATTATTGGGAGTTTTCAGAAACGGAGAGATTGAGAAATCAGGATTCTACTGTATGTTATTATACAATGCTGGTTTCTTCGTCTCACCTTCCCTCACCCCCGCCCCCCCTCCCTTACCTAGGAATCGTTCAATCAGATTTCATTCATCATTAATTATGCAGTTCTCTTTATTCAGACTTCTTTTTAAACATCTAAACACAAAAAATACAGGATTCCCATATAAAAACAATTGTGTCTACCCATCATCGTAAAACCGAAACTTCGAAAACACAAGACTACTAACCTTGAGTCTGCTTGAGTACACAGATGTCTGCCACATCAGGAGTGTACAACTGTACAGCGCCGCAAATGATCCCGAGACCGCGAATGATCCCCGACCGCAAATGATCCCCAAATTGGACCGCAAATGATCCCAGGACCACAAATGATCCCCACAGCGGACCGCAAATGATCCTGCTGAAAAAAATTGGAATGGCGTGGAGTTCCAGTGAAGGCGAAAATACTGGAAGGTGAAAGTGCCGACCAAAATTAATAAAAAAACACAGAAAAATTTCTTATTGATCAGTGAAATAAAACATTTTTTAAGGCCCGTAGAACACAATGGCATTGAAGGCAAACATGATTATGTTTAAAATATATATATTTTATATTCATATGCATATACAGATCTCATGGATGACCGACCGATGGTCGGCCGAGTCCGCGACAGTCGAGAAAGCCACCGTTTCCAGGGAACGGTGATTGACATCTGGCTTTGAAAACAAAGGTCACTACACTACACAATGTGTGAGAAGGTCACTCGACCATGTATTAGTCCCGTTCGCTTGCGATCGCGCTTGTAGAAATGGCTGAACTGGTCTCCAATTTGATTACTCTCGTCCCTTCATTGGCGTTTTTTGGTAGCATTAATGCTGGTGGAGGTTACATGGACCAGAAAAATGAAAGTGATAAGAAAACTGAGGTAGATTTGGATCTTGTCTTTTGAAATCCCGCCGGTATTGTCCTGCAGCCGATGCCTTTCATAGGTAACTATTTGAGTGTTTGAGTTGTCACGCAACCTGTCAAATGTGCATAACGTTTTGCATCGAGCTGATTATACCCACCTGAGAAATCAGAAAAGTATTTTATATTGTAAATTTGAGTGTTGAAGTGAACCCATTGATTTTTCCACTGAGCAGTGCTCAAGAAAGGAAACGTTAACCCGCTCGAGATAAAGAAATATATATATTTGTAGCTGGCTGGTAAAATCAGTTAACAGGAGCGGCTGCAAATTTTCTCGTACTACTTGTACATGTATAAGAAAGCATTCTGTTATTCTGTTAACAGATCGTAAAGAAAATACACAAATTTATATTTACAACCTGCATGCTAAACCAAAGGTACAAAACCAATTGCGAATTTAAAGGACTACATGACATCGTAACATTTTATTTTTTTAATAAAATATCTAGGTCATGAATTATGGGGCTACACTGACGTACTTTGAGGAATAGTAAAGACAAAAGCTCCAGTATCCACATTATTCCGTAAACCTCGCCATGCCTCCGTCCACGCCATTCCAGAGTCCACACTTTACAAAGTCATCGTTGTTCTATTGTCCACTCCATTCGTATTATTTACCGGGATCATTTGCGGTCCGCTGTGGGGATCATTTGCGGTTCTGGGATCATTTGCGGTCCAAATTGGGGATCAGTTGCGGTCGGGGATCATTTGCGGCCTCGGGATCATTTGCGGCGCTGTACAGTGCTTCTAAACATGTCCTCCGTTGGTTTCGATACTGCTTCCAGCACTTTTTCTGCGAGTGTCAATTACCTTCCCAGTGTTAACACAACATACTGTGACTACCGACGTTTTCTTCATTGTATTATACTCGGGATAGGCTATTTCAATTGACGATTCCTTTGAATCAAGGGTCACGAGAGGCAAAATTTGAGCGGCTTCGTTAGAGACGATATCAGGTATCATGTGCAGAGTAGTTTCGATAGAGTCGGACTTCCAGCACTTTACGTCGAGTGTTAATTACCTTCCCGATGTTAACAATCCAAACTGTTACTGCTGGCGTTTTCTTCATTATATTTCACGCATCATAGGCTATTTAAATTGACGATTTCACTGAATCAGGAGTCACGAGAAGCAAAAGTTTGATCCGCACCTGTATTGAAAATTGCGAAATACTCGCCATGACATTACACGAAGCTGCCTGGAAAATGCCATCAAAACTGTACTAAACATTTCTGTTTTGACAATATATCGGCCAAAATAGATGATGCAGTAACTTTGTAACATCTCTGGTATTCAAGATAAGCAACTGCGTGTCAGTAGTGGTCACAAGAAAGAAGAAACCATAAACTCCCTAGCGTCCATCTTGCAACTCGCTGAGCGAGCTGCTCGCCGACTTTTTCAACCGGATGGACCGGATGTGACGTCAATTTTCGGTGGATCATCAGGTCACGAAAATTCGCGAAGTTTGCTTCCCCCCCTGGTTTGATGTCTCGCATTATTTTTAATCGTTTGCACAAGCGATCCTTCTGTTACTTGTGCCCTAGTTCGCTTTCAAAATTTGATGTTTACATTCAGGTGTTCAGGTGCAGTCAAGCGCGTAAACGAGTGATTCCTTTGTACGAGAACTGTGAGAGCTCTTTTGCTTTACTTACCATTATTAATAATTCGGCCCGGTGGTTTTGCAAGAGAATTTGAGTACGGGATCCGGCCACTTATAAAGCCAAGGTTTTGTAAACAATTTTTTTTTTTTTTTTTTTGCTTTTGACGTTTTTGACATTTTTGCGAACCCTCTAGGCGCTCGTGGCCGAGACAAAATAATATAAATACCGGCATTACTAGTGTGAGTCCCGCCCACTTACGGTGTCTATAGAAATTTCCACCACTCAAAACAAAATTCTAGTGCTGTAAATTAAAAACAAAATTTCAGGACGCACTAACGCGTGCCTTTGTCACGGCATTACTAGTACTTGATGTTTGAAAAACAATTGTTTTTTTTTTCTTTTTGACAAGTTGACATTTCTACGAGACTTAGTTATTCCGCATAAATTAAGAAGTTTCCCGCACATTATTAATTATTCCTGCTCACTTTAATCAGATACCTGCTCAAATATTGGGGTAATTCCAATCCCATACCACTATCCTTACACAGCGTTCCACGCAATTTAAGCGAATTTAAGCGGTTTCTGACTTATCTTACACTAACGTTTATAATACATACACGAGGAAGGTGTGTGAGTAACAATTTTGCTCTCGCTGGGTGTTGGCTGTGCTAAAAAAATAACGCACCCCTCCTTACTGGGGTTTGCTTTTATTCTGGTGCCCAGTACTGACCGCGCTAATGCGGCCCTTTCGTGTTCTTCACGAATTCAGTCAGAGGCGGTTATTTTTGAATTGTGTGAGTTTGTGGAAGGGCTAGTTTTCTAAAGCCACAAGGTATGTACTCTTGGTCTACAGAAGAACATTCTTACCTTATCACTGTAATGGTAAGACAAGTGAGAATGGCAGTCGAAACTGTTGTCGGGATAAATTTGTGTAAATTCCGATATATGTCGAGCGGTGGAGCTCGCTCAAGACACCGCCCTTGTGTATGTATTATGTGTGGTGTAATATAATACCATTAACAATATTTGAACGCACCTATAACTTTCGTCCCGGGCTGTGCATATAACAATGAATGACCAGGAATAAGTCAAAAGGTGAGGAAAGAAAAAGGTTTATTCAGAGTAACAATTGAAGAACACTTCATAGCACTAGAATGCTTTGGCAAAATTCCATGCACTACTGAAATTGACAGAATATGTACAATGTACACAACTAAAATACTTGTCTCTTGAGCTTCGCCGACTTATGACGTCATACCTGAATGGCCCTTGCCCGAGTGAGCACCCGGAGACTAAGCTAGAGTCCACCCTCGTTCCGTGTCCATTCCCTGGTAGGGTTCAAGGTTTGACATGACATTTTCTCAATATTTTAATGATCATCTGAGCAACAAGACTACTCTAAACTATAGAATCCCGCCTTCAGCTAACCTTACATGGTTTGTACCAATAAATATTCAAAACAAAAAAACAAAACTCATAAACCTTTGACAAATGGACGTGACACGAAAGCCAGTCTTGACCCACCTTGGGCCATGACTTTGAAAAACAAAAACCTGTAGCAAGTACTCAGGAGACATACAACACATCTCTTTCATAAACACTTCGACTTTAACTCTACATAAATCTCTCCAAATATTTGTAATCTTTGCCATCTGATCGTCACCGGGTATTACGACACCACCAGGGCATGGTCACGTGACTAATTTAAGACTACACCTCTGAAAGGTAAAGGGATTATGTTGTTGAAAGACACTGCAGTTATACATCAAAATAGCTGTAGAACGTATCCACTATTAAAACTATAGGAAACGTACAAGTCGTCTACGAATGCAGACGACACTCATTTACTCACTGTGACTAGGATGAGGAGGTTGCATTCGCAGGTTACAAGGCAATGTACATATTTTTGGCCCACTAAAAATACGGCTATATTCAAACCACACAGGACAGACCATTTCCGACTTGACTTGTGCCTCTTTTTCAAAGGGAGGCCTGATGCACAGCCTTTCATGTGAAAATGAGTTTTATTTGCAATGCAGTGTTATGTGAACAGAAATTGCAACAAACGGCACATAGATGCTTACATTATTTCCCCATTGGATTTCGTGTCAGAGCAATTCTGTTTTCGTGAATATTAATAACGTGCCGATCCAATTTTAGCGGCAGGAAAATCTATCCGATACAACGTGTTTCACTTTTTAGAACGAGAAGCGTTCCGGGCAAACTTTGTGCCGAGAACAGCGTTTCACGTACGAACAAAAAGTCACTAAAATAGCTGTTCGGTATTGTGTGACCATGCAGTTTCAGAGAAAAACAATTCAGCATCTCATCAAGAAACAATTAAGAAACGTGCTCTAATGTCTTTTTTGTTGAACTCTTGATTGACAGCTTATTACTTACGAAAGGAAATCAAAAATTGCCTTAGTATTTAGGACTTGTTCTTATATGTCAGCTGATGAACTGGATGTCGACACTGGCAAGTATAGCAGGCATGCCAACAGCATATGAAAACTTGAAGCGTAAGGTGTTTTACAAGTTTGCCAGTTCGTAATTAGGTTCCAAAGGAACTGATCTTCCGTTCAGTAGATATCAGCTGAACGTGGCTGGATATGAACGTTTTGTAGCTTTTTCCCTTGTGAATCAGGCACTGAACCAATGCACCACACAATAGACAGTAGCTTCAGACGGAGAAGAGATCTTTAATTTCAGAAGCGCAAGTGTGGTTTATGTTTGGTCATAAATCTGTTAAAAAGAAAAAATAATAATGTAAAAAATAAAGCAAAATTAAACGAAAGGTTGTCAAAGCATTTCTGTTCTAAAACAATATGCCTCGTTATTTATGCTTCCATGGTTGTGTAAATAAATCATACACATGAAACGCGGCTGAAAGGATGAAATATAAAGGGACCATATTGCCTCGTAGGTGCTGAAGTAAACTGTGCGTGTACTTTCTGGGCGAGAGATTCACTCCAAATAACCCCCCCCCCCCCAAACTTTAGGTCTACATTTTAGAGGATCGTCTGTTACAGAAGCTATAGCCTTTCTTAAGCAACTATCCTCTCAACTAACGAAAATGCATATTCTCCTTACTGTTCTGAATCTAGTGAGCAGAATTTGTCTCAAACCTTTTACTCCCAAGAGTGCCCAAAATAAGAATTCAAGGACTCAAAAGTTACAACCAATCCAAATGTCTCCATAACTGACACTGGGAGTGAAAGGGCTAATATCAAGATATCTTCTCCTCAAAAGTGACCACTTTCTTTATTCTCATCACTTCAATGTTTTAACAAGCAGTGATGATGTAAAGAGAAAATTCGTTTTTGTCACTGTTAGGGCTTAAAGGGTAATTAAAGGATGAAGTCCTGATTGACATTTCTCCTTGTTTCAGTAGACGAAGGGTGGCTACTAAAACTAGCTATGTATGCCATTAAATACCAATGAAGCATTTAACATTTATGGGCAAAGGCTTACTTGTCTAGAATTTCCCAGAATCGGATGATGGAGGCCTTATCCAGATGTCTTTTATTTCGGCTGATCTGAAAATTAAAGATATAACAGAAGAACATTTTGACAAATACGGGACGTTCATCAGTCCTGGTATCTTAAGGGATAGTATATAGTAAGGTAAAACTCCCAAGCTAAACCAAATTCATACAAGGAATTTATACTCAAGTGAACCATTTTCAAGCCTATAGCTCGAATAATTTGGATTCAAGTCGAGGAAGGACATATTCCTCTACATTTTCTCTTCACATAATGGTTGATGTTAGTTTGTTGGAAAACCTGATGAACCCGTTACGCGGAAAAGTACTCCGAGCAGCTTTACGCTTTGGAGACCAGATTAGGATCTTGATTTTCAAGATGTCAAAGGCGAGTAGCTGAAAACTTAACCCCACGTGGCCAGACACGGCGATTTTGACTAGACTGAACGGTCGACATTAGAAGTTACGACTGACTGGATTGGAACAGGACATTGTCTTTACTGCACTCACTGTTAAAACGTGCACGTCCCATTTCTGCACGTTAGGGTCTGTCTTCATCTCGTCGTACTTGAGATAGAAACCTTTGGCTGCAACACGACATACAAATGACTCAATATAAAGAGAACAATGCAAGCTGTTCCACTTTTTTCTCAACTGAAATGGTAAATCAAACTTGAGAACGAACGAGTCCTTTCATAATAAAGACAACACTACATTCTGTTTTTCTTTTCTCTCAACTGAATGGTAAATCAAACACACAAAACTCCTCTCACAATAAAAAGAACAGTACAAGCTGTTTCTCTTTTCTGACAACTGGAGATTAATAATAATAATAATAATAATAATAATAATGATAATAATAATAATAATAATAATAATAATAATAATAATATGCATTTATAGCGCGCAAATTCAACATAGGTTTTCAAATGCGCGTTACAAATATAAATTAAAAAATTAGATAAAAATAGATTAAAAATAAAATAAAATATAGATTAAAAATTAAAAATTAAAAATATATATATCTGTACACTAATAAAATGCTTGTTTGAAAAGATACGTCTTCAGAGCTCGCTTAAAATGATCGATGAAAGTGATTCTCCTTAGTTCTGACGGTAGCTCGTTCCATAATTTAGGCGCAGCCGCCGCAAAAGCCCTGTCACCGAGGGTAGATAGAGTCTTTACAACAGGTGGTGACAAAAGCAGTTCATCGTTTGACCTCAGGCTATAGTTCGATTTTGACTTGATAGATATAAGATCAGAAATGTATTTAGGGGCAAATCCATGGATCGCTTTAAAAGTAATTAAAATAACCTTAAAATCAGATTAAATGAAACACACTACCAACTCCTCTCACAATAACAAGAACAATGCAAGCTGTTTCTCTTTTCTGACAACTGGAGATTAAATGAAACACACGTAAACCTTCTCTTACAATAATAAGAACAATGCAAGCTGTTTCTATTTTCTGACAACTGGAGATTAAATGAAACACACGTAAAAGTCCTCTGACAATAAAAAGAACAGTACAAGCTGTTTCTCTTTCCTTTAAATTGGAGATCAAATCAAACGCACGTAAACCTCCTCTTACAATAACAAGAACAGTACAAGTTGTTCCTCTTTCTCACAACTTGATATAGTAGAACGAAAAAGAAACAAAACTTTCTTGTGTAAGAAAATCACCTGCTGCACGGTGTGGCACTTTGAGTTTTTGCAAGAAGTGGAGCTGTACTTGTACTAGGGACTAGTCCCTGCACGAAATTCAATTCAATTCAATTCACAGAGGCAAAAACTTAATGCCCACGACTAAGGTGTCCAACTTCTGATCACTTCCTAGTCTAACTCTACATAATTACCAATCACACTTGCTCCAACCATTTCGTAAGTCGTGGATGGTATCCCTACATAGAGTTAACTAAAACAGCGATCGTTTTGTTGTCTTTAACGTAGTTCATTACCCGCGAACGTAAATAACTTTGAACTTACTTTTAGAGAAAATTTCGACTGGAGAGCTGTACGGCCAACCCTTAAACTGCCAGGCAGGACCTTGAGCAAACACTGCGACCACACGACTCCTATGGTGAGCAAAATTAAGAAAATATATCATATTGTTTCACAATGAAATATGCCATTTTGAATGCTCTTAGAAGTCAAAGGGTTCCACTTCTCGGAACATCCCAAAAAATGCCGAATATCACGTTTAAAAACGCTGAAAAATAAATATAACTAACGGAAAGTACTACATTGCATTAGAATGGTCAGGTCACAGATCAAACGTTAGAGCCACATTGTAGATTTGGCTGTGAGAGTGACATTTACCATTTAAGAAAACCGCAAATTAAGTTTGAGAATAGTTCAAAACAAAATGACAAACTGTGACACCAGAAGGCAATGCTCGTTCACAAAAATCAAACTACATTTAATCAGAACGAGTTGTCATATTTAGTGTACATGCACACTGCACACACCAGTCATTAGGTTGAAGGCGAGCTGGGTTGTCAATCACTCTGTATGGTACAGTCACTGTAGTCGGCGTCGCTCCCGGTGCAGCTTGAGCCTGGTGAATTTCTTTCCTCCGTTGAATAAGAACTTCGTTTTCACGTCTCGCTCCCTGAGCCTTCTTCTCCTCGGAGCTAATGAACCTTAAGATGAACAGACGGGTCCAAAATATGTTTTAAGACACTTCCTTTACTAGAAGTTGTAGAATAGGTCTTGGCAAAACCACGTAAAGGAGCCTCTATGGAAATCAGACTTTCACGTTGTACCTCGATTTACACAAACTGTGCGGCTTAATCAAATTGTCATTACGTCAGAAAGATCTACAGTACGTCCTAAGGTATTACTCACCAACAATTCCTTTCCGGCGAAAGCAATATGCTTATACAATAAATGGTCTGAACCTGGGTTTTAAGTGGGTTGAGTATGATTGTCCGGTCGGCTGAAGTCCTGAAAAGGACTGTTTACGCCCACTTCAAGATGGCGGACATAATTATGCGTTTTTCGTTATCTTGAACAACCTATGACGTTTTCAAGTTCACAAAGCGCCAAGTATTTAAAATTAAGCACCCCTTTACTTCTTGGCTTCAGCCATAGGTTGCAATTTATGTTTAGACAAATATTTGGTTGATTATTTTTAAGAAAACGACCAGTGTTCGCATAATGTAAAATGTCACGATAATTATACGCGTTAAAAAAGGCTAGTTTGAGAAACGGGCACTTCGGCAGTGTACGTTTAGAGAAGCAGCAGAGAACTGGTTTAAATCCAACCAAATTTTGAACTATTTAAGCGTCTTTAAGCAAGTTGTTTTCTTATTTTCTGCTAAAAAAGTTAATCGGCTGCCATCTTGAAGTGGGTGTAAAAAGAAAATTCGCCCTGTGCGGAAGTCTTTATCATCACTTTGAGTCGGACGATGGCTTCCTCTCAGGATGTCAAAACGTCAGTCACTGTCGCCAACAATAGTCCTTTTCGGGATGTCGCTTACCCGCTACAATGTGTTTCGCGGTATTGATGGACCAGATGATAACTTTGATTCACTACTCAAGCGCCTATCTGTCCACGATCATTTGTAAATCATTCCTTCAATCCCTGGGATTATTTATTTATCAACGGCAATCGCACCACTTCGAAGGGTATAAAACCCAGTGAGTATACATGGTGCAGTTTATACACACAGCAAGCAAGTCCTTGCCACTGTTAAGATGATTAGTATAGAAGACGTCTCTTACTTGAAATCTTGCAGGAGGTCCTGGGCATTGTAAAGTGTTATAAGAGATGTTGCACCAGCAGGAATTATTATGATTGGAGTACGTGATTCTGGAAACAACAAACAAGTTAGGGACTAACAAAATATCAAATGTGGTGAAATTATACATGTGATATCTAGCCTGTGTAGCTAGCGAAAATGTTTGCGCAAATTTTGAGTGGCGGGGCCTCGAAGAGAATGGGGAGAAGCGATTTGCGGTAACGCCGCTCATGGCGGATCGGCCGCTAAAACTTCACCTTCATGCGCAGACAACAGCGCCGGCTTCCCAGGCTAAGAAATACCTGGAATGTGTGATGCATCACCAATACATCAGACTCAACAACAACAACAACAACAACAACAAAAAACCATCTTATTACATGGCACTTCACAACATTAAGAGTTAGAACCACCTTGTACAGCATAATAAGCAGCAGCAGCAACACAGGAGAGGACTCTCAGTAGCTTTCATTTAAGTGCACATATTTTTTCAAATTTCCCGGTTTCAGTACCCTTCAAATCCAGTTCTAACACTATTCTTGTTGGCTTTCACCCCCTTGCCCTTTTTTCCATTGCAAAATATCATCCTATGTAGTATAATTCTTTTCTACTTCTTCCGCTTTCCGTCACCCTGGGAATCTCACTTTCCCATCCTCTCATTTCCTGCTTCCTGGACACTTCCCTCCCCCTATTCCCTCCCCCCCCCCCGCGGCCCCCCCCCCCCCATCCCCTTATAAAGTACAAATTGAGTAACAGGATTGCTCATCATTCTTACCTCGTTTTGGAGGCTTTTGGGGAACTGAAAGAAAAATGAATTTAATGACATGGATGAGTCGGTCTTCTTTAAGCCCCAACAGAAACAAACATCTAATTTCTCCTAACAGTATCATTAGTTGATCATATATACAGGTCATGAGAATAAAGGAAACGATCACCATGGATAAAATGTCTTGATGTGTAAGCAAATTCTCCAAACTAGTACTATAACAAATGTATGGAAAACAGTAAGGAGAACATGCATGTTGACATTGGGGCTTACGGGGTTAACTTAAAAAGTAGAAAGTAAAAAACATACCACAAAACCATTCACCGTTTCAAATAGCATGTTATAGAACACCAGCAGTGCAACCCAGTTGCAAATGTTAGTGCAACAAAAAACTGAATACCTTAACTGTTCTATGTGTTACTAAGTAAATTTCATGCATTCATGATGTCATAAAAATTATACTGAAATTACAAGGGTGAAAAGATAAAAACGATAAAGATATACCAGTAAAATCAGTTTTACATTTTACCAAAAAATAAAGAAAACAAAACAAAACAAAAACAGAACAACAACGAAAACCTTTGACCAAAATTCTTATAGTTTTGTTTTGTATGTGTGTGCCACATTTACATGAGAAAACCTTTAAAAAAATAAAATAACGCTTCATCACCATAAACATAGCAATGGTTCTGCTAAGAAGAGAATGAGTTTTGAAGGATAACTACAATAGTATAAGAATCTAACTAACCACTAGGTCTTGGAGATTTACTAGGCTGTGTATGTGGAGAAGGACTGGGTAAGACTTTCCTGGGCTTCTGGACTCCCTCCTGTGAACACACAAAATAACAGGGTTATTAATAAAACCGATTCTCTTTAAAATGATTCCATCGAAAAAGAAGTTGTAATGAAAAGTTGTTGAAACTTTGCACTTATTAATTACACCTAGTACATTGAAAAAATAAAATAAAAAGAGGGGGTCACCATGTCTGATTTCACGCTACAGGGCTGTAGTATAAAGGTACCTTGCTAGCTATCGACAGCAATGTTAAAAAATTCAATTCTTGTACCAGAGACACCCACTACTTTAACAAAGGTATTACTAGCAATAAAATATAAGCATTACTCTTGTGATAAGAAAACAATGTTACAATAAAACGCCTTAAAGTTGCCTTTAAAATGAAAGTAATGAAACAATAGGCAAATCGAGCATCTGCACACTTCCAGTAAAATGCCTAAAATCAGATTGAAATATTGAATTAAAAGGAATTTTTGAAAATCGAATAACGAAAAATTCTTAAAATTTGGACATATCATGCAGAGTCGTACTTTCTTCAAATAATTGGAATAAAAAAGTGGGGTCACCGAGTTCGTCTTGGAGAAAACAACAATATTATTCATTTCTCTGAACAGCTCAGTTTTCATAGAAAACCTACCAAGTTCTGACCGTAGGCACGCTAATCACGCAAAAATGATGTGCAGAAAGGATGCGCAATAAAATTAAATGGTAATTGAAGATGTCTCCAAGCAAATATCACACATTGAAACACTTGATATTCAACAGTAAGAGAACATCAATACCAAATGTTCATGGACTCAGCCCTTTCATGGTGCAACTGGTTCAAGAATTGAAAGAGATTCTGAAGCAGTGCCAAGTGTGTCTGTACAGTCTTACTCTGGAATGGCAGTCTATGTTACGTGTGCTGTGCTTGAAGCAGGGCTCAGTCAGTTGGGCACTGTGATAACATTTTATTAGTTAGTTGTTTAGTATTAAAAACAGCAAAAGACCCTACCTTCACAGATTCCAAACTAAGACCATGGTATGTTCCCATTGTGTCAATTTTGAAACCCTCAGTTTCTGTGGGTAAAATCAAAATATCAACAGTTACATTTTTAGGGCAAAACAGACATCAGCTACAATCATGGAAGGAAATAGTTGAGATAAATGCAAATTGCACACGTATGTATTTCTCTGTTTCCATACATAGGAACACAGGCAAGAATAGTAAATTTAAAAAAAATGATTTCTCTTCCACCTCCCCTCATCACTATTGTGAAGGACTGAAAAATTCATCAAAGTGTTTTGGCAATAAAACCAAATTGATGAGGGAAGAGGGAAAGTGTTGTTCCTGTCCAAATTGTCACGGTCAAAGTTTGCATTTATTTAGAAGTGTTTCAACGCTTTTGTCAGGGATTGTACATCTTGTCTGATATTACTTTCTGACGACACCATAACTGGTACATGTGGTCACTAGCAACACATGTAAGCATTAATTTTAGTAGCAAATGACAGAATAGAACAAGGTTTTTATCAAAACACCACTGGATACATGTAGACAGCAAAGCAATCTTTACGGCTACCTCAGTAACCAGCAAACAGCTAGTTATTCAGAGTTTAAGAATGACTAAAAGACAACAGGCATGCAAGACTGCTTAATTTGTGATCACCTTAAGACAGCCCTGTAACGTTGAGATACCGGTAGTTATTTGTCCATAGTTACATGTAAGTTGCATTGCAAATTGAAGTGGACATCGCTTTCTCACAAGATCAAAAAAAAAAACACACACACACTGACACCATCAAGTACAAGAAACAGGCAAAATAAAAATGAGTGGAGAAACTGGCTCCTCAGTTGACAATGAAATGGCTTTCTTGTTGCACACTTGACAAAATAATATTCAAAGAGGGAACAAATTCCCAGCAAACTGCCTCATGCTAAAGGCCATTTCTGAGTTGTCTTTAGCCTCTCCATCAAAGCGAGGCTACATGCACAGACTTTCGCATGACCATTAGTTTTACTTGCCTCTAAATGAAAACTCATTTTTATACAAAAGAATGTACACCAGGCCTCACTTTAACAGAGAGGTTAAAAGCAATTCACTATCCCAATGGGATCACTATCTTACAATGGTGGGATAGTTTGTGTGTCTCTGTGACCCCTTGAGCTATGTCGGCTGGAATATTATACTCCTGGTAGGGCCACCCATGCCGAACAGGTTGAAGGGTAGAGACCAGATGAAGAGTGATCCCCTGGCCCTCCAGGTTGGGGGTTGGGTGGTGGGCTAATAACTCGCTCCCTTAAAACCTGCTTATTACAGAAACCGAGACTAGTGCTGCCACTGCGCCTTACTGTGTGAGACAAAAGATACTGCTCAAAGTAGGGTGAGATGGCGGGTGCTAGAAGAGGACCTATGTTCCATCAGGAACGAAGAGGAATAAGTAAGTAAGTAAAAGCAATTCAGAAATGGCATATTATAGGTTTAACTAAACTTCTGGTATCTCACCCAACACTTTGAGTTTTTTGTTGTCTGCCTGTGAGATATAATACCAGATTATTTGAACACAAGGCTTTAATTTATTTCAAAAATCATAAAATACATTACCCTCTTTCCCCCTAAATCTCTCCTGATCGTATCTGTTGTATGGCACGGGTGTTGCAGGCTTTTTCCTGATTTCCTGTTTGGAAATCAAACAATGTACAAAGCTCGCTTAAAGACAGTGCCTCCTAATAGAGATGTATTTTTGGAAAGGTTATGACTATGGGGAAAAAGTAGATCTTAGCAAGGGTTATTAGAATCCAAAAAGAAAAAATGTGGGTAGCCATGCATTTTTCAGAGATAATTAAGCAACCATAATTCCAAAAAAAGCACTACAATATAAAGAATGTATGGTAATTTCTTTCCAAATTTAAGCATAATTATCTCTGAAAAACATGCGGTTACCCCCAATTTTCTTTTTGGATTCTGACAGCCCTTGCTAAGATCTGCTTTTTCCACATAGTCATAAACCGCGCAATATTATTGTATTAGGGGGCAAATCCCTTAAGAAGCCGGAATATCCCGAGATGCGCCGAGTGTATGGAGGCACCGTCCTTAACAAGAGAACACATTTTAAACCATTCTTATGGCTCTAGAATCAACACTGGTAATTTGAACTCGAGCCAGCTGACTGGCGTAATGGATTATGAGCCTAGGAGTCTAAAAAGTCTGCTCAGTTTGATTGCGCAGATGAGAAGAGTCCTTAGTTTTGATGGTGACATTAACAGGCAACTCAACAACCTTTAAAGCCAATGCACCTTAGTAGATGACATATTATATATCTAGCTGGGTTTTTGAAAAGTTGGCTCCTGAACATTTGGCCATTTTCACTGGAACGACACTGAAGCCCAGGTTTTATGACTCTAAACAGCCTTAAAACCACATGAAAGAGAAAGGAGAAGGAAGGGAAGAGAGTGGAGAAGAAAAAAAGACTCCTCACACTCATAATTTTTATATTAATTTGCCTAATTTGGCAATGACAAAAAACCACTCGCTGCACACCAGTTCTCCTCAACTGAGGAGCATCAACTCATTTTCAAAAATCCAGGTAGATACGTGCGCTCAATAATGCTTCATCTCTTGGCAGGTTAATGTAGTTTATGACTCAGGTGGTGTTAATGGCTGTGGACAACTTACTTTTCATCACTTTCAATCCAATTATCTATTAATACAATAGTGATATTGCTACATTAGATTATTACTTGCAATGATTGCACAACAACAGTTGTAAAGCAAACTTACAGGGGTGGAAAAAGAATCATGATTTTGCTGTTGTTTGACTTTTCCTTCCTCCTGGGCTTTCACTGACTGAAGAATGGCTAAAACATTCTTCAGAAATTGCTAAAAAAAGACACAAATCAGTAATGTTGCTGAACTGTTCAAGAATTTTAACAAACCCGCTAAAAAGCCTAACAGATTCTGGGAAGATTCTTACACACTAGACATCACTATATAAATTTTGCTTTTCTATTACATTTTTATTATAATTTTTTAGACATGTAATGTTAAGTCTTAAGTCTTAGACAGTCTTACATTTTGCATTGACCATGGAAACACGCGGTATTTGAGTAAAAGGTCTGGAGCAAGCGTGAAATAGACAAGTAACACTGAACACTGGGGAGAGACGTTAAAAAATACAACTGTCTGTTAACCATACACTAAATTCGTTCTGAATTTCCCATTCATCCACCATCTGGAAATTCAGAACTATGAATTATGACAGCACCTGTCATCAAATTTTCATCGCACCTCATCAGAAATATTTCATTCCGTATGAATTTCATGGGTAAACACAGATGCTAAATTTGGATGTTCTCCCCAAAGATAAATTGGGTTTTGCATTTAAACCAGAGTAAAAGAATGCTGGGGATACATTGAGCAGAATTTCAAATTTGCCAAATGCAGCTTCGTCAATCATACGGTTAGTTATTCTCAGCTTAATTTGACCTCTGATCATCTGTTAAGCGACTTAGTGTGGTTTTTATGCTGCTCTTGGCAGTTTGATAGGCTTTTAGAGTTGTCGGTTTCATCCAAGGAACTTGTGTTCCAACAGAAACCTTTCCACGGCGTGCAAGCTGTATGAGATTTCCCCAAAGCAGAAGGCTAAAGAACAAACTTGCCAATACCGGCATCTATCAACTCTCTTCTATGTTTGCTCACAAAAACTAAGAATTCTAGGTGATCAAGTTTAGCATGTTTAGGAAATCAAACTAGTCTAGGTGGAGTTGTGAAAGAATTTTTAACACATTTGGCTGAGATCACAAAAGCACACCCTGGTAAGAACGAATTTGTTGTATGGAAAGCAGACAGTCGTTTTTTCTTACCTCACATGCTCTATGGGCGTGTGAGGTTCATGTGCACTCCACACTTTGCATGTTGGCGCTTTTCTTCTCTCACACGTTCTCTTGAGAGTCTCAAGAGAAAAAACGACTGTATTGTAGTCTATATTAACTCCAAAACACACTGTTCAGTATTTTCAAGATTTTAAAAGTTCATGAACTAAGCAACTTCGTGATAATAAATCTGTAATCACTAAATAAGACTACATATGAATTGATGACATTATGCTATGACTACAAACCTTGCCAGAACTCTGCAGGACAGAGGTTCGAGTTCGTAGAGGTCTTTCACGGCTGACTATGTCCCTTGTTACATCAACTTCAGCATCCACAAAAAATCTTTGTTCCTAAAAATTATACATCAAGTAACAATATTATTTTATATTTACACCATTGAGCTTTGAGAGTGGATGGCAACAACTGTTATCCCTCCCCTCCCTAGCCATTCTTGCTCATTACCAAAACACCAGCTTCCAGGTCATCATCCACTTTGATGGTGGTCCTTTTCTTTGCAAGACGCTTGGCCTTGATGGCTGCGATCTTTTCAACTGACATTGCATCACTCAAGGATCTGAAAAGAAATCACAATGAATAACAAGACTTTCTCTGTCTCTTCTAAATTAGGTCATGGCAGATTTCCTTCTATCCTTCTAATTTAGCTTTTTTCCATCAGTTAAGCAACAGTGCAAATAAATGGAGTGTCTGTATAGCTATTTCAAAAACTTCTGACAGTTATCTTTCCTTTCCAAAAACAACTCAAAAGTTCCAGAAAGTAAATAAATAAATAAATACATAACTCCTGCCATGCATTAAGTGTGATATTATCATATCTGTCTTTTTAAATTATTTTAAGGTGGGGTGGAGGTTAATGTTCCATCAGTATCAATGGAGAAATTCATTTTCATGACAATCCAAACAGACCTAAATGAAATCTTTTTCTTATTTGCCAACTCACCTGATCTGTTCTGTGGTAACAGTTCCTTCTTTGTGTCCTTCAAGTCGAGCCTCCAACCTTTTCTGTGAATTTACATAAACAATCATGCAAGGTTTTACACTCAAACAACTGCAAGAACCTTTGTGATTAAGTGTATCATTATAATTATGTTGACACCCATGATCTGACTTGTTTGATCTTACCGTTAGGTCAAACTTGCTAAGGCTGTTTTTCAGTTTTGAAAATCACTGCTTTAAGTGTGACCCATGATGCAGTTGGCATGCTCATAAGTGATTACTCTTGGGATCACAAAAACTGAGTAACTGAGGGGAGATTTGTTGCTTGGGGGGGGGGGGATCTCATTACAGTATCTCACTGACAACTCAGTCACAATGGATTTCACAAAAATGGTCGTTATGCAACATAAATTTTATCGAGAACTGAGTTAAAGAGAGCTTCATCAAGATGGTTGCTAAAGAGAGAAGATTGTTTGTAAGAGTAGCAACTCACACAGAGCTTTTCTATACACAGCTAATACACAGCTGTATACAGCTGCTGTTCAGTGTACACTGTATGTGATACACTGCATTTCTTTATAAGTAAAGGTACTCTGCACAATTTGCAGGCAGAAGAACAATAATATAATATATATAAAATTATTGAATTTTTTTTCTGTCCAAGTAGGATAATTTTACATCATTCTGCTCTACCCCAGTCTATTCAGCAGAAATTTAATAGGAACAAAAGCAGGCCACATAATCTCTGGACTTTACAAGCCTGGTGGGAATTCAAAATATTTTAAGGACAGTGCGTCCTTTTGTTACTTAGCATACCTTCTGCGCATCTGGGGTCTGGTCCGAGATATTTGGGTTTCTTAAGGAATTTGCCCACTAATACAAACTAAGGTATTTTCGCGCAGTTTCTGACTATGTGAAAAAAGGGTTATCACAATCCAAAAAGAAACCTGGGGGTAACCATGCATTTTTCAGAGATAATTGAGCTTAAATTTGGAAAGAAAATGTCATACATTAGAATTATGACTCCTTAATAATCTCTGAAAAATGCATGGTTACCCACATTTTTCTTTTTAGTTTCCAATAACCCTTGCTAAGATCTACCTTCTCCCCATAGCCATAACCTTTGCAAAAATACCTCTGTATGAAGAGGTACCGTCCTTAAAGTTACTTACCTTATCCAGTCGTAACTGTTCTGTCTGCAAAATAAAAATATACATTTTAATTATTTAACACCAAAACTTAATCCCACGCTCTTCACTGTATTGGCAACTAACAGTTATATTTATTATATAAGGTTTTATTATTCAACAAATTGTCACTATGCCCATATATGGTAAGGAAGCCCTCAATATCTGTCATCCTACATGACAGATATCCTGCGATATACGTAAATGACCATATGTGGAAGTGCACTGCAGATTTTCTTTCATTGCTTGTTTGCAGGGTTGTCGCTAAGCGCCGGCTGCCGGCGAAATTCGCCGGCTGGGAAAGAGGTCATCGCCGGCTGAATTTTGGCTGGCGAACACTCGGTTAAAAGGGCAATGAACAGTTCTTTGGTTATGCACTAGCAATTGTTCGATTTCGAATCATATATTCTAAGTGAAAAGGTTGAATTAACTCCTGACTACCTTGAGTATCGATACCACAAAGTAATTGAAATAAAGTCTTGTTTTAAGAACTTGTTTACCATGCCCTCTTTCCCTTTTCTGCATCCGCCATCCTGTCAACACGAAGCTTGGTAGCCCCCCGCATTCAAGGCGTTGTGAAAGATTGGGAACGAGTTTGTTACCAGGTTTCTAGGATCTCTCGTAAACGTGGGACAAGATAGTTTGTTCGATCAACGAGTGAATATTGTAAAGTCATCCGACAGTTGTTCGAAAGTTGCTAATTTACAATCTATCCATCGATGGAATCAGCAGATGTAAGCTTAAATCAACGTAAAAGAAAACGCGATACCGACCAGGGGGATATTAGAGCACTTTTTGCTCGAAGACAACAAGGTAATTACAGTTAAGTCAGACATGCCAGAAATTAATATTTTTAAGTTAGTGTTAAATAGTTCCGCAGTTGCTCCGAACTCGTCCTTATTAAAAGTATTATTGCTAGAATAATCAAGTTAAACTTTACTTTTTGTGGAAGAGTAAAAGTTAGCTTTACAAAATTAAGGAGGTACTATTCATTTTCTTTTCTTTCTTGTGCTTTGAGGCTGTTCCACTTGGAAGGACAAGCAAATAAAGATGACAGTGATAGTGATAGTGATTCAGACTATGACAGTGATTTCTTCTCAGATGATGATCTATAAATCAGCAACAGAGCACATTAAACTTATATTCCCATATTCAAGATCCTGTGTTAAATGTACTTTTATTTGCATTCATATTAGAAATAAAATAATATGATATATAATCCCAATATCAGGGGATGGTAAGTAACAAAATGCCTACGCATGTATAATTTTTTCTCTTTAATGGTTGTTTCTTTTTGCATAAAAGAGCCCCTAGATTTCACCAGAGTACACCAAATTGAATGAAAATTTTCAAAATTTCCTGGGGGGAGGCCCCCATACCCCCTAATGGGAGGGGGTAACCCCCTCCCATACCTACCCCCCCCCCCCCGTCGGCGGACCCCGTTGGCTCGGCCGACGGCAGAGGGCCTTTGCGCCTTCTTTAGCCGGCTCAATTTCTAAGCTAACCGGCAAACAAATTTCTTAGCTACAACCCTGTGTTTGGCGGCCATTTTGAAAAGTGAAGCAGTTTTAGCAGTGTTCTCCGTAAATTTTAACTCTCTGGAAGAAACTTTCCACGATTAAATGCTCTCAAAATGTCAACAAGTATGTGCTTCAGCTCACAAAGATATCCAGCGGTTGACTTGGAATTTTCATAGTGAGAACTCAACCAAGAAAATGCTATTGCGAAAGAAGCAGCACACTTGCTCACGGAAAGTTGTAAAGACTAAAGTTGAAAAGATTTTAATTCACAGGAAGAGGACTTATTCTCGGTAAGGTAGCAATATTTTTTTCCTTTGTCTTGTCATTTCCAAACATGAGTTTGTAAATAAGTCTTTTTAAGTGAACGGTAGTAAACTTCGATTTCTTGAAGTTCTGTTTTGATTTTTATTAAGCTTTATGTGTTGCTAGCTTTTAGCGTTTTTATCACAGAGCCGTAGTTTTTCTCGTTCTGAAAATGGTAGTCGATGGGAATTTGTTGAATAATAAAACAATTATCCTGCTCAATCTTGCGGAATATCCCCTGATTTAGCCAACTCGGCCTACGGCCTCGTCGGCTAAGTATCAGGTGATATTCCGCGCGATTTCGCAGGATAGTTGTTAAATAGATAACTAATTCACTTAGTATTTGAAGTTTGGCACTTTTTCCGCTTGAAAGCAAAAACAAATATAAGAAAACACTTATAAACAAATCAGGTGAGGTGTTTGAGATAACCAGTGTGTGGGTAGCTTCCTTTGACTGACCAAAGAAAAGATAGAACAGGACTTTGAAGAATTTGCCAATTCTGATTCCTCAAATGTTCTTATCAAACACCTGAGATGTACTTTGAGAAGGACTGTACAACACAGGATGCTCAACAAATTAATTGAGTCTGTAGAAATCCAAGATGCTATAAATAAGGGTCATGTGTATATCTGCATGTGTGAAGATGGTAACTGGTTTAAGATACAGTACTATGTTACTAGACTGCGAGCAGTCTCTCTTTTGCTCTTAAATCCGTGCTGAACGAAGCGAAAATAGCTCGCATGAGGGAGTGAGATTTTCGCGAGTAGTGCGGGCACGGGTGCCGGCGCTACTCACAACTCGCGGCTTTGCCGCTCGAAAATCTGGCTTGCTCACGCTCGCTATTTTTGCTTCATTCAGCACGGATTTTAGAGCAAAAGAGAGACTGCTCACAGTCTACTATGTTACTGTACTAACCTCAACTCTTGGTTTTTTGAACTCTCCACCAGCTGAGTCATCCCCTGCTCTTTTGGCTGTCATTTGATAAAATAAACTCAAGTTAAACCAATTCTCAGATGACTACCTATGTTCTTTCTAGTAAAGACAACTGTTAGTTTATTGGACAAAATTTAAATTTCAGCAGGTCAATAATGACTTCAGCAAAGATTGCCCTGTACACATCAGGTTTATCAGAAGTGGAAAGGGTACTGTGTGTATTAGCGGTATGTATCCTGGCCAAAAACTGCTCCATCAGGCAGGTGCTATTCTGTTGTTTTGGTGTCATCTAGTGACTAGAAGAGGGTCAAACACTCCCCCTGTCCCGCCTGTACCCAAATGGATGCAAGCTGTTCACAAGATTACTCCAAATCTGCAGTGTAAATGCAAGCGCTGAAAGGAGAACCCATTAATTTCCTACTGACCATTGCCCTGGTAAGGAAATATGGTCTTCATGAGATATGGGAAATTTCTTTGACCTTGGTGGGGCTTGAACCTCAATAGGTTAAGAGGGTTAGGCTAAATCCTAACCCACAAAAGGGGCCACTAAGTAAAATCAAGTTCACTGACCAGTGACCATGGTGCACGGTAGCTTTAAAATGGAACCTTAGTTACCTTGTGCTTGTGCAACAGCTGAGCGCTGGTTAGGCATCTCCAGAGGGACACTTTTGTCAATGCTACTTGAAGTATCTATTGAAAAAAACACATGATTCATAAAGACGTCATCATTGAAAATGAAATTACTCATACACAATTCTACCAAGAAAAATTTCTCTCATTTTTCTTTTTGATCAGTAAACACAAGCTACAATATACAAACAAGTGGGGATTTTCAACCATCTTGTTTTGGAAGAAAAGCAAAATTTTACAGAAATCTGAAGACAACAACATGAATTAAGCAAGTTACTGGGAAACAAGAAATAATAGACCAAATAGCTGGTAATAGTATGAACACTGAACTGACGAAGGAATTACTAAGACATGATGGGATTGCCAGAAGCCCAACACTAACATGTTAAGATGCATAGAACTAAAAACTTGGTGAAAAAATTCAATGTGCATTTTATGTTTAGCTCTTAAAGAATTCACCTGTCTCGCCATTGAGATAACTCAGCAATCCCTAGAGAAAACATGTACAGAAAGGCATTTGACTTCATCCTCATTTTATCACAACAACTTTGTACCTTACGATAACCATGCCATTAAATTTTTGTTTTTTTTTTTTGCACCTAAGTTGTTAACTTTTTTTACTTCTGAATGTGAAGGGATTTCTCCTTACTTTTTTATCTTTGCAGAGCACTCAATAAATTGAGGTCCAAAAATTATTGAATCCATCCCGACCTGGGCAATCGACAAAATTGATAATCGATAACATTCGATAACAATCGATAAAACGAGAAATCGATAAAAATCGATAAACGGATTTGTTGTGAGAAATCAATACTTATCGATTTTTCAATTAGCCTGAGAAAACAGCCGACATTTCGCAAGGTCGCCACTTGACCCTCGCAAAACGACGTCTGAGTAACGAGCGCAAAAATTCCATACTGATGACGCATCACTACCCAGATCTTGGTAGTGATTCTGATTGGTTGAAACACGAGGGAATTTTGTTTCAACCAATCAGAAGCACATGAATCCATATTATCTCAAAAACATCAATACAAATTCACAGGAAGATTTATTTTCATTCAAGTCTCTTTAAATACAAAGGACCACAGCTTTGTTTTAGTCACAAATGTCATGATATCTTCTATTACATAAAGCTTGAATTAAATGCTGCCATATCTTGGGTTCAAATGACTAAAAATAAATACCTTTCTGTCTGGTAATCTCACCACAGGAATCTTTGTCCCCTGATAATAGAGAGGGCAAAAAGGAAATTAATAACCAAACAATGTCATATAACAAAGGCAGTCCGGCAAAACTCACATCTTCGAACTTCACACAACAGTCTTTCTTAATCATTCATCACTAGTTTTGTCGCTCTAGAGCATGCATGATGGTTCAACCCAAATTACTCGTCTTTCCTACATTAAGTGTTATCTTTAAGTAATCAAAAGCCACAAGATTGACTTGTTCTATATGCAGAAAAGAAAAGAAACAATTCTCTAGTCTTCTCTGATTCTACTCAAAACTCCACCATTTCAGAGCATGCTGGTGAGACCAGGCTTGCAGGACACAATCTGTTTTGGGCAAGGTTAAGTTGATTGTCTGACCCACACTGCTACAAAAGGTAGTTTAAAAGATGCTAGGATAACCAACTTTAGTTATCCCAGAGACCGAGGATTCCATGGCTTCTGCTCTTCACTGTTAACAGAAAGAGCTAATCAAAAAAGTAACCAAAGAACCTGTAGGCTCTAGGTGTGAGATTGTTCATTAACTGGAGAAAGGACAATGGAATTAGAATTCCTAAGCATGGATACCTAAAGATCAAGCAGCAGCAACTATGGTACACAGTCAGTTTTGAAGCAGTATTTCAGAAGTGGCTTGTTAGCTTGTCAGTGAAGAGAAAAGATGTATTCTCAAGGCCAAAAACAAGAAGTATGAGTTATACTCAAGAAAGTTATGATACCTAAGAAGGTGTATTAGGCATAAATTGCATAAAACAAGGAGGGTAATATATACATGCATTTTAGCTGCAAAAATACCTAAATTGGAGCTACTTAATTAGCAAGTTACAAAGTATAACTGAATCATGGTGAGGGAGCACTAGTCGTATAAATCAATTAATTAATAAATAGCTTACCGCTGCACGCTGAACGTAAATTGGATGAGACAAATGCACATTCTTTAACAGGAACAATAACGACTCCAAAGTATAGTATTCCTTCGGCTGCGATCTTACAGAAACAAATCAAAGATTAGGCTTTACACAGACAACGTCGACTGACAAATTTGGCGAAGGGTTGTAAGAACACTTGTTGACGAAAAGTGTAACTTTCCAAGCTTTGCTATACCAGCCTGGACATTCTACTTACTTGAAAATGACATAATTCGTCTTTGCTATCCTCGGAAATGAAAACTCGTCAAATATTATTTCATCAGCCCTTTCTATAATCTCCTTCTTGTTGATGTTGTATTGGCGAAGAAGTGACAATGGATCCGCCATGTTCGTCACTTGGAACGAAACTGATTTGGAGTGAGCGGCTGCTAAGCAAAAAATCGCGCGGCTACACATTCTCATTGTCCCCACACTCTCCACAGTCCGTGCGCATTTTCTCGCGATAGGGGGAGGTGCCTTGAAAATTAATTTCCGAAAATTTTTAGTAGCGCATAGAATTGGAGCAGCCTTTCACGTTCAGCTGCATCCGAAAGAGAAAAAATTTCTCCGCTTACGATAAAAAATTACGAACAAAATCATTTTACGGTTACCCACGAGCCAGTACCCCTAGGGAAACCAGCCTTGCGACAACCCGCATACCCCCCCCACCCGCCTCCATCTTGTTGTTGGCTTGTTGCGACCATTTTTTTTATATGTAATCCCTGTAATCCGAAGTTTATCCAGCAACCAGGAGCATATCCGGCGTAGGCTTCTGCAGCAACCCAAGTTCATACGACTCACATTTTTATGACCCATTGGTCATCTACTATCAGGGAAGGGTTCCTACAAGAGCACGTATCATGCGTGGGGCTCTTTGTAGCCTTGGAATCTTTTTTATTTCTATTTTTTATTTTTAGTGCAACGCACTGCGAAGATCATACCACTCATTGCAGGGTATTTTTTCAATAGCTAATTGGAAAATCGCCGTCATTCACTTTAGATGCGAATACTGCCCTGGGGTTTCGTGTTTCCAATCATGATCTGATATGAGGAGTTTCACAGGAGCCTACCGCTTCTGGTCTTTACGCGACTCGACCTTGCGTTTATGGTTTCTCAATAATTCGAACGTGAGACCGGGCATGTAAAACAAAAATAAACAAATTATCAATATCAGGAAAAAGGTCAAATACGAGCGTCTGAAATGCGCATTGATATATTCATCTCTCAACCGAGTACTGTCTTCCTATTTTATTTTAATATACCGAGTACAGATACAGATAACCTTTGGATGCAGAGGTCCACACGACACGTAAATAAACTGCACTGGTTCGCGGGGGTGATTGGTGGATCTCTGTTGTAGGGATGCTGGAGCCAGACGTCACTCGAAGTGTAATAGAACAAAACTAAATGCAAGGCTGGCACTACGGCAAAACCGCTGATTTATTTAATGGCCAATATTTCGGCTAACAAAATTAGCCTTCCTGAGGGTCAGAGCTATACTGAAGGAGAGATACAGATACAGATACAGCTGAGGGCAGCTGTGAGGGCAACACAGAGACTTTGGAAAGTTAAAAACAGCATTAGAAAAGGCAGTTTGAGAACCGAACGCGAGTAAAGAAAAAAGTCAAAAATAGGTTATTTTCCCTCAAACGGTAACTAAAACTTTCACAGCTGACCGTTTTGCTTCATTGGGGAAAAAACATATATAATTTGACCAGTTTTACAAAACCCGTCGGCTGCTGATGAAATCAGTCTGAAATTAAAATATATCGCCTGGCCGTGAAAAACGTCTTGAAGAATCTTTGACACCAACTTGTTATTTCTGGAATTTCTATTTTAGTTGAGAGTTATCTGCACATACAAAAGAAACGTGTCAAGTGGACAATATTTCGACTTGTTCAGCGTCGCCTCTCCCACCCCCCCCCCCCCCCAAGAAAAAACTCTGAATTCATACGATTACGCACTTATAACCACGTAAATGTATTCTTTTCTTGTTAATTACGTAGACTGATTTTTTTAAATACTAGATTAACTTAGGTTGTTATGTTTTTGGAGAAAAACTTCCGTCGTGGGGAAGTACTGTACTACATGACTATATGGTTCGGGTGACTATATGGAAGCTTAACATGAATTACTTACCTACATTTCTGGGGGGTTAGCTCCTTGTAGCAGGGGCGGTTACCAAAGCACTTGAAAACACTTCGAAAAATGTTGGCGCACTGTACTGTTGCTGTTTATTGTCGATACATAACTCGAAATGGCTAAACGAGGAAAAAAGTCATTTAATGTCTTTTTCCTAAGTCTTCTGATCCAGCTTCCCTTGTCAGGTTCGTTCACATCTGAAGATGTTATAGTAAAGGACAGATTATTTACCGTGGGTGAAATTCGAGGTCTGAGGACTTTGCTCAGTCATGAAGAGACAATGTGGACATTTCAACAGAGGAAAGATAGCGATATTGAACAACCAGAGGCTAAAATGCAAGCACCAGAAGATTCCTGCTACCGCTGGTCTACTAAGCTAACCCCTGCGAGCTTTATGGAGTCTTCAGCTTGGAGAAAACTTTCAAAAACATTGTCTTTAGACTTAAGTGTGAAGGGTGATAGCAGGATATTGTCTGTCGAAGGACAAATCAACATTAAAGCAAGCCACATGTGTAGCAGACAATTTAGCTCAAATGACAGCAATATCAATAGCGTTGTGGCTGTCATTTTCCTTGTAGAAAATTGGAGACGCAATAGTTATGGGGAACTTGTTGTGTATGACAAAGGTGAAATCCTGAAAGCTGTGCATCCCAAACAGGGAAGGCTTGTGATCTTTCCCGCCAATCTAGAACATGTCATCAAGCCACCAGCTATTGATTTGTCAGGACGCTTGTATGTAATGACAGCTCACATATTACTGTCCGACGAAAAGAAGCAAACCAACACTGTATCAACAAAAGAAGATGATGCTGTCAAAAAGTATCCCAGTTTTAGACTTTTGACAAAAGCTGATACCTCACCTAGAGAAAGGGTAGACATTAAACAGTTTATCACTAGGAATTTTACAACTATTGATGGTCGCTACATTGTCGTCTTTGATGATATCCTTCCAGCAAAAGAACTTGATGCTCTGATGGAAACAGTCTTGAATAGCGGTTACAATGATAATGCTGCTGGGGAGGATAGCGCAGACAACGTTCAATGGATTATGGGATTTGAAGTTGACGATTTCATCCAAACTTCTATGTGGCAACTTGTGACTCAAATTGTGGCGACTGTCTCTGGGAAGAAAGGTTATTATCCTTATGATATTGGGTTGAATAATATTCAGAGTGCGGACTCCACCACAATTCACAGAGATTGCCAACTTGACGAGAATGAATTTACGCTGCTGATTTATCTTAATCAAAACTGGACTGAGAACCATCATGGTGAAACAGTGTTCTTTAGTGATATGGAGGGAAGTGAGATCATCTTTGCATTGAGGCCAAAATATGGGCGTGTTGCTATTTTTCATGGAACAATACCACATAGTGCTCGTCCGCCCCCGTTTACATTTACAGGTATTAAAGGCATTTGTGTAAATACTTGCTAATTAGCAAACTTAGTGTTATGTTGTTTCTAGCAGCAGATTGACTCAATGGATGGCTAAAATGGTTTTCTTTGCTACTGTTATGTGGTGCACAAGGTGGCAGGTTTTACCTTGAGACTGTTTGGAAGTGAGATAATTCAAGTGAAAAGCATTAAACAATAATGGAGCCTTAAGTGTTGGCATTTTAAATCAAAGTTCCAGAGCTGTACTCGATTTTAAAAGCACAGGCTTACCAGCCTCTGTGTTTGTGGTGGACTGTACATAATACAGTCAGAAATATTAACACACTTCGTTTTTCTGTTTTTCCTTTGTTGATTAATGAACCTCACAACACCGAGTTTACAAAGTTGACATTTGACTCATTCAGTAGTATATAAGAAAGAGAACAAGACATGTAGCTCTAGACAAACACCCATAAAATCTCATCTTGCTTAGACATTTTTCACCAGAAATGCATCAAGGCTGGGATTTGATTGTGAAAGCAAATTGGGTTAATCATTAACCCAATTTGCTTTCTGAATCAAATCCCAGCCTGAATGAAACAGTGATTTTTGGAGGATGAATGGGCCAAATATCAGCTTCCTAAATCCTCATAGCAGCCCAAACTTTTAAGTGAATTTGGTCATGTATGGTCTGACAGTATGGTCTGTATTAGTTGTTTATTTACTTGTTTTTTCTGTTACTCTTCAGGTGCAAGGTTGAGTTTTGCTGTCAAAATGTCACCGTCGAAAGAAATTGCAGAAAGAAAGGCTATGTCAATCGAAGCTGAAGTTTTTTATCAGGCCTTGGAGTCATTACAAGGTGCTGAAGCAGAAAAAGTGAAGAACATCCTACAAGATATACATGATGGAAAAATGGATCACAACAAATATGAACAGCTTGTAAAAGAGTATGAGGCAAAGTTGTCATAGTGCTTCTCGCTGAGACAACTTCACTTAGTTTGTAGAGACTATTTTTATTAGCCTTTTAATCCTCAATAGTGACAAGCATCTAATTTCTCCTTAAAATACCACTACTTGATCAAATATACAGGTCATGAGAATAGAGGAGATGATCACCAAAGGAAAAATGTCTAGATGTTTTAAAAATTGAATTCACCCAAGTATAGTAACATAAGAAATATATGGAGAACCATATAATATGCATGTTGATACTGCAGTTCAAAGGATTAATTGTAGTCTAACCTCTGCTAATGGATACCTCCTAAGGTCAACACCTCTCTTGAGCACAAAGATTCGGTTGATAAATAAATGTAAATTAGCCACTGTGAGGAAATTGAAAGCTGATGTTTTAAGGCCTGTAGCTTTTAGAACAATGCCAGTGATTGGCTGAAGAAACAATAGATAATACTGCTAACCTTAACAACAGTAGCAGCTACAGGATATAGGGACCAATGAAAATAGAGATCTGGAAGAGGTACTGGACTACTGGATGTTTTGAGCGCTAGCCCTTCATCAGAGGGCTAACATTTCTGGCAGAAGGCTAACACTTCTGATGAAGGACTAATCCTTGAAACTTCAGCTTTTAATTTCTGTGTGGTGGCCAATTTACCTTATCAGCTCAGTTGATAAATCCAAATTTTTGTGTTTCACTTCCTCACCGATGCAGCACAACAGTTGCTTAAGAAACTAACCCCTTATAGTCGAAATACTCAGCGCATTCTGCTAATTATTTGGAAATGACTTTCATTAATCGGGAATGGATTGCATAACTGGAATCAAAATTCCACTTTCAAGTTGAATATTGTAATGTTCCAACAGTAGCCTTGTTCCAAATAAGGAATGCTGATTGGTTTGTTATTGACATCCGGCGAATGTTCACGTGCAAGTGACAGACTGTTGGTGGCTTGACGTATCTGACCTGATTTGTGGTTGCTCAACAAAATATTAATCGCAAGTACTTTTACATGTGAAGAAGCTGTCTGCTGTTATAAAACTGTCATGACTGGAAAATTTTCTTAAAGCAAGTGTGCTGTAAATGCATAAAAAATGTTCCTGAAAATTGAGAAGAATTCCCTGTAACGTCAAACGGACTGAAACCAACAGCTGCCAACGGTTTCATATTTCGCATGTGAACTTTTGGCGTATGTAAGTAACAACCCAATCAACGTTCATTTCTTTGAATGAGTCTACTGTTGGAGGGTTTCAATCTTCAATTTAAAAATGGAATTTTGATACCAATAATATAATCCGTTCCCAATTAATGAAAATCATTCCTAAATAATGAGCGGAACGTGCTGAGTATTTTGGTTGTAATTCATCTCTCTGGAGCAGACACTTGGTTGTGATCCCAGCCACCTAGAAACACCATCCCTTCCATTAAGTGGTCACTGCTCATCAGTTTTCTCTCCATGGAGGAGCACTGTGGCAACATGTGTTCAATTTCATCCAATCAGAATTGGAAAACTTTAGTGGTGAACTGTTTATTGTTTTGTAAATAAGTATGTTCGCCCCAAAGTCAAGGTTTTTATGCCTTATAGGCTATACTATCTGCGGAAGTACAAAAAACCCTAAGACAGCAGCTCATCCAGTAGTGCAGCCAACCTCACAATCCAAGATTTCCCAGAGTTCTGCAAGGTCGTAAAACTGGGCAGTGAAATTATAAAAAAAAATTTGGAGAGGACAGATAAACCTACAACACTAAGTGACATTTTTTCATCTAAAGATATTTCTACTGAAAATTGTCAATTGTCTTTCATTTACAAAGGAGACAGAAAATTGCTCGTGGCAACTTTAATTTAAAAACTTCAACTTGTAAGTTTCAGCTGTGTAAGCATTTTCACAGAGTACAATTAAATATTTTTAAATATTAATGAGTGGTTTTTTTGTCAAATGGTGTGTTGAGAGAAGAACCGTGTTCAGTCCTTTTATTTCACCTACATTACTTCTCAAGCTCAAAAGCAACAAAAAAATCAAAGAAAAAAGAAAAAAGTGCCTCTTCTACTAGTCCCACCCAATTAATAGTGTCACAATGCTGCTCTGTAGCTTTAATTTGAATATTCCAACCTTCTGATTTCATTCGTATACTGCATTACTTGACTTAAAGCTTAAAAAAAGTGAACAACCTTTTCAAAAGACTACTGACAGTTAAGTTAATTGAACATGTAACTTCATCTTAGTTGGCCGGGCTAAACTTAGTTCCAATATGAACAGAATGATATAAAAGTTTGTACTTCTTAACAGGCTAACAAACCACAATCCGCCCAGTTACCGAAATCTCGACTCACTCCTATTAAATTCTTTGCAAAAAATTTTCAGTGAGTGTGTTTATGTGAGAATGCAGTCTGGCCGGTTATGAGATCTTGATTTCTACACCAAGATCCCGTTAGGCTGCAAGCAGTCAATCCCTTTCTTCACTAATTTTTGGCGTGAGAAGATAGAAGCACTGTGGTGGGGAATTTTGACATACTAGATAACAATTTTGTCCATACAGAGGGTACCCAGGGTACCCAGGCTCACAACAGGACTCATTAAAGGCAAGATATAAGGATTTGTATGGGATTTATCACAAGTTCGATAAAGTAGCAAAAATGTACATAAACAGCCATTATAGTGTACATGCCTTATGAAGTGATGTCTCTGTGTTGTTTTCTGACTGCCTGCTCTACAAACGCCATTTCAGCAAGTTTGGGCATTCTGGTTTCTCGCCTCCTTTGAAGAAGACTTGTGGTCGAAGTGAATGTATAAGTCCAGCGAGGAACAAGAGAAGCACTTCGTAGTGTCCAAGCGGTTGTGGCCAAATGGTTGTTTCTTAAAGGGCCAGTCTCATGGCTATTTTCCTATCTTCCATTTGTTACAATTTTGATTAATTTATATCAAAGTACCAAGGGGACAATATTGAATGAGCTTTCAAAACAAAAACAAGCCAGAAATAGTTTTTGGAGATTTTATCTGAGACACAATGGTAGAAACTTGAAAAATTCTGCCAGAAGTTTTCAAGTCGGACGCCATTTCCATCCTGACCATCCCTATCCAGACATATTTATTACAGTTTCCATGTACTGGAATACCCATTTGAATACTACTGGACCATTATCTTTAGGCTTCCATAGATAAAAATGTGTCTTTTGGCTTTTCACAGTGATACTAAAAATTGATGAGACTACCCCTTTAAATTTTGCCTGCCCTACAATCTTCCTAGGAAGAGAGAAACCAGAACACCAAAACTTGCCAAAATGGCATTCATAGGGCAGGAAACAGTCAGAAAACAACAAAGAGAGGTCACGTCATAAGGTACGTACACTTTAATGGCTGTTTATGTACATTTTTGCATTTTATCGAACTCACGATAAATTCCCATACGAATCCTTACGAATTTGCCTTTGAGGAGTCCTGTTGTGAGCCTGGGTACCTGTGGTTGAAGTGAATGTATAAGTGCGGCGAGGACGAACAAGAGCAGCACTTCGTGGTGGGCCAAACGGTTGTTTGTTAAATTTTTTTGCCCAAATAGAGTCTTGACACCACTTTTCAACTGAGTAATAAACCGAGCTGAAAGCTCCAATATGAACAAATTGTAAAATTCATCCCCGTGACCGGGTCCATATATTAAACATGCTCTAATACTGTTACATCAACTTTGGGAAGATGTTGAATCCAGATGTCACTTCTTTGTTCCTTCTGCTTCACTGTGAAAGATCCGGGTTCAAGATTACTCTGCCACTTTACAAAAAAGAACATAGAAAATACAGCAGCCTGAGAAAACGACATATTTGCATCTAATTTGCTGAAACAAATTTGAAACAATTATAGTGGTTTTCGTTTTCAAGGTTTTCGTTCCGAGCCGTCTGCCGATGAAATCCTAAATCGTGACCATAATTAAATAATGTCGGAGGCAAATTGAACTTTATATAGTTACTGTCTACCGGGTGCTCTGTGCAAGGAGCCACAGTTCTGACTTTGAAGTTTTAGTCCCAAGTGTGACTATTATTCCGAATGAAAACTACTGATTACTGGAAACTTGCCATTCTCCTAATTGAATATTCTGTGGTGTTTTCAAATTGTTAATTAATTTCCTAGTACGAACTTAAAAGAATGATTATTTGAATTTGCTCTTCAGCAGAAACTTAACTGGAGCAAAACGAAAAGGCCTTAATCATGTCATTATAATATAATTTTCAAAGGAATAAAACAGCTCGTCTCGGAACGGATTATCAATAAAGGCTCAGTGTTGAGAAAAAAATCGGCAAAATGGAACCATAAATCGACACATAAACTGAACGATGGGGAGGAGGGGAGAGGGTTACTCCCTTAGAAAAATAACAGTGGTTACCGTCCAAAATTACGAAAGGAGGATACCAAAATCTCGATTTCTGGGCGTGAACCGTTTTGTTTTTCCGATTTTTTATCATGTTTATTCCACTAAGGGCATGCTACCAATAACTATCAACAGACACTCATTACAATTTTTAGGCCTTACAGAAAGCACCCTCAGTCTAACACGCTGCGATACCCGCGGTATGTAGCTACAAAAGACTGTATTTAGACGTACATGTAGTCGTTCTGACTGGTCACACTCAGTAGCACCAAAACTGCATTTAATTTTTACCCCTTTAAGGAACGACGAGCATCCCCGTCGCACTTGTATGGGAGTCCCTCTTTTCCTCTTCTGCTTTGATGCAAATGGCTAACTTAAATATTAATTAGGCCTGTTCAATTTATAAAAGCGTTATTAACAAACCCTAACCGGCCCCTAAAAGTAATATTTGCTTTAGTTGATGCATCAAGCACTTACGTTAAAAGGGAGCAATTAAATTCTTGTTAATTCCTTAAAATTGAACATTTCTCTAGTGATATTTGAACTCTTGAACAAATAAAACAGAAATGGTGATTGCAGTTAAAATGCTAATGACCACTTCAGTTTAGACCATTTGAAGTATGAGCTGAGACATGAGGGGGCGGCACTCGAAGTAAGCAATGGATTTGTGGAACTACACTACTCTACCATGGTGGTACAATCTTACCTACCCGGAAACTTTTTCACTACCAACCATACCAGACTTCAACATGACCAACATAGGAAGTGTGCCGCCGACGGGAGCGAAAAATCCACTTTTTGATGATATCACCTTCACCTTGCACGTAATCTTGTTCGTCACTTGCCTTGTAGAAAACAGCATTGCTGTTTACATTCTAAACAAAAACATGAGTAATGGAAGAACAACTTTTGCTCAATTCATGCTGATCAGCATTGCCTGTGCAGATATTTTGACGGCTCTTATTTACTACCCGGCGATAATTGTCCAGTTTTCTCATGGTGGATTCATATGGATGGTGGAAGGTCCCGCCGGCGATATCTTGTGCAAGTTGTACAACTTTCTTGCTCAACTTCCTAACAAGGTTCTGGTTCTCAGTTTGGTCGCCCTAGCGTGCGATGCAACGAGAAATTCTTCGTCGCAAGGTCGCAAAGAGCACACGAAAAAGTTCAGCATAATTGTGATCACTTTCTTTTGGGTCACAACCGCCGGCATTTCGGGAATTTACCTTAGAATAAGCAAAGTGCAAACCGCCTTTCAATTTAACGAGTGTTCCACTGAAACAACTAGCCAGCAAACAGTTATCGTGTTGAACTTAGCCAGCATAGATATGGAATTTAGAAAGAGATACAGGCAATTGTCTCCCGCTGCCTGCTGTTGTTTTAGGCGGATTCCATGTCACACAGTGCAAGAAGTGCGAATGAGACACTAAACAATGTTGCTAACCAACCAGGCAGCCGTGAACACTGCGCGAAAAAACAAACGTGTCCCTGACCATAATAAACTGTTCATAGTACTTCCAATTTTGATTTCCGTTAACTATTGCAGGGTGTACCAAAAGCTACCTCCGCCAAGTACCTTGGCGTTGTGCTGGACCCATATCTCTCGTAGAATGACCACATACTGATTACATCGGCCGTGAAATATCTGCAATATATCTACAGAGACGTGCCGCTAGTATCATTGAGGGCCAAAGAATTTCACAATCTCAGGTCCATGCACCGCACTTTCAGCTGGCCGTCACTTCAGTCACATAGAGACTAAAATGCATGTTAGTTTTCAAGTGCATACATGGCTTAGCACCACCTTACTTAACGAATTTAGCCGCTCGAGTGAGTATCACACATATAACACGCGACACAGAGATCTACTCCGCCTGCCCCTGGCAAGGACATCCAAGTACCAGGGATCGTTTAGGTACAGCGGAGCCAAAGTATGGAATACGCTGCCGTTGGACCTAAGAAATGTGCGCGAAATGTCGCTTTTTAAATCAGGCCTAATAAGGTACTTCAGGTGCTGACAAGTGCGCTTCATCAGTAGGCCTTTCATTGTTTATTGCTTCTTCTTCGTGTGTGTTATTTTTTTAAGGTCGTTCGCACTTTGTATCTTTATTAGATCGTTTGCAGTCTTGCAGAGCCCTATTTAGACCAGCCTATGCTGTACTGGGCATCTCTGTTAAAACACTGTTACTGAATAAATAAATAGATAAATAAATAAATAAATAAATAAATAAATAAATAGTAGAAATTTGATTTGGGCAAGTATATCTTGTACTTTATACTTGTTAATGGGACAAGTGTTTATCTTCCTTGCAACTCCTACATTGAAACAATAGAAAAGGTTCTTACTGGATAGGCTCGATTACCGACCGCTGTTCGGGAAAGACCGGACTCGAGAGACCGGCGGAAATTGAGCCTACTCACGGGACAAAGAAAGTAAAAAGGTTGTTCTTACAAATTTTGTCATTTTTTTATCACTACGTTTTTTTTCCATACTTTTTCGCTTATTTTTAAAACACGGAAACTGGTTTGTTTAAATTGAAAAAACGGCTACTGTTTGGCTTTTAAGCTTTTTTAAAAAGCCTTGATTTCTCTTGTTTAGAAGCTCGAACAAATATAGAATGCTTTCCGACAATGCAGTGGGAGAATGTTCACATTTATTTGAAATCAGATTAAAGGGAAAAATACTCAGATATCAGCAAAAAATGGCAATGAAAGTCAGTGAAGAAACTAAAGAGGGAAAAGAAAGGCCAAACCAGAAGAAAACAGGCTAGGAAGGAGAAAAGACGTGAACACACCATTTTCAAGAGCACAAAACACCATGATCTTTATTGGATAAGAAGATTTGACTTTTGGACCAACACAATTCTTACAAGGGTTGTCCGAAGGACAAATGTGTCACTAAATTTATCCCTTACTCTGTATTGTACTTAACTAATGTTGGAAGGAAATTCGTCGAATAAGTGGACAGGATACATACAACAAAAACTTTGACTTTATTCTTAGTAGCATACAGTAAATAGCACACAATGTGATGAAAGGAAAAAATTTCTCACATAGCCCAGTAAACCACAACAACAAAACCAAGCATATTTCTATGTACAAAGTGCCAGGAACGTTTATTGTTTAGTTTTTCTCTTCATCTTGCGAGTTTTATGCTTTTTCGTCTTAGAGTCGACCATCTGTTGGGAATAGCGTTTAATGGCATTCCTCGAGAGAACATCTTCATCCTCACCACTTTCTTCGTCATCTGAAAAACAAAATAACGATCATAAATATCACTAACTACGACTCTAAATTTTTACCCAACTTCTTGAGGGACATGGTTTCCTCATCTCATCTCTATCACCTCCCAATCGCACTCGTTACTCCCCGCGGTTTCATGTCGCTCGTGAGAGAATAAAAGAATATAGCGAGTAAAGAGAGGGTCTGTAAATAGGGCATCACTTCACGGGCTAAAAACGTATTTTTTTTTTCAGTTTGTCTTTGTCTCTTGTGATGTAGCAGTGTACCTCACGTGTAATTCAGGGACCTGGACGAAAGTTTCATAACTTGTTTGCATAGCTCTATAGCTTGGCAAATTTCCTAGCCTTTTCCAGCTTAAAAAAGCACCGACCACCACAAGGTAAGTAAAAAGTTGCTGAACTGTACAAAACTAAAACGACCCTCTTTACTTGAGAACGTTACGTTATAAATGTCCGTGTAAAAAAAGAGGCCGTTTGTTTTCTTTTCAGTAATTTTCTTACCATCATACACAGCCAGCCTATCAGAGGTCGTTGGAAACTTGACTCGAGTGTCAGCTGAGGAAGTTTGCCCTCCATTGTTGCATGGAAGTGAAAAAAGACATTTAACCGCACAACTATGGAAAGGAAGGGCAGAAAACAGTTGGGAATCGAAGCGCCATATTACGATTCGGATTGGTTTGTTCTTGCAACTGATTGGCAGAGAGGGAACAGGGTTCGCCCTGATTGAAGTTACCCGCGTCACGCTTTCCAGCAAGTCAAAACGCAGAGCTTACGATCAACCATTCGCTTGCTTACAACTGTCACTACTTGAGAACGTTATTCTTACAACATATGTTCGTGTAAATAAACCCTTACCAACAACTTGCGCACGATTGAAACGCAAAATTGTGTACAATTTTCTAACATGTTTTTAAAAAAGCTCACGACAACCTTAGGCGTGAACAATGTTACGTTATCAAAAATGCACACTATTCATGGCATGCGGATTGTCGCCATGCAGGGAACAGTTTAAACTTTAACGCAAGGCCTCCAAGAAAACTGTTCGATCTACTGTTAATATAAGCCAAAAGTTATAGTAGAATTATCTTCTTCGGCGATGATTGACAGGAACTTGAAGTTTTCATGTCATTAACTTATGAGATAGAAGCGAAAGCCTCAAGTTCCTGTCAGTTTAATCATCGCCGCAGAATTATGTTCATTTCTTTTGTCACTGTCCTTTTACTAGTAATTTCTTGTTAAGGTTTTTGCCGTATAATGTCTTAATTTACGCTTGAGGCGAACTCATTAAATAAAGAAGGAAATAAATAAAACTAGTGAGTAATGTTTGACAGTCAAACTCTTTGAATTCGACATTGCAAAATTTACTTTTGAGCCCTGCCAAGCGAGTAATTTTTTTTTTAGATTAAGGCTATGTTTACACGGGACCGGAGCGGTTCGGCTTCTATTTACATGGAACCGTTTGGAACCGATCCCGGTGTTTACACGGGACCGTTCTGGAACCGGTCCGGAACGGATCCAAAACTGGACCTGCAAAACAGCAGGTCCAGTTTTGGATCCGGTTGGATCCGTTCCGGACAGGTTCCAGGACGGTCCCGTATGAACAGAAGGCCTTGGATCCGTTTGGAACCGGTCCCTTGTAAACATAGCCTAAATGACCGCATCTACTAGCTTTACCTCAGCATCTTCCATTTCCTTCAGAACATCATTAACATCTCTTCCACCCAAATCATCCATGAGCTTGACTAGTTTCTGTTCACAAGTCCCCAGTAAGTCCAGAATATACTCATCCGAGGTCGGAGACAACTGAGCTTGTGGAACGTGACCTTTGGGCTAAGAAACCAAAATGGATCTTAAAACTTACGTAGTGGCGCAAATTAGAGCGGGATTGCGTGTTGTGTCTGAATCATTTAGCCTCTAAATATCTTTGAAAATATACCGGACTTTAGAGAAGTTTTATAACAAATACATGTATTGCAAAATTCAAGGTGCAGTTGTAGGTTATAGTTTGCTGAGCTACTCAGATCGAACTCACGGGAAAAACAGTAGACTGCGAGTAGTCTCTAATTTTGGCGATAGCGATCGTGGGGCGGGCGAAAATAAACACGCGCGCACGAACGAAATCCCGGAGAGACGCGACGCGAAGGGGGCGCTAAATACGAGGGGAGCTCCCCTGGCGTCGAGTCGCTTCTCCCCGGAATTTCGCGCGCGCGTGTATGTATTTTCGCCCGCCCGTGATCGCTATCGCCGAAATTAGAGACCACTCGCAGAGACTACCTTTTTACGGACTGACCAAAATGCTGCTGTTAGACTGTCAATGTTATACTATAACAATGTCAGTTATCAATAAATAGATCTAGAAACGAAACAGGACACACTCTTCTTTTAAAGTCACTTTTTGCACTAGTACGTTTACAGGGTACTTTTAATTTGGAGGAATTCTTCTGGGTTCTTACCGCTTTAAGGTGTTGTAGTTTATCTGCCAGATGCTCAATTCCAGCTTTAACATTCACAAGAGTTTTGTTGGCTCTGTCCTGGCGATCCTTTGAGTCAGCGCAACTAAAAATAACAAACAAACACATCAACAATAAAACAAGAAACAAATACATCAACATTCAAATTTACACTGTGTGTGCTCAAGGACCTCAAAATAGATCGATGATTTTGCCACTGCTTAGGCAAGTACACAGTCAAATATAAATAGCAGAGTTCACTCTAAGGGGCCCAAGATACTAATTTAAAGTGCACCTAGCAAATTTTTTTATTCGTGTAAATGAATGTGCTTGTTTTCCGGAGCATTTCAGTACAAAAGTTTTTTGATTTGGTGAAATCCTCGTTTTTCTGTGACCTGTTGAATGTGACGATAATTTGGGCCAGTATACCGAGCCGCTAGGAATCTGGGACGAGCCGGAGCTGTCAGGGACTGTGACGTAAATTCGGGAACTGCAAGTCGTGCAAACAAAGCATCCCAGAATAATTTCTCTCACATTCTCTCACGTCCGAGTAGTGTAGAAGGTCTAGAAGCAATCTTGGCAGTGTAAAATTTGTAAATTGAGAAATCGAGCTCATTATAAATTGCAACAACAGTAGCCAAGACTTTTAGTAAAATGACTGCAAACTATTTCACCAGTTCAAGTTTGACCGAGAAAGCTTTTCAAGTATCAGACCCCTTTGCAGCAAGGACGTAGGTCTGTAAGTTTGGAGTTTTTCAAAAGGAATATTTCCCTCAATTTTCATCATTTTACCCTCGTATTTGCAACATTTACTAAATGTACCAGTCTCTTTTAATTTACCGTTTGAAAAGCTAAATTAAATTTTCGATTATTTCTGATAACGTAGAGATCAGACTGTCGACGTTGAAACAAAGATCAGCCTATATTGTGATAATCCTACAATATCTTACTCTGGAAAAAAACAAAAAAATTGTTGGAAAAGTGGCTATCAGTTGTGTGGCAAGTTACAGAACACACCGTACATTTCATACTGTGCTTTGTTCTATAAATGATCTTTTCCTCACCGTTTTTCTTCTTGAGCGAGGCGCTGCTGAAATTCTTCCAACATTCTTTGCCCACTGCGAACAGAAAGTAACACAATTCAAGGTTTTAAACTGGATTTTCAGGATGCAAGTTTAAAACAAATATTTGCAAGTCACGAATAGTAGTTAGCTAACTTTTTCTGTTGTTGCCTTCATGCATGTCTTAGAAAGAAACTCTTGGAACCAAACCAAAAAAAGTAGTTCTCCTCCCCGCGTTATCGTTTACGTGTGTTTTTCAGTTGGGTCTTGTATTCTGCAAAATCTCTGTATTGGACAACACCAATGTTTCTTTTAATTAACACTTGGTAATTATTAGGAAGTAAGAATATTTGCAGTTGTTTCTCAGTCAAATTATGAGGAGTTTGCACGGTTTTCAGTCAATTAAGAGCAGGATGGTGATGACGATGACGATGATGACGACAACAATGTCATGTTGGGGACAATCCCTAAATCACTGTCAATTTACACAGAGAAAAGATTCCCCCTCACTAAGTGGGAATTACAGATGTGCCATGTACATTTAGCCAGTGTCTACTATGGAGAAATGGCTGGTTCCACATGTATTGGCAGGTATTGCACTGTAGAAAATCAACGAGAACATCAGTAGATGGAATTCAAATGTACCTTGACAGCTTGGCTTCACCAGAGTACTTCATCTCCTCATATTCAATTCTCAGCTTTTCCTAAATACTAGATTAGCTTATATTGTTATGTTTTTGGAGAAAATCTTCCGTCAAAGCAGTACTGTACGACATTCCGAGGGGTAGCTACCTTGTACCAGGGGCGGTCACCGAAGCCCTTGACTTCAAAAAATGCTGGCGTATTATTGAATTATTGTTGTTGTTTATTGTGGATACATGACTCGAAATGGCTGAGCGAGGAAAAATGTCATTTAATGTCTTTTTCCTAAGTCTTCTGATCTAGCTTCTCTTGTCAGGTTCGTTCACATCTGAAGATGTTATAGTAAAGGACAGATTATTTACCGTAAGTGAAATTCGAGGTATGAGGACTTTGCTCAGTCATGAAGAGACAATGTGGACATTTCAACAGAGGAAAGATAGCGATATTGAACAATCAGAGGCTAAAATGCAAGCACCAGAAGATTCCTGCTACCGCTGGTCTACTAGCTAACCCCTGCGAGCTTTATGGAGTCTTCAGCTTGGAGAAAACTTTCAAAAACATTGTCTTCAAGTGTGAAGGGTGATAGCAGGATATTATCAATTTAAGCAAGCCACATCTGTAGCAGACAATTTAGCTCAAATGACAGCAATATCAATAGCGTTGTGGCTGTCATTTTTCTTGTAGAGAATTGGAGACGCAATAGTTATGGGGAACTTGACCCAGTTGTGTAGGACAAAGGTGAAATCCTGAAAGCTGTACATCCCAAACAGGGAAGGTTTGTGATCTTTCCCGCCAATCTAGAACATGTCATCAAGCCACCAGCTATTGATTTGTCAGGACGCCTGTATGTAATTACTGCTCACATATTACTGTCTGACGAAAAGAAGCAAACCGACACTGTATCAAGGAAAGAATTAGAAGCTGATGCTGCCAAACAGTATCCCAGTTTTAGACTTTTGACGAAAGCTAATACCTCACCTAGAGAAAGGGTAGACATAAAACAGTTTAATTTATCACTAGGAATTTTACAACTATTGATGGTCACAACATTGTCGTCCTTGATGATATTCTTCCAGCAAAAGAACTTGATGCTCTTACGGAAACAGTCTTGAATAGCGGTTACAATGATAATGCTGCTGGGGAGGATAGCACAGACAACGTACAATGGATTATGGGATTTGAAGTTGACGATTTCATCCAATCTTCTATGTGGCAACTTGTGACTCAAATTGTGACCACTATCTCTGGGAAGAAAGGTTATTATCTTTATGATATTGGGTTGAATAATATCCAGAGTGCAGACTCCACCTGACCATTCACAGAGATTGTCAACGTGATGAGAATGAATTTACGCTGCTGATTTATCTCAATCAAAACTGGACTGAGAGCCATCATGGTGAAACATTTTTCTTTAGTGATATGGATGGAAGCGAAATTATCTTTGCATTGAGGCCAAAATATGGGCGTGTGGCTATTTCCACGGGGCAATACCACATAGTGCTCATCTGCCTCCCATTTACATTTGCAGGTAAGGCATTTGTGTGAATGAGCACTAGAAAAAAGCATTGTTGTCAAGTATACTAGCTAACCATTAACTACTAGTTTTGTTTATGTTTAAATTTAAATGTTAGAACCATTACATCCTCCAGTTTAGCACTAGCCCTGAAGAAGACTAGTTGTACTTTTTAGTCTAGTTGAAACATTGGCCTGATTAAAAGTGTCCTTTTGCCATAGTGCCAGCCTTGCAATCAAAATAATCTATTTACATGTTACAGTGACGTCAGGTACAAGCATCTCAACAAAACAAGATCCGGCAATGAGAAGTACCGCCTGAGTTTTATTTTGTGTTGTCTGGTTCCCCGCATTCAAAGTTTTAATAAGCAAACTCGGTGTTATGCTGTTTCTAACTGTGGATTGACTCCGTGGACGGCTCAGTTGGTTTTCTTTGTTACTGTTAGGCCATACCCTTTTCTCTCCGTTAAGCATTGTCCTACCGAACCAAATTTTTTACCCTTTTTTTAAAAAAAATTGTTGTGTAAAGGGTAATGATGTAGTCAAACATTTTTTCACCTTTACTCTGAAAAAATAAACGTTGTTTTTGCAACTACAGATTTATTGATGGCATTTCTCAACCCTGAGTACCAGTTTCAACCTTTCTTCATGTTCTTCCTTTTTTCCACGTTTTCGTTCGATTTTTACCACCATGTCGATCTTGTCTTTCTCGATCTCCATTGCCACCATGTTGATTCCGTAACCATGTTGTTTCCAGGCTCCACGGCAATGATGCTGGGGTACCGGGCCTCCTAGTTCCAGACACCTGATTTTTGGGGGACTTTTGTATAATCCAACCGACCGATCCAAAAGCAGGAAATGCATTTGACGTTAAACAAAAAAGTGAAAGGGGGATGGCCTTATTTGCTGCACAAGGTGGTTCTAACTTGAGGCTGTGTGGAAGACATCTTTAAAAGTGGGCAAATTCAAAAGTATTAAACAATCATGGAATCCTAATAAAGTGTAACCATTTAAATCAAAGTTGCAGAGCTGTGCTTGTTTTTAAAAGCACAGGCTTACCATCCTCTGTGTGGTAGACAATGCTTAAGAGATTATTCTTTATTCGTTATTCTTCAGGTGCAAGGTTGAGTTTTGCTGTCAAAATGTCACCATCTAAAGAAATTGCAGAGAGAAAAGCTATGTCCATGGACACTGAAGTTTTTTTATGAGACCTTGGAGTCATTACGGGGTGCTGAAGCAGAAAAAGTGAAAAACATGCAACATATACATGATGGAAAAATGGATCACGACACAATGGAACAGCTTGTGAAAGAGTATGAGGCAAAGTTGTCATAGTTCCTTTTTTTGCTGGGATTCCTTGGACAGGCACTATTTCATAACAGTTTACCCTCATTGGGGAGCGCTATGGTGTCATGTGTTCAATTTCGCCGACAGAATTAGAGAAAATTTATTAGTGAACTGTAGTATAATTTATTATTATGTGAATGAGCATGTTTGGTTCCCAAAGTCAAGGCTTTTGTGCCATGTAGGCCATATGGAAGTACAAATGCCTCAGACCTTAGTTTATCCAGTAGTACACCCAACCCCAAAACCACGATCCAATAACTGAGGCTGTATGTGATGTACGTATCTTTCTTTTCATCTCGTATTATTATCATTATCATGATCATCATTATCGTCATCGTCATCTTCATCGTCATCGTCATCGTCGTCATCGTCGTCATCATCGTCGTCATCGTCATCGTCAATGTCATCATCATCATCGTCATCGTCATCGTCATCGTCATCGTCATTGTCATCATCATCGTCATCGTCATCGTCATCATCATCATCTTCATCACCATCGTCATCGTCATCGTCATCGTCATTGTCATCGTTATCACCATCATCATCATCATCATCATCGTCATCGTCATCATCATCGTCATCATCATCGTCATCGTCAGCATCATCATCATCGTCATCATCATCGTCATCGTCATCGTCATCGTCGTTGTCATCATCATCGTTATCGTCATCGTCATCGTCATCGTCAATATTATCATTATCACCATCGTCATCGTCATTGTCATCGTCATCGTCATCGTCATCATCATCCTCATCATCATCATCGTCATCGTCATCATCGTCGTCATCATCATCATCATCATCATTATTATGTAGTGTTATATTTTTATTGACTTAATGGTATTAAATTTTTTATCTTAGCTATATTTTTTGACCAGATATATTTCTAACAAAAATTCTAAATTGTCTTTGGTAAAGGAGACAGAAAATTACTCACGGCAACTTTAAACTAAAAACATCAACTTGTAAGTTTCAGCTGTGTAAACGTTTGACGTTTTTTGGTGAAATGGTGTCTTGAGAGAAGATCTAGCCTGCGAAGCAGTCGTTTCCGTTTCCTTTAGCCAAGCGGGAGAAGCGGGAGCATGGGCGTTTGACTACAACGACCGTGGACTGAAAAGACAACCACTCGGTATGAAAAAATATGGCTTGTCTCTTCGATGACTCCTTTTAGTCGCTGAAGTGCATGTTTAAGAGTTTTCTGTCTTAAAGCAGCGACAACAGACATGACCGGACCATACTATGAAAGAGTCGTGTTACCCACTCTTCATCTCGGTAACTGAGCTGAAATTTTCCCATATGAACACGTGGTAAAATTCAGATCCCTGAACAGCCCCTTACACTAGTGTACCCAGATCTCACTTTTTTGTTTCGTATGCACGCTTGACTGTGGAAGATTTGTGCACAAGGTTAATCAGGCTACCTCTTGACAAAAAAAAAAAGACGACATCGTTGCATCTGATTGCTGAGACAACTAGTAAACCTTCTGAAATTTTCTCACTCGTCGTTTCGCGAGGAAAAGTTAAAAGGGTCGCCAGAATGTCATCCGCCGCTGGGCCCAGTTGTTCGAAAGCCGGTGAACGATAACCCAGGAATGAATGTTAATCTAGCTTTAGGTTTCTCCTTTTGTTATTTGAAAGCGTTTTCTCTGCAAAGTTAAATACATAATTTGAGAAAAGTTGAAGTCAAATCGTAGGCTAAAACAGAAGAATTTACTGGAATCTGCGTTGCAAAAGTGTAGTTTTGAATTCTCAAGTTGGTACTAATCCCTGGGTAACTTAACCTTGCTTTGAACGGACAAGGTCCTCGGTTTGCTCGGGATAAAACTGTGTTAGCGACAACGTGATCGAAATCTAAAATTTCCATAATTGCTTCTTTCCGTATACACAGGTGTGTGTATCCTCAATCAATAGCCTGCCTGTTGTCTGTTGTCTTTGCACTTGCGGAAAACTAGCAATTACATTGTTCCTGACGCTGAGCTTTTTGAACTAAGTTGACATGTTTGCGGGTTTTAATGAGCCAAATGGTTATCACTACATGTTCGAGAATTTCATGGATCGTCAAATCTTTACATCATGGACCGGCGAAAGGAGTAGCTGTTTTTAGACCTTCCTCAAAATACGAAAAAACGATCGGGTTTGGAGGAAGAGGAGGGGGGGGGTAGGCAAGTCAACTCCCTTAGAAAATAACAGTGGTTGCCGTCCAAAATTTCGAACGGAGGGTACCAAAGTCTCGCTCTCTGGGTATGGATCATTATCCTTTTCTATTTCTTTTTTAATTTTGCCAAATGAATGGTGCCACCAACTATCAACAGACAGATTTTTACAATTTTTTAAGCCCTATAGAAGGCACTCTCACTGTAATTTATAACACTCTCTGCAATCCCGAGGTACGCAGCTGCCATTATCCGTAGACGTACATGTAGTCATTCTGACTTGTCACACTCAAAAGTTCCAAAACTGCATCTTTGACCCCCTTACAGGTAGATGAGCAACCCTGTCGCAAAGGTGTCGCGGGGTTCCCTTCTCCTCTCGGGCTTAATTGCAAACGGATAACTCAAATTTTATTTTAAAAAGACTTCGATTTACAAAAGCGTCATTTATCAAATCCTTACCTCCAAAAGTTTCTATTTACTGTTAGTAGTTAATGCATCAAGCACTCACATTAAAAGGAAGCAATTAAATTCTTGTTGATTCCTTAAGAATTGACATCATTTCTCCATAGTTATATTTGAACTCTTGAACAAACAAAAATGGTGATTGCAGTTAAAATGCTAATGGCCACTTCAGTTTAGACCATTTGAAGTATGAGCTGAGACATGATGGGGCGGCACTTGAAGTAAGCAATGGATTTGTGGAACTACACTACTCCTCCGTGGTGGTACAATTTTACCAACGCGGAAACTTTTTCATTACCAACCATACCAGACTACAACGTAGGAAATGTGCCACCAACGGGAGCAAAAAAGCCTCTTTTTGATAATATCACCTTCGCCTTACGCGTAATCTTGTTCACCACCTGCCTTGTGGAAAACAGCATTGCTGTTTACATTCTAAACAAGAACATCAGTAATGGAAGAACAACTTTTGCTCAATACATGCTGATCAGCATTGCCTGTGCAGATATATTGACCGCTCTTACTTACTACCCAGCCATATTTGTCCAGTTTTCTCATGGTGGATTCATATGGCTGGTGGAAGGTCCCGCAGGCGATATTTTGTGCAAGTTGTCCAACTTTCTTGCTCAAATTCCTAGCAAGGTTCTCGTTCTCAGTTTGGTCGCCTTAGCGTGCGATGCAACGAGAAATTCGCAAGGTCGCAGAGAGCACACGAAAAAGTTCAGCATAATTGTGACCACTTTCTTTTGGGTCACAGCCGCCGGCTTTTCGGGTATTTACTTTAAAAGAAGCAAAGTGCAAACCGCCTTTCAATTTAACGAGTGTTCCACTGAGCCAACTAGCCAGCAAACAATGTTCTTGTTGAGCTTAGTTCATTCCTACGTGTTCGTGGTAACGGCAGACTTAATTCTTACGATTCTAAGTCTTGTGGTGTTTATCCGAGTAAAGCGGAGAGGAAAAGAGATGAATAGGTACGGAAGACATACAGACAGGGGCAGTCCTTTTGCCACGATAAGACGCCAGCGGAGGGTTGGAGAAGCGAAAAATGTGCAATTTATTCATGATCTGCAGTCTACAGTTGAAGTCGATCAAGAGATAAAGTCTATCACAAGCCGCGAATCAAGCGAAGACGACCTTACAGTCCAAACCAGCCAACCACCGAGTTCTTCTGTCGGTCCTGAAGTCTTAATTGAGATGTCCAGTGTGCTAGTGTAAGAGAAGACGAGAACATACTTGGAAAAAATGAAGTCACAGTGACCGATTTAAGTACATCTGTAGTGAATAAAAGTGACAAAGGTGATGCGAAACGAAAGAAGCGTCGGCAACAGAAACCATGCAAAGGTATCGACGATGTGGAAGGGCGTGATTCAGTAAACGTTGCAGATCAATCAGCCCGAGAGGAGCGGTTTGACAAAACGCGAAAAGAGGCGAAGATCATGGGTGCAGTGTCACTGTTTTTTGCCATTCTATCGATAACTCAGCTGATTTTGCCTATGGTATGTCCGTCTTGTAGCGAGTACGTGCTCTATGCAGTTCAGATTGCAGTAGAGATCTATGCAGTCATCAAACCCGGTATATACGCCAGCATAGATACGGAATTTAGAAAGAGATACAGGCAATTGTCTCCCGCTGCCTGCTGTTGTTTTAGGCGGATTCCATGTCACACAGTGCAAGAAGTGCGAATGAGACACTAAACAAAATTGCTACCCGACGAGGCAGCCGTGGACATTGCCCGATTAACCCAAGTGTCCGAGCATCGTGGAGACAAACCATAATTAACTGTCCATAGTGCTTCTGATTTTGACTCCCATCAACGATTGCAGGGTGTATCAAAAGCTACCTCCGACTGTCCGGCAGTGACAAGTGGAAATTTGATTTGGGCAATTAAGTAAATGTTGTACTTGACTTGTCCATGGGACAAGTGTATCTCTCCTTTGTAAACCACGCTGAAATAATAGAAACGGTTCTCACGGAACAACGGAAGTAATAACTAAAGGTTGTTCTTACAAATTTTGCCATTTTGCGATCACTACAATTTGTTTCGCCTTAATGGAAAGATCTCGAAAAGGTTTTGCGGCTATTTTCACTTGCTTCAATTGGAAAACGGTTACTGTTTCGCTTTAAAGCTTTAAGAAACTTTGATTTCACTTGTTAAGCTCAATTTTCGAACAAATAGAATGCTTTGCCTAAGCTCAAGAAACTAAAACTCGCACAATGCGGTGGGAAAATGTTCACTTTTATTTCAAATCAAAGGAAAAAATCTCAAAGAAGTGAACGAGAGAAAAAGTGAACACACCGTTTTCAAGAGCACAAAACACCACGACCTTTATTTGACAAGAAGATTTGGCTTTCGAACCACCATATTCCTTACAAGGGTTGTCCGAAGGACAGATGCATCACTTAATTTTTCCCTTACTTTGTAATGTAATTAACTAATGTTTGAAAGGAATTTGTCCATTGACCAGACAGGATACATACAACAAAAATTTTACTTTATTTTGGGTAGCATACAGTAAATAGCATACAATGTGATCAAAGGGACCAATTTTTTACATAGCCCAGTAAACCGCGACAACAAATCCAAGTCTATTTCTATGTACAAATTGCCAGGAACGTCTATTGCTTAGTCTTTCTCTTCATCTTGCGAGTCTTATGCTTTTTCGTCTTCGAATCTACGATCTGTTGGGAATAGCGTTTAATGGCGTTCCTCGAGAGAACATCTTCATCTTCGCCACTTTCTTCGTCATCTGAAAAACGAAATAACGACCATAAATATCATTGATTACGACTCTAAATTTTTACCCAACAGAGGTTTCAATCGCGCTCGCTATTCCCCACGGTTTCTTGTCGCTCGTGAGAGAATATTGCGAGTAAAGAGAGGGTCTGTAAATAGGGCAATATTTTAGGGGATAAAAACGTATTTCAGCTCTTGAGGAACGTTTTCAGGTTGTCTTTGTCTCTTGTGATGTAGCAGTGTGCCTCACGTGTATTTCAGGGGACTGGACGAAAGATAATCAATACTTGTTTGCATTGCTCTATTGCTTGGCAAATTTTCCAGCCTTTCTCTGCATTAAAAAAGCACCGACCACCAGAAAGTAAGTAAAAAGTTGCTAAACTGGACAAAAGAAAATGAGACGAATCTCTAAACTTGAGTACTTTACGTTACAGACGTCCGTGTAAAAAAAAAAAAAGAGGCCTTTGTTTTCCTTTCAGTATATTTCTTACTCACCGTCATACACAGCTAGTCTATCAGAGGTCGTTGGAAGCTTGACTCGAGTGTTGTGCTGAGGAAGTTTGCCCTCCATTGTTGCACGGAACTGAAAAAAAAAGCAAACAAAACATTTAACCGCACAACTATGGAAAGGAAGGGCAGAAAACAGTGGGGAATCGAAGCGCCAAACGAGGGAAAAGTCCCTTGCGCCATATTACGGTTGGTTTGTTCTTGCAACTGATTGGCCGAGAGGGCACCGAGTTCGCCCTGACTGAAGTTACCGCGTCACGTTTTCAAGCCAATCAAAAGGGAGAGCTTATGTGATTAACTTCTGAGATATCGGATCGGCTTCTATTTACCGTTTGGAACTGGTCCACGGGACCGTTCTGGAACCGGTCCGGAACGGATCCAAAACTGGACCTGCAAAACAGCAGGCCCAGTTTTGGATCCGTTTGGATCTGTTCCGGACAGGTTCCTGGACGGTCCCGTGTAAACAGAAGGCGTTGCCTGGATCCGTTTGGAACCGGTCCCTTGTAAACATAGCCTAAATGACCGTATCTGCTAGCTTTACCTCAGCATCTTCCATTTCCTTCAGAACATCATTGACATCTTTTCCACCCAAATCATCCATGAGCTTGAGTAGTTTCTGTTCACAAGTCCCCAGTAAGTCCAGAATGTACTCATCCGAGGTCGGAGACAACTGAGCTTGTGGAACGTGACCTTTGGGCTAAGAAACCAAAATGGATCTTAAAACTCATGTAGTGGCGCAAATTAGAGCGGGATTGCGTGTTGTGTCTGAATCATTTAGTCTCTAAATACCTTTGAAAATATACCGAACCTTAGAGAAGTTTTATAACAAAACTAATACATGTATTGTGAAATTCAAGACAGTTGTAGGTTATAGTTTGCTGAGCTACTCAGAACTCGCGGGAACAAACAGTTAAGCCAAGGTTGTTTTTTTTTTACTTGACTGACCACAATGCTGCCAACTGTTACACTTTCAACATTATACTATAACAATGTCAGTTATCAACAAATAGATCTAGAAACGAAACGGCACACTCTTCTTTTAAAGTCACTTTTCGCACTACTTCGTTTACAGGGTACTATTAATTTGGAGGAATTCTTCTGGGTTCTTACCGCTTTAAGGTGTTGTAGTTTATCTGCCAGATGCTCAATTCCAGCTTTAACATTCACAAGAGTTTTGTTGGCTCTGTCCTGGCGATCCTTTGAGTCAGCGCAACTAAAAATAACAAACAAACACATCAACATTCAAACTTCCACTCTTTGGTGCTCACGGACCTCAAAATAGATAGATGATTTTGCCACTGCTTAGGCAAGTACACAGTCTAATATAAATAGCAGAGTTCACGCTAGGGGGGTCAAAATACTATTAACTAACTTAAGTTGCCACATACAATTCTAAATTTAAAGTGCATCTACGCCAAATTTTTTTATTCGCCTAAATGAATGTGCTTGTTTTGCGGAGTATTTCAGTACAACAATTTTTTGATCTGGTGAAATCCTCGATAATTTGGTCCAGTACCGGGCCGCTGGGAATCTGGGACGTGCCGGAGCTGCCAGGGACTGTGACGTAATTTCGGGAACCGTAATTCGCGCAAACAAAGCATCCCCAGGTAATTTCTCTCACATTCTCTCACGTCCAAGTAGCGCAGAAGGTCTAGAAGCAATCTTCGCAGTGTATTATTTGTAAACTGAGAAATCAAACTCATTATGCGCCCATCAATTCGAAACTTCAACATCCCCCCGCCCCCGGGCATACCCCGGGCATACCCCGGGCATTTGACTGTGCATCGTGCCCGGGGAGGGGGGAATTTGAACGTTGCGTTGCAAGGGTGGGGAATTTGAACCGGATTTATCTCTTGTTCTGACGTAATACGCCCGCGAGTTTTTCAGTTTTTGCGGGGTTTGACAGATTTTACAAGATAGAATTTCGCCTTTGTTAGTGAATAACTCTTTCAAAAGGGTCTTTATAAGAAGTTTGAAGGTGTCATTACGGGATATCTCTTTCTGAAAGGCATGTAAAGTGCTTTATTGAAGACGAAATTTGTCTTTGAGGAGAGATAGTTCAGTACTGTTTGGTGGGGCATTTGAACGACTTTTTTGCCCCGAGGGGAGGGAATTTGAACAAGCCACTCTTCAAAAGTTCAAATGCCCGGGGGGTTGCCCGGGGGGGGATGTTTAACTTTCGAATTGATCGGCGCATTATAAATAGCCCCAACAGTAGCCAAGACTTTTAGTAAAATGACGGCAAACGATTTCAACAGTTTAAGTTTGACCTTGAAAGCTATTCAAGTATCAGACCTCTTTGTAGCAGGAACGTACGTCCGTAAGTTTGGAGTTTTTGAAAAAGGAACATTTACCTTCATTTTCATCATTTTGCTCTCGTATTTGCTATATTTACTACATACAGCAGTCTCTTTTAATTTACCGTTCGAAAAGCTAAATTAAATTTTTGATCATTTCTGATGACGTAGAGATCAAAGACTGTCGACGTTGAAACAAAGATCGGCCTCTATTGCGATAATCCTACAATACCTTACTCTGGAGAAAACTAAAAAAATGTTGGAAAAGTGGCTCTCAGTTGTTGTGTAGCAAGTTACAGAAAACACCGTACATTTCCTACTGTGCTTTGTTCTATAAATGATCTTTTTCTCACCGTTTTTCTTCTTGAGCGAGGCGCTGCTGAAATTCTTCCAACATTCTTTGCCCACTGCGAAACAGAAAGTAACACAACTCAAGGTTTCAAACTGGATTTTCACGATGCAAGTTTGAAACAATCATTTGCAAGTCACGAATAGTGGTTAGCTAACTTTTTCTGTTATTACTTTCATGCATGACTTAGAAAGAAACTCTTGGAACCAAACCAAAAAAGTAGTCCTCCTCCCCTCGTGATCATTTACGTGTGCTTTTCAGAGAATACCGTTTTCAGATGGGTCTTGTTTTCTGCAAAAAACTCTGTATCGGACAACACCAATGCTTCTTTAACACTTGATAATTATTAGAAAGTAGGAATATTTGCAGTTGTTTCTCAGTCGATTTAAGGGGAGTTTTCGTGGTTTCTCAGTCAATTAAGAACAAGATGATGATGATGATGACGATGATGACGATGACGACAACAATCTCATGTTGATGACAATCCCTAAATCACTGTCAATTTACACAGAGAAAAGATTCCCCCTCACTAAGCTAAGTGGGAATTATAGATGTGCCATGTACATTTAGCCAGTGTCTACTACGGAGAAATGGCTGGTTCCACATGTGTTGGTGGATATTGCACTGTAGAATATCAACGAAAACATCAGTAGATGGAATTCAAATGTACCTTGACAGCTTGGCTTCACCGGAGTACTTCATCTCCTCATATTCCATTCTCAGCTTTTCCTAAATATAAACGAAAAGAAAATATTAAAAAAAAAACGAAATTAATTAATAATCAAAAAACACTCCTTCAAGCTGCCGGCTGAAGGTGCAGGGTCAATTTTTTAGTTGCATACATATTCTATTCAGGCAAAAGCAGAAAAATTTGCCTCTAGTCACTTCAAGCTACAGAGCAACGGGCCTAAGCACCGCTGCCATTGGCCTCCTTAGGCTCATCAAATCCACTGAAGATTTGACAAAGTTCTTCTTGACACTAAGCATGAAATAAAAGCACTGTTCAGCTTTCTCTACCTTTTCTTCTTTAAGTCTCACAAGCATCTTTTCATTGTTAGTCTTGAGCTGCTCCAAGTGTTTCTGTGTTTCTCCCTGCGAAAGAAAGCGCTGCACCACCTCCTTGATGTCAGACACCCCTGTAGTGTCCTTGATCTTGTTCATGGCTTCCTCATAAGTCGTTATCTTGCGCTCTTGTTCCTCTCCAGATAGCACTGCTTTTTGTTCGACTGAAAAGCAAGGAGAGCTCTGTTTATTAATTTGTTTGCAGGGACTACGTTAATTAGATTGGATGCTGTACTGCTCAACTGTAAGTTGACACTCGATACTCAATCCTTGTGAGAATTGAGTATCGAGAATTGAGTTGAGATTAAAGTCTTAACTCACTCGAAACTCAACTAGATTCTCTTTACTCAATTCTTGCAAGAGTTGCCAAAGTGATAAATCGTTGATTATGCAATCCATATTCAATTCAAGTTCCGAGAAAACAATTAATTTCACAAAGAAATCAAAGAAAAAACAATGGCTGCTTTAAATGCAGGCCAATAGTAAACCAAGAAAAGATTAAAGTTTAATCAAAATCACATGGGGACAAACCCTTGGACATAATTAATGTTGTGGACAGTATTCATGTCATTAACAGGGTGTGGTTTGAATGATTGCAATTTTGAACTGGCCCCTAATACTACCAAATTACTACAGTAATTGAAACTTTTTTTTATTGCTTTCAGGAAGTCGATTTACTGCTTCACAATAGATCATTTTTTACTTCAAATAACAACAAGAAAAAATTCAAGAAGAAATTCGCTTTATGGAGAGAAACAGCCTGAACGTAAGGCTTGAGAGCCTGGGTAGCTTCCCCTACTTAACCCTTTAAGCCCTAAGCCTTGATGAAAATAAAATTTCTCTTTACATGATCACTACTTGTTTGAACATTAAAGTGATGAGAATAAAGGAAGTGATCACTGAGGATGAGATGTCTTGATATTTAAGCAAATAATTCTCCTTCCTAGTTCCATAAGAAATGCATGGAGATCAGTAATGAGAAATGCATTTTTATATCAGGGCTTAAAGGATTACCGGTAATCAGGATGATTTTTGCACCAACCAGACATGTGCAATTTTTACAGCACCAGTTCATGCATGTACACTGTAAGTAGAACATGCATTTACTTTTAACAGCTAGATGTATAACACCGCCTCTTACCTGTCAGCTCATCCTGCTGAAGAGAGCTTCTCTGCAGCTGTTGAGAAAATGAATGGAAAAGGGTAAAACACTCAGTAAACTGGTGTTGGTAAAGTGGGATCTGGCTGACTGTATTTTGCTCCAATCATCTGTGATGAAACCCATTGATCTTTCCAACACTGCAATAATTTATTACGCTCACCCGTTTCTCAACTTTTTCAGCATGATCTTTCTTCTCCTCTGCCTGTTTCTTGTACTGGGCTAGTTCCCTCTCTCTTTCCTTTTTCCTCTCATACACAGACTGCTCCAGCTTTGTCAGTTCTGCCTTAGCGGCTTCACGAGCGATCTGAGCATCATGATTCATAGCATTCAGCTCTGAAAGCTCTTCTCTTTGTGCATGAATTGCTCTCTCCAGATTATTCAGTTGATTTGGCCAAGTGCGGCGCTCTTCCTTGAGCTGTTCCAGCAAACCCTCATAAATCGTCTTGATCTTCTTGGCCTCATTACACTTCAGCTTCATTTTATCCAAGCTGTTCTCTAAAGCCCGCAGTTTCTGGAATAAAGAGTTCACTTAGCTTGTTATCCATTGCAACAAAAACCTTACAAACAGCCCTCTTTAAAATGTTTTGAAGGAGCAGGGGGCATAACAAGAGTAGTGAGGAACAAGTGTCCTTTTGCCTGCTAGGGAAGTCCAATGTAAAATATTTGTTTTTCGGTCTCTCAGCCTGACCTGGCAATGGGTGATTTTGCTGGTGACAGTCAATTATTCGCCACAGTCATAGAGACTTAAAAACAAAAACAATAGAACTTCAAATTATGTATAATATTCTAGGGGAGCTTTAAAACCTATTATCTTTAAGAGTTGACTAGATTAAGCCCTTTAATTTATAACTCTGGCAAGGAAAGAGTCACGAACATAAAACACTTAACAACCTTATCTGACAACTTTTGGCAAGTTCATACCACATGTATAACAAATTAGTTTAATTGGACAAAGACTTGGCAAAAACACAACACTTGTATGATGCAGAGCTAATAAACTAATCATCAGGTGACAAAACATGTACAAATTACTCTGGTTATGACACAAATTCACCAATGGACCATTTCCGCTAGAGACAAAGCTCAATCTTCCAGGATTTTCCCCCGTATTTCTATACCTGTGCCTCAGCTGATTCTCCGGCATCAGTATTTGATACTTCTTCAGCATCGGTGACCAGCTGATTGTACTCTGTCTGCAAACGGTCCAGCTTCTTCTGACGAGTGTTTTTCTCATGTCTTAAAGCATTCAGCTTCTTCACTGCTTCACACACTTGTTGGTCTAGTTTGGTGATAGCAGCCTGCAATTAAATTAGCAGTACACATCAAGAAACCATAACTGAAAAAATTAATATTTTTAAAATCGAAGGGCTGGAAGCACCACTATCTTACTTTTAATTCATTAAGGCTGCTTCATTTTTTTTCAGTGTCTAGAGACCCTAAAGCCAGGTACAGATGTTTCAAGACTAACCTGCAGTCCGAAATTTTCAAGCTATTTTGACAGAAAGGTTTATTTTAACGTTCTGAAAGTATTCAACATTGGCTTAGAATTGCCAAGCGATTTCAGAAAAAGTATTTTGGTTTTGTATTTGACAAGTTTTCTGAGCTTAGGCATACTAAAAAATCGTGATGTTTGTGACACTTAGAATTATTTGTGGTTAGACCTGCCAGTGAGAAATGCACAAGAAGTTGGACAGCACTTCTCATTCAAACATCCTGGGTGTATTTGAAGTTTGTTTAGAATTACCACCTACATACAAATAGATTTTAATTTTATATATCCTTGTGTTATATGTGACAGAGGAAAAAACAACATACCTTTCCAGACATGCCTCTCATTGCACAGTGTCTTTGAGGATCCCTTTCTTTGAAAGCCTCATCAATTACTTTTTCATCTCCCTTAGAGAAGAAAATACTATCAATATTTCACAATGATATGGCAACAGTCAGAACCAATGTAGGAACCAATGTAAAAAACATAGATTCTAAAATGGTAAAGAAACAAGCATTCTTACACAAAGAAACACATTGCAACATCACATGCAATAAAATTGTTACAATGTATCTGTGTCCACCCTGACTCTACTTCATTGTGTTTACTTGGATTTGCTGTGCACATGTTGCAGGCAACAATTACGGGGTGAAAGTATACAACAAAACTTAAAAATTACATGCACTGTTGGTGCAATCTTGCACAGTATGACTACGACTTTAAAGCATACAGTAATCTGTGCACATGCTATTTGTAAGTTTAATAAACAAGACAGAAGTCTGATTAATAAACATTCAGCAAAATGAGGGACATACATACATGTACATGCCTGTTAAAAAATCATGCTATTTTTCAATAAGGCTACAATCCTGGCTAACAGTTACTGGACACATTACAAAATTATGCCTCAAAATACCCAATTGAAACACTGTTGTACAGTAACACACAAAAAAGGCTTGTTTGTTCAATTACTGTATACTCTTCCCTTTACCCCCCCCCCCACCCCACCCCGACTCCCCTGCTCCATGTTGACAGCATATACATGCTCTTTGGCTCCCCCTCCCCCTCTCCTATCAGTGTTGACAATGTTGACGGCGATGGGTACCTTTCAAGTTAGCCTGTGTAGCAGGCGCTTGAGTATTATGGGGCGCATGGTGTTGGGGAACACGTGATCGGAGGCACAAGGGCAACTGTTGCCCTTGCTGGAGCACCTGGCACCTCTGATCATGCGTTCCCCAACACTGTGTGCCCCATAATACTCAAGCGCCTGCTATGCAGGCTAGTTTCAGGTTGTAAACAATACTTTAAAAATCAACATAATTTGCACATAGTGTAAGAATTGTATAAGTGCCCCAAGATTTATGACCCTGATTGTAGCTTGGTGTATTCAATATCAAGTAAATGGATTCTTGCAGAAAGTGCATATTTTGGTTAACTCACCGCTTTTTTCTTTGCCAAATCGGCTCGCAGATTTTTGTTTTTCTCTCTTAATTTGGCAATTGTGTCTTTGTTTTTCTTCATAGTCCATTGTGAGCTTTCGTAATAGGCCTTCCTGTCTCCATCTAAAGGGAAAAACATTTAAGGTATCGGTATATTAAGTCGTACAGTATATTAAGTCGTACAGTCAAAGAAAAGGTCGCACCCAGCCATGCATAAAGGCAAACAACGTTATTTTTGGTCATCAACAGGGTGTACACATTGGGAGGATTCTGTCGAAGAAGTTCTTTTTTATTTCCTGTAAAAGAAAAAGAAAAAGAAAACTGTTCTCTTACCAGCTGCGTATGATGGCGCACGAAATAGACGTTAAAATTTCCGTACGTGCGCTAAAAAAATCTAGCAAACTCCAATCGCTTCGGAAAATCAATTCTTTGTAAACTTATCGCCATCTTGTATCCCAAAATTCAAATCGGCTAGATTCACCCAGTTTCCGCTGGACCACAGTAGTGTTTAGCAGGCATCCGGGACTGATATGATGTCGTACAGCCATACGAAGTCTTGTAATTTCGTCTAAATCCTACGGAAATCCACGCGCACTCGCTTAAGACAAGCCGGTCTCCCTCTTCTGCTTGAAAAAACATTTTAGGTGGTTTCAGTCAAGAAGACATGAATTCATGTTTGTTTAGAAAGGCAGGTTAGGCTTCAAAACTCCGTAGAAAGCGAGCGAGGTTCCTGTAAACTCCGGTGTACGACTTAAGATAAATCTGTACGACTTTGCATCAGGCAGGTTAGCCACTCTTTTGAAAGTTTTTGTGCGATTTATAGCTTCCCCCAAAATATTTGATTATTAGAATTATTTTAAAAAAGGTTGAAGTTTTATTTGGAAACATCATTTAGCATTTATTCCTTACCGAGCGTATGACGTTGAAGCGTGAACTTAAAGTGTACGACTTAATATACCAATACCTTAAGCTTAAAGATCAAATTTTTACAGAATGCAAATCAGTGGAACCCTCAGAGAAGAATATTACAGAAGACCAAGATATAAAGCCTTTGATGAAAAGTCGACACGATAACACAGCCGTACAACTTGCAGTCACCAATCAAACAACTTTCACATGAATCAACAGCAAGAGCGCTGATCAGTCACTCAGAGGACACTAAGGTGAAGATACATAAGTGATGAATCTTCACTTTCTTCGCGAAAATGTGGCTTACCTAACAGGGCGAGCTTCTTTTTGAGTTCTTCAATCTCTTCTGTAATTGTAACTGCCCCCTCCGACATATTTCTTGCTGTCTGTAATATATCTCAGATCGATCAAATGTTCGTGAAACAAAATCAACGTGAAAACGACGGCAGTTTGTTTCTCCACTAGGTCTCCTTCCCACGTTGTCAAGACGACCAAGCAAAACTAGTGTACGCCTGCGCTAACAAGTAAATCCTACCAATAACTGACCATTGATCGCAGTCGCGAGATTTCTGGGAGCCAATGAGAAAGCGGCATTGTCTCCGCGCCATTTTGTAAAATGGCGGCAAAGAAAGAGAATGCTGAAGGTTGTGTTTTGAATTCTCTGAAATCAAGAAATGAACCCCTTTCTCTTGCAGAGATAGCAGAGATTACCTCACTTCCATCGTCAGAAATTGAGGGAGAAATACGTCGTTTGGAGGGCCAGAAAAAGATGTAAGCTTGTAAAGCATTTAACTTAACGTGAATTTAAACTTAAGCTTAAGTATGACAAGTATGTGGGGCTTCAAGTCGATTAGGATTGTCAGTTTAATCACCAAATCTTTAAATACAGATGCAGGTCTATTAACGAAGACTCTGAAACTACAGTATACACACTAAGCGTCCAAGAAAATGATGCGAAACGTAGAAAACTAGAAACGGAAAATACTCCAAACCAGCTTAAAACACCAGCATCCCTTGGAAAACGACCAGCCTTGACTTCAAGGTAGATGCTATTAACTTATATTATGTGTTCCTTGATTTGTTTCACTTTTTTGTGTTTTACACGCTACAATGCGTTTTTGTAATTGCAGCTTTGATTTGCGAATAGCTGGTACATAATGTGCTTTGTACGTAATTTATAATTTTGTAGCTTGCAATTAGTTAGCTTATTGAATTTTTATTTGAAAGATAAGCTTCATTTAAAGTTGAACCTCAATTTTGCTTTTGTTCCTTTAATTTTTTTTTTTTGCAGGGGCAGTTCCAAATTGAGACAACCTTTCAAGTCTCCTGTAAGTCGTAAAACGTTCTTCATGTCAGGTCATGTCAGGGTTTCTTCTATGGATATCAGAGCATGAATAACGTAAAAGAAAAGAGACAAAAAACAAAACACAATACCTCACCAACAAAAGAAATACAGTGTGCTATGATACATGTACTTGGAGAAAAAATATTTTCCGTTTCCTTTAGTTAGAAATGGCTTTTATCAATTTAGAGGGCACATTTAATAAAAGCTATTTTTAATACCTTGTGGAAATGAAGAAAGTGTTTTCTATTTCTGAAACAGTACCAGTTGTGGGCCAGCCACAGTGTCACATGGAGTAAGAACAATTTAGTTGCCTTCAATGACTTGAAAATGGAGGGCGATAAAAGGAAAAACATCGAAAACGAGATTAAAGCAACTCTGCTCGCAAAGTAATGATATGCTAGAGGTCAGAAACTTATTATGATACACATAATTTATATTATACTTCAGCTTCAGTCAAGACAACAAAATCCAACAGTTGAAGAGAAAACATCATTGTCAGAAGAGATTCAAGGTTTGGAAGCAAAGCTAGTAATCCTGAACAAGGAAATCAAAGAACTCAGCGAAGAGTAAGAAAAATGAATGCTTTTCTCAACTAATCCCCGTTCCTTTTCAAAAGCTTAGCAAGAGCATGGGGAAGGGCAAACTTGCTGAGCAAAGCCAGTTGGTATCTTTGTCTTATCTTTTTAACAGGCCCCTTCCTTCCACAAGCAGCCACCACTCCACTGTTGGCCAAACATCCTTGCTCTTGGCAAGGGTCATAATAAGGATTCAGTAATCCTGCATTAATAATTATCCTTGAGCCTTCTATCTCATGCTGCTAAGAATTTTCATCCTGATCTCCTACTAAAAATATATAGCTTATTCCAGTTTCTGCCAAGGACACTTTACTCCACACCATTCTTCATCCCACCTTGATTTTATGCTTTGTTGTACATCTCTATTTTGGGTCCTTCTTGGCAGTGATGTTAGCTTATAATACATCTTTTTCTTGTCACTGTTACTAGATACAGCGAGGAGGAGCTTCAGCTTCACATAGAGAAGCTTCATGAATACAATGAAGTCAAGGACGTTGGGCAGCTCCTCATTGGTAAATTAGGTAAAAGTGATTCAACAATAAACAGTACTGCACATTCAGCCCTGTCAAATGATTTGTAGTAGTAGGCAACATAACAGAAGAAGTAGGCAGCGAGGGCCGGGTCTTTCTGTCTGCTAGGAGGTTCCTCGGGAACTCCAGTGAGAAGCAAGCAGCAAATGATTGTCTGTAGATGGCAAAATTGCTGGTTGCTGGCAAATTTTGACAGGGCTGATAATTTTTGCTACTTTGCAATAAAGATTTTGTACAAAGAATTTTTTCCATTTGCATAAGTTATTCCTCGAACCTCCCGGTAACTCAAAGTGAATGCTTTTTCCCTCCAGGTCATTCTCTTGACAATTTTACCTTTCATAACTCAAATTCCCAATAACTCAAACTTTTTACGATTTCCCTTGAAGGTTCGAGTTATCGGGAGTCAACTATAGTTTTTGAAAACCTTTTGATGGCTTTTGTTTCACCGGACCAATCACCTTCCTGAGAGGAGGAGTCGCAAGCATGAACTGGAAACCGACAACCTCGGGGAACTCTTGCAATAAAATTATGTGACAGATGTGCGGCCATCTGCTCCCTTCTTTCTCACTCTGCTTGGTGCAAATCAGCATATCTTTGGGCAGTATTCTTTGAATGAACTGAAGGCCCCATGAGTTGAAGCACTTTGGAGCAAAAAACAAAACTGCCCAAAAATTGAACATAAGATGATAATATGCTCTCAGCCCTTCAATTTTAGTTGTCAAAGCTGTTTTAGTTATCGTGTCCCTTGTGATCTACCCTCTCCCCAAGACAGACCCCCCCGCCACCACACACACAAACTTATTACAGTTGCACAGTTGGGAATTTTTTGATATTTTTATCTCTCCTTTTATCTCAGCTGAGATAGATGGTACAACAACAAGGGCTATGTATCAAGAATTTGGATTGGAACTTGAAGACTAGATACCCATGTTCACAATCAGGTATAGAAAGGGTTGCAAACTCACAAGTTTTGTTGGAATGGGAATCTTCAATGCCTACATGTATGTACAAAATAATTTAAAATAAATTTCCAACATTTAGACTGGATTTGAGTTGTTGTAAGATCACATTTATTGAGTAACCAGACTATTAAACAAAAGGTGAAACAGTTGGAGGTTCCAAATGAACTTAGGTTGTGTCCTATTGGAGCAGATGAGCTTACCAAAATCTGAATGAAGTGTACAATCAATCAATTTCTAACCATTTCGAACTACAAATTAAAACAAGATAATCTATTACAACCAGCAAAATGCAACCCAGGAGTATCAGTATATGAATAATAACTGTAACTGTTCAGCTGACCACTGGTGTTTGAATAACCTGATTGGAAGTCATCTTCAGAGTGCAAGCACTTGACTCTGAATATTCCTGCCATTCAGACTGTTCGTGTAAAAAAAAAAACATCAAACAGCATAAAGCATGTTTCATCACAACAGCTGACACCAAGAAGAGAGTTAAGGAAAATAATGTGTACAGCAAGGTTTTTGCCATTAAATATAGAGAAAAGAAAGAGATAAAGTTGCTTAAGTTCACATTTGATTTAATAAGTTGAAGAAAACAAAATTATTACACTAATCACAAACACTTAACAACTATTTTTTTTACAGAACAGGCATCATTCAAATGATCACACTAGTAAAGAAACTCTAGTAAAGAAACATTTTGTGAAATTTGAAACAGTTTATTCTTCTCATAACTGAAAACTAACCTCATCTCAAATTCAAAAACACTGATAACTGTCACTTGACTTTCAATTCATGTTGGCTTTCAGCCATTTTGTCACTCAGTACAAAGCATCTCAACTAAAACTAGCCTTGAACTCTACTGATTTACAGAACAACAGGCTTGTGCAGGCCCCATTCTGGATGGATGGTAAAATGCCTCCCGTAGGCCTTGTGAGGCTGCGTGAACATGGCACTCTTGTTAATGGCGGCATCATTGGGTACCCTGTAAACTGGAAGATGGTGCCAAGTTTGGAACTGTTGCCGCACGTGGGCTGGCAGGCGCTGCCTGGCTTTCTGGTAATAAGATTGTTTGGTGATATCTGGAGCCCTGCTGGGATTGTAGAGTAGTTTGCCACGAGAGACAACAGTATCGTCCCTGTGGAAAGGCAACAAAGGACAGTAAGGCAAACTATAAAGTACTGATAATTCAACAGTTATAGAAGAATTAGAATAAGTCAATTTTATTGACTGGTGACTGTCAATGTATGAACTGTAGCTAAAAACAGTTATGGAGTGTGCCGACTGGTATTTCAAGAAATCTGACTCTCATTATGTTGTCAAAGGGAGACATTACTCAAATTTTTATAAGTACATGTATACAGTGCAATCACAAGCAAAAGTCTAATATTAATTAGTTAACAAACGATCAATCAGCAAAGCCTGTCTGCAGAATCACCACCACTTGAAGACTAATAGAAAAAGAAGAAGATAGCTACTACTGTAGTATCATATGCTGTTGGTTTGTACTGTTTTAATGGACATATTAATAACATGTGACATGTGGCCTGGTGGTCAGACAATGGTAATAAATTGTTTGTTCTTTGATAACACCTATTCTGTTAATTAGAAAAAAAAACTTATGGCAATATTGTTGAAGCTGAGGAATAGCAGTTATATGGGAAAGCACAATTTCAATTCTGAAACTCAAATCTTATAAAAAAAATAAGTAGAAAAGACATTTAAGTGCACTTATGTCTTTACAACACAAGAACACAGTTACACATTTAGACAAAATCTTGTTCATCCTGACTTCACAATTTTTTAAAAATGTTTTGTGTTGTTCATCAGACTGTTGTTATTTGAAAATATTTGAGACTGCAACATGAAAGAAACCAAATGATATTTACACTGTTATTCGATTTATTGGCTGCTCTATCCATGACTCATAGATATGGTAAAATTTCATAGATATAAAGCAATTACCTGGAAACCCCCCCCCCCCCCCCCCACAAAAAAAACCACACTTCCAGTCAATTTTGAATTTTCCACTGAAGACTGTAGCCATTTGCATTCAGCACACTGGACAGAAGACTGCTGCCCATAATACCACAGGAAAAAATGTAACAATAATAATTATTAATAATGGGTATTCAAATGATGAAACTGTCTGCAAAGTTTAATGTTGCCATATGTATACCTTGCCAGTGCTTCTAGAGCTTCCTCGATTCTTCCGCCATCACAGATTTCACAATTTCCTTCTGAATGGTCATGGTTGTATTTCTGCCCAACCACATCCAGCTTGTCTTTCCTCACTCCAGACAGGGTGCTAAAGAACTTCAGTGCAAGCTCGTGCTCTTTAAATTCAAATGAAAAGTCAGAGGTTTTGCATTGAATTCAATGACTCTGAGTACTATATTGAATTGTAAAGACTGTAGGCTAGCTACTGTTAATCAGTTCACACTTCCTGTTCATGTACTCATTATTGGTCACCTGCAGGTCCTGAAAATTACTACACATGTAGTAACAAATTCAGACCAGTGTGACAGAAACCTCCCATGGGCAGATTTATGACTTTATTTTTTGTGTATCATTTAAATCCAGTTTTAAATTAGTAATATAAAAAGTCTCAAGTAATTCAACACCAGTCTCATACAATAGTGATGAGACTTTCAATTGAAACAAGAATCTTTACTCCATTTTGTCTCTCTATACACACCAATGGGTGTATGAATGGGTACTGGCAACAAAATGTTATGGGGTAACTTTGTGATGGACTAGCATCCCATCCATGGGGAGTGCATGGTAATACTCCTAGTTATTTCCTGTTTGGTTATCCTGTGATATATTATTATCCCATCTAGTTACTTCAGGTTTCAGTTTACGTACCCTGTGATGGGCTACTAGCATCCAATCCATGGAGAGTGGTAATTCTCCTAGTTACTTGATGTTTGGGTACCGTGTGGTGGACTAGCATCCCATCCATGGGGAGTAGTAATTCTCTCAGTTACTTGATGTTTGGGTACCCTGTGATGGACTACTACAATCTCGGACAAATCCGTTGAGACACTTCGGAACGAATGAGAACTTTGACCTTGAAAATCACTCACCTAGACAAATCTGCCCCCTCTCCCCCTTATCAATGTTGCTTTGCCACCAATAGTCCCCTGATGAAACCTCAGTCCTTCCAAACAACATTGAATGAGGGGAGGGGGGGAGGGAAAGCCTTTCTGCAATATTGTCGGTGTTTCCATGCAGGGAAATTAAGAAATAGGTGCGCTAATTGCCTTTGTCTCAACTAGTTTCGTCCAAGATTGTAGCATCCCATCCATGGAGAGTAGTAATTCTCCCAGTTACTTCATGTTTGAGTACCCTGTGGTGGACTAGCATCCCATCCATAGTAACTTCATGTTTGGGTACCCTGTGATGGACTAGCATTCCTTCCATGGAGAGCAGTAATTCTCTTAGTTACTTCATGTTTGGGTACCCTGTGATGGACTACTAGCATCCCATCCATGGAGAGTAGTAATTCTCCTAGTTACTTCATGTTTGAGTACCCTGTGGTGGACTAGCATCCCATCCATGGGGAGTAGTGTTAAAAAAAAAATGCTCCTGGTTATTTCATGTTTGGGTACCTTGTGGTGGACTAGCATCCCATCTGTGGTGAGTAGTATTAAAAAATGCTCCTAGTAACTTCATGTTTGGGTACCCTGAGATGGACTAGCATCCCTTCCACTGTCATTACATCCTACAGAAACTGGAGTTAAGTACTGCCCATGTGGGCTGCATTTGCCCTGTGTGTGAGTGATCTTAGTTTATACCTTTATATAACACAATATGCATGTTAACTGACACTCACACCAACTTACCCTGCTTTATTGCCCCCAGTGAGGCATAAGGCCACCTAATAATAAATACTTCAATAAAGTGTTGTTGTTATTAATTATTAATAATAACAACTCTGTTGAAGTATTTGGCACGACAGTGCTAACTGGGGACACTGTATAGCTCACAAAGTTTGAGATGATGGAAAAGGATAGTTGAGAATGTATTGCAATTAACCTTTGCCAGTTGCTGTTTTTAACCACGCATCTATAGCTTCCAATGAATGGGGATGAACTGTTTTCTTGATAGACTGAAATGCATCGAACAAATAAGAAAGAAATGGGTTAACGCTCTCTTAAAATAAATTTGTGTTATTTTTTATGCATTATTTTCATTTCCCTCCATTACAAAATTGCTTTGTTTTTTAACCCTTTAAGCCCTAAGCCCCGATGAAGTTTCTCTTCACATGATCACTGCTTGTTTGAATATTCAAGTGACAAGAATAAAGGAAGTGATCACTTAAGATAGGGTGTCTTGATATTTAGACAAATTCTCCTTACTAGTTTGACAAGAAATGTATGGAGATCAGTAATGAGAATATGCATTTTCATATCAGGGCTTAAAGGGTTACCGGTAATCAGGATGATTTTTGCACCAACCAGACACGTACAATTTTTACAGCACCAGTTCATGCACAAACACTGTAAGTAGAACATGCATTTACTTTTAACAGCTACATGTATACGCCCTTGCACTATTATAGTGAAGTGATCCTAACAAATGTCAGTCTTCAAATTCCATTAAAATTTTCTTCCAGTGTACCTTTAAGTTTGCAAGATGAAATTTCAAGTTTGCACATAAATCTTACCTCAACATGAGCTTCTGCCCTACTCAGTGAGCAAAACTGAACAAACATTTGACCATTTTCAGTTTCTTTTGCATACACTGTACATGAACAGTAGCTTTTGTGAGTCTGGCTAAAAAGCTTTAATTTACCAACCAAATTGAAGGACACAGTGGACACAGCTTACCAACCCAATGCCACAGAACACCAACTCAAGGCCACCATACACGTATGTAGGTGACATTCACTTGGCTTTCTGGGAGCCATCCTTGATTTTGTATTGGGTAGTGAATCTCCAGTAAATTATTTTTAAGTTGTGACACTTATCTTCTATCCTTCTATCTCCTTAAAAAATCAGTTTTATTACTTTCCTATATCGGTCCGATCTCTACTAGCTGTACCTTTTCAATGGCAGCTTTCTTTGCCTCCTCCAGATCTTGCAAAATGCTCTTATCCCTGCTCTTATCTATTATGTTTGGGTTAAGAAAAGTAAATCAAGTTTACAGTAATACATTATGATTATTACAGTGTTAAGCTCCAAAGTAAGTAATAGACTTATTAAGCATGTGTGATCTTTTAATAATATTCACAAATTTTGATGACTATAAACATGGTATTTTTAGAGATCAAAGGATTTAAGTCATAAACTATAAGTTTTGTACCTTGGCTTAGCTCTCTGGACACATTTCTCATTGCTGGCAGTGGCATCTGAAGATGTAAATCAATGAAAAGGAAAAATTTGTACATTTTAGGCACATGTTTTAAGTATGCACTAAAACTGAGTTTACATGTAGACTAGTGGGAGCTTGCAAAATTAATACAATTTTTGATGAATAATTGTATAATTATCATAATCAAGGCTTGTATGAAATGCACAGTCATACTTAATACCCTGTTATATTTATGACTGCAAAAGAAACATGACATATCAAAATTATGGAGATTAAATCAAAAGTTGAACTGCTTGATCAGGCTCTATTAAACAGTCTCATACAATCGTCCCCTTAGAAGGCAAGGAAGGTGTGTGGATTTATAATAAAAACTAATTTAACCATTGTCCATACATGCACGCATGTAGGGTGAAGAGCCATAATACCACTTACTTGAGCCAGTGGTGTAGCACGTCTCTGCAAGGGGCTTTTCCTCACTGAGTTAGCTGACTCCAGCCTTGGCACTGAAATTGTACATAACACTATGGAATTTAAAGTTAAACACTAATATTTGTACCCGTCCAGTAATTTGACTACTACATGGATTACAGACCTTACTCTGATTGAACTAAAGTGCAGGTAACAATGTTCCTATGTTCCTTGTGCTGCCATGATTCCCATTACTAGTATAATTATTATTTTAGTCAACCTGATTCACATACTGTGCAGCTAAGTGCTTGAATGCTTGAATTTTTATTACCACTTGTTTGACAGTTTTTTGAGAAAGGAATGGTGAGGCCAAAAACACCTGGCCCCAGTTGTTCAAAAGTTGGATAGCGCTATCCACCGGATAAATCACTATCCAGTGGATAAGTGTTAGGGAAACCAATTGCGTTATCCACTGGATAGAGATTTATCCGGTGGATAGCGCTATCCAACTTTTGAACAACTGGGGCCTGCAAGATAATAAACTTTTAATTTCCCACAGCATTTCTGTTCAGTGTGGCATAAAGAAAAAAATTAAAGGTCCAGTTTGCACTGTCACGTTAAGTTGATATAAACTTGAATTCTACTTTAATATGCATTAGACTTTTCCATTTAGTATTGTCTGCAAAAATGGTACCAAGTCTACCAAGTCAATCAGCCTCACAATAACACCAAATTTTCACAATCATTGTCCAGTTCTTTTACATTGTTCCCCGTGCTAGCTCCCAGCCTTCCACAACTAATTTCAAACAAGTTTTATTTCCAGTGACCAGACACTACACTAGCAATAGCACTAATCTGGATGGGGTCTAAGGTAAAAAAGAATGACAGATGCCAATTCATATGGTATTATTTTTTACTTACATTCATCCTTTCCCCTGGAGACTGGATGTATCTGTTCACTACCAATGGATCTTCTGCTCTGGGCAGACATCCTAGAACCCAGCTTCTCTCTCTGAGCATTATACCCGCCTTGTCGACAGATGAGAAGAGAAAATATGGCACTCATACAATAATAATTAATAATAACAATAATTTAAATTTTAAATTATAAAATTTTTATAGCACCTGATCCAAAAGCTCTAGGGTGCTTCACAATAAAAGTTATAAAATGCTAAGTAGTAAATAATAAAACAAAACTATAGATTAAAATAGCGCTTAAAAAGATGAGTTTCTAAACTGCTCTTAAAAGCACACAGATTTGAGCTACATTTTATGTGCTTTGGAAGATTGCTCCACAGTATAGGAGCTGCCACAAACAGAAAAAGCACAATCGCCATAAAATTTTAACCTTGATTAAGCAATCACTAACAATTGTTCATGCATGATGATCGTAGACTCCTAACAGGCTTGTAGGTTTGCAGCAAATCATGAATATAGCTAGGAATATAGCCTAGCTGAATGATATGGGATAGTTTCCAAAGGGAGGGGTTGAGGATGGCACACTTTACATGTATACATTTGCATGTCCATTATACCTTAAAGTTTAGGAGTTAAGAGGAGAGTTTTCAATATTCAAACTACCAAGGTCTTAATAGTTACCAATCGATACTGTACTATGTAAACCACTTTTTAATACTAGGATACAAATAAGGGAACTTGTTACAGCAGTGTTTTAAATTCACACCATACAAGTTCACAGTTGTCAAATGAATGCAACCATTTTTATGGATACTACTACTTCTTTAAGATATCTTCAGTGTCAATTGATGTAGGAACCCTTTAGGTATGTCTTTTGGAATGTTCCTTTTCCAAATTAATTTCTTATGAACATCCTCGTAACAATTATTATGTCATTCCAAGTTACTAATTTTTCTCAGTTTTACAAACCATGGATTTTATCCATATCAGTGTTCTGCTACAGCATGAATGAAACATTCAGTCGTACCTGCTAACTGGAGCTGAGTTCTGTTCTGTTGAATCAATCTTGTTGGTACATGCCATCCCATGAAACTCTGAAGGTAAATATATGAAAAATAATTGTTGGGGAATATTTAAGATACAAATAAAAGGGCCTAGATACAATCTGATCATGGTGGGAGACAAAAATAGAAAATCAATTAGAGATATCTGTAAACTACTACCAAAAAAAATTTTTGAAATAAACTTTTATAAGCACAGCACCCCAAAGTGTGGCAGTTTAATCATTTACCTAGTAGTTTAATCTGGGTTGGTACCTGAGTAAATTAGATTTTTGGGTTACGTATACTGGAGTATATAAAGGGTATGAAAATCATTTTTGGCTTATAAAGTTAGTTTGAAATGGGATCAAGGGCTTTGACCTTTGGAAGGTACAATCTACACCCCCTCCCTGCCCCCCTCCTCCAACCCAAAAATGTAAGGAGTATTGCAAACTGCCAAGACGGGTATGTGCTCAGGTTTTGGGTTGGAGCAAAACTAACACAGCACAAAAGGGAGATTTCATTGGTCTATAGTAGTGTAACTACTAGTCTTCCATATATACAATGTAGTTAATGGTTAACCAATATAACTGAATGGAGTAAAAAGTTATCTATGGTTATTTATAGCAAGGTTGGCTTCACATGCATTAATTACCGTGGGAAGTATAATATGGTATGGTTGTTACAGAATGGCCAGTAAAGAGATTCAGAAAACTGGTTTTGCCAAAATATCTAAAATATGTGATGCAAATTACATAAAAAATGCCTAATTCTCAAATGGTCTGGGGCCACTCTCTGATGGCTCTCAGTGACACTTACTCAAAGTGATAGTGAGCAACTTTGTACAGTCTGCAGATTATCAGGCTGGGTATGTTGCAGTAGGCAATTTTTGTGCCATAATTTGTGAGACAAAATGCAAGAAACATTGTTAAGAACATTTTGAACCTGGCAAGCAGTTCCTGGGGACAATCGATAATTCAGCAATGCATATTTATACTAATCTACCATAAAAAGGGTTTTGGAGTTACAGGCTGGTTGCTTATGTACCGGTCAAGTTGAAGCACAAACATCGAGGGTTGTCCAATACTCCGACAAATTTATGCATGGCATTGTATTGTATTCACTTCACATAACAATACTGTACAAAAGCATAACAATAAAGAATGAAGCAAAACAATAAGAAATTTAACAATGCTATGCATAAATTTGTCGAAGTATTGGACAAGTATGCAAACATCCACCCCCTGGGCATATCCCGGGCATTTGACTGTGCATTGTGCCCGGGAAGGGGGGATTTGAACGTTGCCTTGGAAGGGTGAGGAATTTGAACCGGATTTATCTCTTGTTCAGGCGTAATACGCCCGTGAGTTTTTTCGGTTTTTGCAGGGTTTGACGGATTTACAAGATATAATTTCGCCTTTGTTAGCAAATAACTCTTTCAAAAGGGTCTTAAAAGGAGATTGAAGGTGTCATTACGGGATATCTCTCTCTGAAAACTGTGAACAGTGTTTGATTAAAGACGAAATTTGCCTTTGAGGAGAGGTATTTCAGTACCAATTTTTTAGGGCATTTGAACCGCTTTTTTGCCCCGAGGGGAGGGAATTTGAACAAGCCAATGTTCAAAAGTGCAAATACCGGGGGGTTGCCCGGGGGGTGGATGTTGAAGCTTTGATTTGACTGGCACATTTATTATACAGCGAAAAAAAGCTAATAAAAGCGCTAATTATATGCCATGAAATTTTAATTAGTTTGAAGATGGATATTCTGCATGAATATTAAATCAATATTTTGTCTGTAAAACTGAGAACAAAAACACTGTTTTTGTCCATGTAATTTGAGTCAAAATGAAACTGTGAGATCCAAGCCGATACTTTTGGCGTTAAATAGCTCTGAAATGTGATGCATTTCACATTGACCTCGGCTTAGTGACCCGTAAGTTCTCGTTGTAAACAAATCAAGACAAAAGCCTGCTTTGATGCCCCAGACAATCTACGATAGCAGAAACAAAATGCACGAAGAACTTAAGATAATCAAATGTTTGCTTTTTAAGTTGTCAGACAGCTTACCGGCACGGAAGCCCCGCTAGCGGCAGAAGCACTTCTTTGAATTTCGCCTTCCTTCAAATTCGCCTTCGCGCAAGGGACTTCAGTGTTGTACGGCGTTCCTGGCGGGAAAACTCGGGAACTTTCCTGTTTATACTTGATTTTTATGGAACGCAGAAATCCAGCTGGCAGACTATCTGTTCTTGAGTCTCCAATTAAATCTATAAGATCCATAGTTTGAAATTCTCAAGTTTCTCTTCGAATTCTTCATCTACTCCATTTTCTCGCGTTCGATAAAACCTTGACAACGAGCCTCGTTTTCGTTTCCTGTTAGGAATAGTGGACTGGATGAATGGAGGATGAGAACAACGGATTTATATATTTGCTGCAGGAATAATGCCAATGAAAGAATATTAAGGACCAACCAAAACAAAACAAAAATGCCGTTATGATGGCCTGTGAAGGAGTCGCTGACCTTATAAAAAGACAGAAACCTACCACCCTCCGAACTGTTGTGTACGTTCAAAGTACCCAAGAACAGGAGTCATACATTTTAAATTCACTATCAGGGGCAGATCCAGGGGCAGGGTGGATTGGGTGGCTAGCCACCCCCCTCTTTGGGGTCGTTTAAGCTTGAAATTAAGAAAGGGGACAAAACTATCACTGAGGCAATTTTGCCTCTGATTGTTCCGATATTGTTCTGTCAGGTCAGCCCCCCCCCCCCCCCCTCTGGATCCACCACTGGCTATTGTGGAAGGGTGGCATTTCATGACAATAACTTTTTGGCAAATTTGAGTATTTGTAGATATAAGTAAATTCTTTGCGCGAGGTCAAATTTCGTGATTGAAAAAGGGAAAAACCTGAAAGTTTAATGCTGCAAAGCTTGTTTTATTAAACGTGATACCGTGTCTACAGGGTCTTCTCTGAAAAGTGCTGGGCTCGATATTTGTTGCAGCTTGTCTCATGATTCAAATAAGAACAATGCCACCCTATGTGACCGTTCCTTTTTTATGGGGTAGGGGGATTTGATGGGTAGTTCCTGTAATATACAGTGATCCCCCTCTACATAAGAATTTTTTTTACTTGGGTCCCCCTTGTAGTCCTAAATATTTGGGATGACCCCACCCCCAGCCCCAAAAAGAAAAGAAAAAATGATTAAGTAAATCTAAAACTTATCAAGCTTGAATAAAGTCAAGAATAAAGTTTAGAATCAGTCCTGCAGGAGTGAATGTCTTTATTGACATCCACGAAAGATAATTTTCTGGTAGGGGTTCCAGGGGTATTTTTCCCTGGAAAACTTTGAAAATCTAGAGGTGCTCTAATGCAATTTGGTGCATTCTGAAGTACATAAACGGACAATTAATGCTGATTTTAAGCATTACTGTGGACACTGTTGAAACGAAATAGTTGGTGGGGTAGAGTTGCCATTGGGTGTATAATAAGGTAGGGGGTCCGGGGGCATGCTCCCCCGGGAAAATGTGAATTTTCATAACTTAAGAAACGCTATTTTTTGGCATTCTGGCACTGATGTTTGTATCATTACAGATGCTGTCACTACCAAACTTAAAGGCAATTTTTTGCGGACCCCCCCCTTTCACACCATATTTTTTGGCTAGCCCCCCCAAGCCATATTTTCTGGCATGCCCACCCCCCCCCCCCATCAAATCCCACCAGCCCCCTTCATAAAAAATGAATGGTCCCTTCTACTGCTATGAATGATACGTTTTTGAGACTAAAGCATGCATAGCCTATTGTACGGGATTGCTACACCGGGCCAAGCCTAAATTTCCCCATATTCGTGGAGAATATTGCCGAAATGTCGCAAGGTTGCGAGTATTCCTTAGTCAAAGATATTGAAAACGCAAACAAAAGTTAAGAATAATTGTTGCGACTTTTGTCATTGTGTTTTACTGTCCAGGTACTATGCACCTTTATCAGTATGCTTGAAAGCCCATTGCGACCCTTTTCGAGACCTTTCATCAGTCGTTACGGATGTTTCGAAAGATATCTTTCAAAAAAAATCCAGTGTTGATCCGCTTAGGGCTAGGGCCGGACGTATCGCCACCACCATCGAGGCTTTCAATGCCTTTAGAGGTTTCCTGGTTTCTGAGGTTTTTATTCTAGCTTGTACAAAAAAAAAAAAAAAAACGGAACACGTTTGCCCAGAGAAACAAATTTACATTATGTCACCCTCTGTTGATCATGACCTCTGGCTGAATTTTGTGAGAATGAAAAAAAGTCACGCAATGTCTTGAGGCAATACGGGAAATTCCAACAGGAAGACTAGAACAACTTTTTAAGTTTTATTAAACGTTTTTCTACCTAAGACAGCTGGCGTGCGAAACATAACCTAACCAATTCGTAAGACCAAAACCTCTATAGCCTTTCCCACCACCGGAATGGTTCCCCTGGTAAATATTTGTGGTCAACTCTCACCACGTGGGAGCACTTCATGTTGGCCAATTACCACTGACCATACAAAGAATTTTTGTGCATTTGCGTCACCTTTAAATCACCTGATCAAACAAACTCACCAGCCTGACACCACAAGGTCATTCAAGGTCCCTGCGGTGTATTACTTTTTTCAGTTTTCTTTTGTCTGAGTTCTTAAAATTTCCCGTCTGGATACCACCAAGGGAATTTGATCCGGAGCTGTTCCAGACGCCAACTGATTGTTTTGCACTCTCTTGCACGCACACCACAAAGATCTGCAAGCCGAACTAAAGGATCTGCCCTTCATCGCAACCGTAAGTTTTTCCTCACGTTTCTCTGCTTTTTTACTACATTAGTTGTCACTTACCGGTTGCATGTTGTCGCCGATGTGATCGAGAAGATTTTTCTCCGCAATTCCTGGAAATTGTGAGAAAGTGACAATAAAATGCGATGTTATGTCGCAAATTGAACTAGACTGTGGGACAAGACTTTCTTTGGCTAATCATAGTTATCATGTTTGTAAACCCCTCTCTCCCATAGAGGCACGCAGACATATCGAACTTTTGAGTCTGGTGACGAAATCCTGTGTTATCCCGCCATTTTCGGCTATTAAATGTCCGGCTTGTTTGATATTTTTCCCCCACATGTGGCCCCACATTCGTGTATTGAGCAGCGTTTCCTTTGTCCGTGTACCATTTTATGGCACCATTTTTGGTGTTCTTCTAGCTATATACAGACAGAACTACCTCGCCGATGAATATTGGCCAGTTTTCCGTTCTGTCACTTAATTAATCACTGAATGTAACATTCGCATAAAAAACCCCGTTTCTACAGATATCAGTAAACATTCACATAATATGTGACTGTATGTACACTCATTTTCACTGCAACGACTATATCTTCCACGACAGTTTTTATCGCATACATTTTACCCGTCAACAGTTAAATGAGATTTTTTTTTACCGTCGCCAGAGGGTAAATTGTCATTTTATTACTGTTACCGTTAACGTACCCTCCGTCCAATGGTTTTAATTTTTGGCCGTCAACTGTGAATGTTTGGCATTTAGTAATGACCGCCTTTATACTATTTTTTGTACCATAAAGTATGTCACACCCCTTTTAAGTCTCTCTTCCGTCGCCGATTTCAGCGAAAAACATCCTGTAACATTCCCTTTCAGGCAATCAAATGAAAGTAACTAACTTGGCTCTTTCTTCTAAGCTCAGTGGTATTCTTCATTTGTATACGTTGGATGAGAAATTCACTTAGGTTCGCAAAATGCTAAAATATAGCCATGGATGTGGAAATAAACCTTACATTTACCTCAATATGGGTTGCCTTTGTGTCTTCTGTGAAATTTGGACGCAATTTGTGGCCATTTTAAGCGTCTTTGGTTCAGTGTTCGCGGTGTTGTTTCCCACACGGAAGACAGAAGGACAAGCCCATGTTGAGATAAATGAAGTTTGTTTCCTTTTCGAGGCTTTGTTTTAGAGCTAGAAACAATTAACCCGTGCGAGCAAGTCTCGATTGGTTTTGGTTTTTCTTCTCATTGGTTCGCGCGAGCTGTTTTAACCAACCGCGAGGCGTATTATAGCAAGACCAAAGCATGTATGGCATGTATTATGTAAATATGATGTCATGTAAGTTAGTATGTAAATATTATATAAGTTATGGCTGTAAGTTAGTATGTTAGACGTTATGCAAGTAAATAAAGTGTAATTATAAATAAATAAATAAAAAAAAGACCAAAGCAAACGCCATTTACTTTTGACACTCAACAGAAAACCGCCCTATCAGATTCAATTAACGGCTCTTTGGTAATTTACCCTTAAATTACCCGAACAAAGAAACGGACATTTTGTATTGTTATTTATCAGTATTCATACCGTAGCACTAGTTTACCTTCTCCTTTCTCCTTCCGTAGCAAACCACCAAACGTAGGATGAAGTTAATGGCCTCAATGATGAACCACGTCAAGCAGCTTCTATACAGCATTATAAACTTGTCGGGAATTACGGAAAAAGGACTACAGCTCATCAAACAACGGCCCTTCATGGTTCTTTTCCTGGGCGCATTCCTCGCCACCGGCTTTTTGCCCCTGTTGACGTATCTTCTATTCGCATGCGCGATGGTTTGTGTAGGCATTTTGCTACTAGTTATTATCGAGGGCGGGATCATCACCATAGCAACCGTTATTTTACTGGTGTTTCTAATCGTCCCGGCATGCATTGCGAGTGGATTGTCGCTTTTTGCCTACACGGTGTGCGTCGGTGTGTCAAAGATGAGACTCTTTGTGACGTCTGTTCTCAGTGCACCACAAAAACGTTTCCCTGGAGAAGATTTGAAAAGGAAACGCAACAAAAGGTTAAGGTTCAACGGAATGCTGCGTTTCAGGCGTGCAAAGATAATTTCGGATGTTTCTGGAAGTGATTCTGACAGCGAATATTGTGACGCTGAAGAAAAGAAAGCTGATCCCTAGTCTCAAAGCCAGCACATAAAGGTTCCTGTATTACTACGTCCACAGTGGACTCTTTTAGAGGAAAGCGATTAAAATAAAAAATGTCTTTTTCCCCCTCTACCTGTTCCATTTTACGAACCGACTCGAGTTATTTACGCGTCAGTACTCGTATTGACATTGTCAAACTGGCTTCACAGTTTACATCTTTAAGACGCCATTCTACCACTGGCTGACGAATACTCGACCGAATCGTTTGAATAACGTTTTGGCCAGTTTTGGTTTTCTTGCACTTTCATGTTATTTTTTTATTTATTTACGCTTCTTTTTTCTGAATAACACGAAAGACCCGCGAACATATTTCGAATTTAAAAACTTGGTCTATCAAACGCCATCCCCGATGAACATTGATTTGTAAGAAAATGCTTTTGTAACAAAGTTTAGAGGCATTTGGCAACATAGCACTCAAAAAACCGCTTTAACGCTTAAAAAAATGCGTTTTTTTAAAGTGTGCTGTGAAAGGGTTAAGCCACATTGGCTCCCGCACCCCTTCCATCCTCGGCCCAGCTCCCTCTCGCTCGCGGCTTCTCTGCAGGTTAAGATGGACTGAGGACCCAGATTATTTGCACACGTCTGAAATTAATTCCTCTCAGACTGGCAGATTTTACAAGCAAATTTTTTGTGAGAATTCAGTTCGCGTTTATATCGTCATGTGAGTAAATTTTCTAGCTGTATGGGCATAAGTTTCGAGCCCAGGTATATCTGATTAAATCCTGATTAAATTAAAATATAGCGTGCTCGGTTTGCGCACGATCTCAATCTGTTCTCTTGTCAACTAATATTCTCCTTTTATCGTCCATTTGTCTCTATAAATATTTTCCACTAGCTCCTCTCGAGCCATGGATAATCAACTCGAATACGAGCTCCTAAAATAAAATTTACTAACTCTGAATGCGTCACTGATATCACTTGACGATCGTCTTCGCACGCGCAAGAATTTGAGCGATTATGACGTTTTGTCGAGCCTTGTGAAATGCGTTCAGCATGTACTCTGAGATGATTTCCTTGATGATGGTTATATTGCCACACACATAACATGAGTAAGTAAGATGTCTATTTTACTCTCGATTCTGATATTAGTAGCCATGTTTCTTTATCAAGTATCTTTTAAGAAGATGCAATTATAACAGTATAACACAATGTATGGTCAATGATAACAGTTTCTGATATAGTATTGATTCTGGAGCTTGCAGCTAATTTTAGATGAAAACAAGACAGTTTCTAGTTCTGTTGCGCCAATATTCATCTCTTTTACAGTATTGACCCGAGGTCACACGAGGTTAAGTTGAAACGCGCTTCCAAGCTCTGTTCGGAGTCACGAAGAATATTTAACAAGAAATCTCAGTTTCTGTTACTTTGTTGACCTAAATATGATGGCTTTGTCCTCGACAAAACTGAGTAGTCTACGGGTTATTTGTTCCGGTCTGTCTGCATTATTAACACGAAGTCGTGATTTCACTTATCGATTACATTTTGTTATATTAGTTAACGATGTTCAGCGATAGATAAGAAACGGTTGAGTGTAAGTTATGCCGCCATTTTTGAAAAGTAATATTAACACGAAGTTTAGTATATCTATGGAAACCAGTATCGTTCAAATCTGCTTCTACTTACATGTGTTCTGCGGAGGCCAGCTAGCCAAACAGTTTCAAGTCGTGCTCACAACTATAAAATCTCAGTGGCAAACTCCAAAAAGTTTGGCAACTTGTGTTTCGCACACAACTGAAACCTCCAAAAAAATGAATCTGTTTTTTCAATTCGTTTGGTGGCTAGTGAGAGAATTACTTGGTATTTGGTGTTGTTTTCCTCGTGTATGAAGGAATGCCTCATCATGATATTCAATAATTAAAATGAACGTCTTCGATAAAATGCCTTGAATTCCTCCAACTCGCTCGAATCGTTTTGATAATGGCGGACACGCGCGCGGTCTACGCGCATGAATCAAACTGATTCATTCATTTGCATCGCATCGCGCGCGTGTTTTGCATTCATCTGAACACACACCCTGCGCGTTTTGATATCATCTAAACATTTCATTTGTCCCCAGAAGAAACGACCGACTTGAAGCAAGTCTGAAACTGCCCTGTTTAACGTTCTTCTTTGACCGAAGCCTTTTTGTGCAGAGCACTTAAATTAAAGTCACGTGAAGAATGCGCGAGATTTGATTAGCCAGATGTTGACAAACGAAATATACTAATTTCAACTTCAGCTACACAAAACTTGACGAAAAGTTGGCAAAAATAGAGGTTATCAAATAAAGAGTTCTTTTTGTGGCCAACGTGTTTCACAACTTTTGTTGAGACTTTTACGGATGCCAACTTGAGATTCCCAGCAGGGGTTTCCAAACTTAAGTTTGTAACGCAAGCAGTGCCTCTGAAATAAACTGCTCTTCCAACGTTTTGATTAAATGTCTCAAATCCTCGCTCCGGTATTTGACTAGGAAGTGCTTCTGGCTGCCGCTTTGTGCCATTATTTTCTCCTGCTACATTGAATTGAAAGCGTAAAACATATTATTTTGAGATTGAAAATTTCATTTGATTCCCAATCCGTTATCTGTATTAGTAGCTTTCCCACGCTACTTGCACGGGAGATGTCAGGCATAAGTCTGACCGGGAGGAATGACATGCTGAGCGACATTTTGCCGTTTAACCTTTCGCGCTATTCTTCTGAAGCAGGGCAACGTTATAGCCATTCCGTTCAATTAATATGAATAACTGCAGTTGCCAGAAAGCTCGAGAAAAGGTGTGAGCTTTGACTAACAGATAACGTTCCAAGGCAAATCCGTGTATATTTCTTAAGTCGATTAAGCGTAGCTATATTCAATACAGTATTGCTTGCTATGCTTCAGGTATTTTCACTCTGTAGCTTTTCCGGCACCTTTATGTCCGGACAAGTATGTTGATGTCTTCGTTTGTTACAACAGCAAAAAAGCCATCTTCAAGTTTGTGATATGTGACACGAAAGTGTTTTTCCTGAATTTGGTAGGTGGAAAACATTCGGGGTTTAAAATCTGTGGGAAATTTCGGGAAGTTTCTTTTCCGTTCAGTACTACACATGTTGACTTCAAAAGTGCCACCCAAAGCGTGCGGCCAAATCTTGGAGATATCCGTTGGGAAAGAAAATTTCCCAGTTTTAGCTGGAGCATCTTGTGTCACTGAGGCAATGTTGACCAGTCATACACAAGCAAAAATATTTCATGAACTATAACTTAAGATACAATCCTCTCTGCTCTTCTTCTACAGCAAGTTACATAACATGGAAATAACACCGTTGGGCTCAGTTATCCTGTGTGCCAAGCAGTTTCTAAATACCATGGTTGAATGGTCGGGGATATCATCTGTAGGACCCGAGTTGGTCAAACAACGGCCCTTCATGGCTCTTTTCCTCGGTGCATTTGTTGCCACCGGCTTTTTGCCTCTGGTGACGTATCTACTATTCGTGTGCGCGGTGGCTTGTGTCGGCATTTTCCTATTGATTGTTATCGAGGGCGGTATCATCACCGTGGCAACCGTTACTTTACTGGTGTTTCTGATCATCCCGGCATTCATGGCGAGTGGATTGTCTCTTTTTGCTTACACAGTGTACATTGCTTTGTCACAGATGAAAATCCTGGTGGCATCAGCTGCAAATAGCCCACAAAATCGTTTCAATGGAGGCTTAAAAGAGAGATGTGACGAGAAGCCGGGTTTTGAGGGGAACATTCGTTTTAGGCGTGCAAGGACAAGCTCTGATGTTTCTGGAAGTGATTCTGGCAGTGAAGAGTTTGCTTTTGAAGGCAAAGAAGTTGAACCCTTGTCTCGAACCCAGCAAAAACAGCCTGCTGTGTTACTACCTCCACAGAGCGTGGAAAAAACTACTTAAAGATCAAACACTTCAGAGAGAGCCTTTTTTGAACAGTTATATGAGTGCATATATGTCCATTGCCGTTCTTTTTCTCAATCTGAACGTTTTGTAAATAAAATCCATCAGGGCCAGGCTTTCATTTGTTCTCCAATCACGCGCTAATCCATTTAATACTGGGTCAAATCTCCCCACCCCACCGGCATTCTGCCTCCCCCCCCGCCCCCACCACATTCCTCCCCCTACCTCGCAGCTTCATTGCCACAATGCACCCTCCCCTAAATGGGACGCTAGTCCATTGCCAGTTCCCTCTAAAGATTCGCCAGTAGCTATAACTACACCTGGGTAGAGAATTTTTTTAAACAGGCTGCAGAGACCACTACTAGTCAGAGAGCTAGCAGTCGAGTAATTTTAAATTAAACAAGACTAAACTAAGATTTTTGGGTTTCCATTGACTCTAGTATGTCGATTAGCTCCATAAAATTAAATGGCATAACCCCTTTAACAGTTCTCCGAGCTAAAACCCGGATTGAACGCCTCGCTTCCACGAGAATCGATAACTGAGTGGTATGAACATCAATTTGAACAACGGCTGAACGACATATGGGGCGCCAAGTGTAAAATATTATTTAGACAATATTTTGTTATATTTTGTGTTATTTAGTACATTGCAAATAAAGTCGCTTGGTAATTTATAAATTACCAATTCTACGACCTTTGCGTGAATTTGTGATTTGTAAATCGGAAGCAACGTGACTTTGCGATTTATAAATCGCAGTAACATAGCTTTGCGATTTATAAATCTCAAGCAACGTAACTTTGCGATTTATAAATTGCATTTCATATTTTCTGTGCAAATTTGCGATTTATAAATCGGAAAGGTGTGCTTTGTAAATGGCAAATGTGTGATTTATAAATCTCAAAAGTGCGATATATAAATCGCAAATGTGTGATTTATAAATCGCAGAAAGCAAACCAGTGTTTGCGGGCTCCGCCTTAGTCAGTGGTATTTCAAAAGAAAGTTCAGGCGGGAAGCTCAGAAAATATGGCGGAGAGCGATTCCCCGGCAAGAGGGCTGTCCATTGCCGCATCCAGAGCCATTACAGAGGCCCTTGGCTGGCATCCCAAACAAAGGAGGAGGACGTTTTGGGAACACAGAGTTTTTTTCGTTCCTGGTAGAGTGCTATTAGGAAAGCAAAGTAAAAAAACGTCCTTACTGGTATGTGCTGAGTCTGGTCTTGGGTGGCTAGGGCCTCGCTGATGGCCACCGAAACGGCTGTGGAGGGTTGCCTTGCCAGAACATCCCTATCCGCCGTATTTCCTATACTTTTCCAAATCTACGCGACTTTTTTGTTTTGGGATACCACTGACTAAGGCCGAGCCCGCAAATAATGGTTTGCGGTTTACGATTTATAAATCGCGCAATTGCGATTTATATATCGCACATTTGTAATTTATAATTCGCACAATTGCGATTTATAAATCACACATTTGCTATTTACAAAGCACACATTTGCGATATATAAACCGCACATTTGCACAGAAAATGTAAAATGCAATTTATAAATCGTAAAGTCACGTTGCTTGCGATTTATAAATCTCAAAGCTATGCTGCTGCGATTTATAAATCGCACAGTCCTGTACCTTGAGATTTATAAATCGCAAAGCCACAAAGGTCGTACAATTGGATTACCAGGCGACTTTATTTGCAATATACTAAATAACACAAAATATACCAAAACATTGTGTAAATAATATTTTTACACTTGGCGCCCCATAACGACAAACTGTCTCTGCTGAATTTGAAAAGATATTGTGCGATTATTCAATAACGTTATGTACGTAATGGATGGTAACTCGAACAAATAAATTTACTCCGTTTACACATAAGCTCACTGCTAAATATTGTAAGAAAATATTAATCAAAACCGGGTCTTTTTCTCCTGGTATACTGTGCTCATTTTATGTGAGGTTTTTTCAGGCCATTTAACGCTGTTAACATAATTCCGAATTTTGTTAACAGAAATTTTCTGTGTGATTTATTTTAACAAAGTCAGAAAAAAGTTGTTAGTAGGCGAAGCTAACGTAAAGATTTCCCCAAACTTAAAAAAAAACAACCTGTTTTTCAATAATTAAACGTTGAGCGACAAGGAGTCGAAATTAGGAGAAACTGTAAACAAGGACAGTGTCACGAAGCTGAAACTGAAAAACGTTTAGCTCTGATCCTTGATTTTTTTCACTTGTTCTCTGTTTGTCCGTTTATAGCCTCTTCTTGTTGGTTAGTGTCTCAGTTTTATTTTCCATATCTACGTTTCTAAGAAGTGTAACTTATTTTGATTTTTAACAATGTTTAAGAAATCTGGCTCCCCCATTCTGTCTTTAATTTCGTTATTCCAGATGACATCAGGTTGAGGAAATTAGTTCATACAACGGTCGCTGAGCAAACAAACCAGAACTTTATTGGACTACAAGATTACGAGTTTGTCTAGAAAGTTTAATCGGAAACGTTTGAAATTATTAGCAGGACTCCGCTTGCTTTTTTCTGCTTTTTTAGATTTCAAAAAGCCTTAAAGTGCTTTAAAGTAGACTAATTTCCCGCTGGGATGGAAAACAATTTGTGTTAATTTTCCCTGCGTGAAAGCAAATCTGAGATTCTCACCGAGGGTTTGCCAGCCCTTCCTTTTATTGTTATTTGTAATCATTGTTGTTTCAAACTAATATGAACGGATATACAAAAAGGTGCGATAATTGTGGCACTCAAAAACAAAAACAGGAACACCAAAAACGCCGAAACAAATTATTTTTCTCGTCGATACAAGTAATAATAGGCAAAGTTTTCTAGTTTTTCTCATTATTACTTTTATCGACGAGAAAAAAAATCTTCGTTCTGATTTCATTTCTACGTTAACAATATTTACTGAAACAAATTATTTTTTACTCCAGGAACACAAGGCGGGCGCTAAATCAGAGATCAGATCTGTGCTGTTTTGTTGTTTGAAAGCTTAACATCTGGTGGGCCTGCACTCTTCCAATTCAAAATATACATTTGAGGTCACGTTTTAGAATTCGATTAAAACTCACAGTTCAAATTAAAGCAATTTTTCATTCATTGGTCAATTCTTGTGACAACTCAGGGCACTTCTTCCGCAGCTAATCTTGTAAGTGGGTTTCAGCACTTTTAAGCTTATTGTTCAGTGATTGTCTGCATCTGTTGATGGGCCACGAAAAGGAAGAGCTTAATTAGCCATACGGAAACTAAACAACATTAGAGTGTAAAAAGCCCGAGGTTTGAGAGCTATAAGCTATTGAAAAGCAGAATTTAAGTTGCAGCTCGTCACTTGAGAGGCTTCAGTTTTTAAATGGTTTCGGTTTTTAAATAGCTTCGCTTTGTTGAGCTGCCTTTTAGTGATAGACAGCAAAAAGGTACCTTTTTTGTTGATATTTGTTATCGAAACAACGGCAGCGTTTGCTGTGAAATTGACAAAATTAAAATCATTGAAAGAAAGAGATTGAAAAATGTGTTAACAACCGGTGCTAATTAATTGTAGCCTGCAGTTGCAATTTTCGTTCGAGGCTTCCGTGTATTTCAAGCATAATGTATCACTCCTTACATTCAATTTGTCATTTCCCGGCCCTCCTCGATATCCGCCCTATCTTGATGATTAAGGACAGCATTTAAGAAGTTCTTGTTCATTCCAAAAATAGAATGGCTGATACCTTCCTTTTTATGTACTTTCAACTACAATTAAAAGAGAATCGAGGATTAGTCAACATTTCCTCTTGCGTCAACTAATTCATTTACGGAAATATAAAACTTTTAAGGCTTGCATGTAAATCAAAATACTCTCCTACTTAACGCGACGCAAAGTGGGCCATATCGACTTCATATTACATGACAGGTGGGTCCTGTAAATTATAAATGGCACTAGATCACTTCTATAAACTGATCGCATAAGTGCATCAAGCCCTTACTGCACGCACGGCATACTTTACTACGCTTTTACGTCAGATAAGCAGAGTTTTTCTGACGATTCTGTCAACGATATGTGTACATTTGTATTGGTTGATACGGCTTTTCACAGTGAAATAAAGCTCTGATTCGTTGCGGTTTTCGACGGAAATTTGTGATTTCAAATCATGATTCCACTTCCGCGCGCGGTTGCACTCAACTCTAAAGATATTAATTACAGAATTCAGTTCACTTCATAAACATGACTGAAATCCGTATAGTTTATTGAAGCTCGTGTATTACAAACGTGATTCTACATCAATCCGTTTTAATGCCAAAACTTGTTTTACGGACATTCAATTTGTACACAATTTTTTTTTCGCGAATGTGTTTGGTTGTTGTAGCCTACCCATGCAACATTGCTAAAGCCAGATTTCTTTCTATAAATATCAGTAAATTAATCATTTGACGCAGTTTAAATCGTTCATTTTAGAGATTTCCACGAAGCTAAATCAGCAATCTGTGCGTTATTTGATATTTTAACAGCACCTGGTCTTACCAGCGATGGTTTCGCTGGACTGGGAAATGATTTCCTCGCCGAAAATAAACTGTTACAACTACATAATCTTATCGTTCGTCAAATAAAAGCGCCGCCGTAACCGCATGCTGATGTAGCACACCATGCTATGATAAGACAAATTCGACTCCACATTTGTTCAGCTGAGATTCATTTCAAAGGAGTTGTAAATGAATACATGTTCCATATTAAACCGCCTTGCTTCATTAAATCGCCTCAGTTATGTATTTTGCGCTTTCCCAGTACGAACGATTTTAGACTGGTAACGATTTATTGTGGCTCTTGTTGCATTGCACAGACCGAGACAGTATTAGCCGCTTTTTCAAACGAACAAACTAGTGAGGTTGATATGCAGTTTCGTCTCGTGGCCTTTTGAACTTCCCAACATGTATTGAACATCGAATCCCTCTTAGAGGTGCAAAACAAGTGGCGGAAATTCAAGAAGCTCGTGTAAGTACCGAAGTGTTTTTAGTTTAAAGCGCCGGGTTGTTCTAAGGATTTTTTTGGGAAAAGGTACTATTAGGTAAAGAAAATGTTCAGAGTACACGATATTGACAGGCTTGTAGTGTCACCACTGGGCACGTGTTACCTTGCAACACTGACTTAAGGAGTAAAAAGCTAACAGTCTCCACTGCATTTTTTTTTCTTAGCTGACCGGAAAGCCTAAAATAAAATCGGTGCACACTGATTCCCGCTTTTTTCAGTGCATTTCGATGAAACAAATGCTATGTTAAACATATCATTGTCTATAAAGCTAGGAAACGTAAGTGCTTTGAGAGGGTGCGCAATGCATGCTTGCTGTTGGTAGCGCTCCTTTTCCACACGATACGTTTCGTTATCAATTATTTCTGTCGTCAACCGCGCGAAATGAAGGCGCGCGCCTCGAGACCAAGTTTCGCGCGGAGCAGAGAAGTGCTATTAGCTCGCAACACTAATGGATCATTTAGAAAACACGCACAAGCGTGAAGTATTCACTTGGCCAGAAAGCCCCTGTTAAAAGCACATTAAGTGAACGACGAGGTATTCTGGGCGCCGGGAGATATTACAAGATTTGTCAGAACGATGGCGCCAAACATTCATAGATGAACCAATCTAGGCTGACCCAAATAGTGATTTGTGAGCCACTTTTGAAGTATTTAACTATGACCTTTTAATGGGTCGTCACCGAATCGAAATTCAGTGAATATTTCCTGTCTAGTTGGTTATCATCAAAAAGACTTCCTTTCGTTAAGTTCTGCTCACCGTCAATATTCCTTCTGTACTGTATTTAGCATATCAAGTAAAGAGAGCGGCTTTAAATAAGCTTGCACGAATATGAGTATTATTTCTTCTAGCTTTGCCTGGCATTATGAAGCCATAAATACCCTGAAATCTACACGGCCAGTTTGCGCTCGGTCAGTGAAATGATTTTTCATTTTTATTTATTCTTGCTTTTAATCCTTTAATTCCTAGCTGCTATTGTGCCAAACATCGCTTCAAATACCATGCAAGCACCATTATCTAGTAGCCTATTTAACCAGCATGCTCGTTTATAATGTTTTGCTACGACAAATAAACCCACGAAGTCCGTGAATGTTCTCGCTCGCAGGCCCGTCAACGAATTTAACCGTTGGAAACTTTGCATTCTGCTTCTAAAAATGACAAGCGCGTAATATTGAAATTTAATACATTCGTTTACTAGAAAATGCCTGGAGCACAATTCTCATATGATACACAGATGTTCTGGTCTGGAAGACCAGCTCTTTTTTTCATCTAGCTTCTGTAAATCATGCGAAAATCTAAATGACAAATGACGGTATCCCAGACACGAAAAAATTAATAACCGAACTATATCTCAGTGTCTGATAAACTTCGCATAAGTTTTATTAATGACAAGTTTGCAGCTGACTTGACCAAACCTTTCTCAAGAAATTATAGAATCTTTGAACGAGATGTCAAACTCGTTAATTTTATTGCATTTCATTTCGCCCAGCATTGTTTCATGATCGGCTTTACAGTGACAAAACGTGAAATTAGCTTGCTAGCTTTTTATTTTACGAACGCCGGTCGAATTCGTTGTACTGCCCATGTTGTACCTATCAAATGAGTGCGTTTTTTATTTCGGAGTGCTCTAGACTCCGGATAAGAACTTTCTTGTTATTATCTTAGCAAGTTAGTCGTAATCCTCTGTCGGTATTACATAAATGAACTAGTGATTTCAGTTCACTACATTTAGGGCTAAATTTAAACGCTAGGAATTGCGGAGGCCTGGTTCGCTACTTTTCGTACAAATAAAGATCTTTAATCCCGTTGTCGTATTTCGTTTCGTGCAAGAAATTGTTATGTTGTAAGATCGAGATCGCCAGTCGTTACGTACGTAGCTAAAACAGCGTGGATTTCTGCTAGTAAACGAGATAATAAAAGTAGGCCCACAATGAATGACTGAGCAGAAAATTTAATCGATAGAAATGGCAGTTGATTTGTTCCACAAAAGCTAAAAGGTGCACGCGCACTAGATTCGTTGTAAAAATACACACAGCCATTCCCAGTTTGTGTGGCTTTAATCATGAAACTATGAATTAAGATTACAGCATTGACGAGTCGCTCAAAACATTTCTTCTGTAACAGAAATTGGAGAAATAAAACACTCGGTTGGATATCATGACCTACCTGTGGCATATTCAGCGTTCTTGGTTTGTTTTCTCGCAGTACTTTGGTTAGAGGTTGTGTGAATTAAAAGCGAAAACTTGCAGGTTAGTAAGAGGGCCTCAAATGAGTTCTTTATCACGGTTCATTACAGCGAGCTTGTTTGCTTAACAAACGTTTGGTTTATACGTTCATTTGAATTTTTCTTTTAATAAGAGAAACCTGGTTGTTGAATAGACTTATACAGTCTTCAATACAAACTGACAGATAGCGTGTTATATCTTTTTTTATGCCAAATAAATAAAAGCTATATTATTTCTTACTAATATAAATCACCAGGCGTTGAAAAGGACAGTGAGTGAGGGATGTTTGGTTTCGAACAATGTCGTGCAATCTTTTAGTGATCAGAAGTTGTTCCCGGCGGTTTTATAAAATAAAAAAGAAAGTACAAAAGTCGGTATTTTCATTTATTCTTGAAGAGACATCTTGTGACACGCGCGTGCCGTCAATAAAGTTTGAAAACAATTCAGGAGTTTATTGATGAACGCTGTTCCTACTCAAGTTACGATATAGGCTCAACTTTTTAAAGTGAAACTGATTTATACTGGCTGGAAAGGAGAAGAAAAAAACTGACGGGTAATTCAGATTCTTTCTTTTTGCATATCTTATCGCGGTTGAATGCTGATTTCATCACAGACAGCTGCCACCCATATTGTCGAATTAGAAATTTCACAAAAAAAACTGTTAATTATCCCTCTGTTTAGGGTAACGCGAACGGTTATTTAGATAAAAAAAGAAAAAGATAAGGCGCCTTAGCGTTTATGCTAGGAAAGGAAAGCTTGCACTGGACAGCGAGAGAAATGGAACGGGGAGTCGAACGGGGAATGGAAATTGAAAAACTGTTAAAGGAGGTTGCGGATACAATGATTCGCACTGATATTACAGCGGCTCTTTCCGGCTGAGAAAAATCTTAAATTAAACATACAAGAACTTACTTCAGGAGCAATGATTCAATGCTTGTTAGTTTTTACGTAGGTTTTCATAATATCGGATTGCAAAGGCTTCTCAAAAATACGATTTGATTGAAAAATGTGTATACACCATGAAGGAAGAATTAGAGAAACAATTTAGTCTTACACCCGAACTTCGACAAGCGCAAAATAGCCAGCCTTTCAATCGGACTTTCTAGTTCTTCATTTAAATCGTTGGAATTGCTCTTTACAAAAGGATGTTTTAAAACACGTTCTGGGAATATTTCTCGAAAACAAAGCCCTCTGAAAACCATGATGCAATCGAAGACCAGAAATTCAACAATTTGGCCCCCGATAAAATGTTTTGACTAGTCCACGTAAAAGCATCAGTGGCGCTGTTGTTTTATTTGATGATTATTTGCTGGCTTTCTGTCGGTCATTGTTAATTCCTCTAATAGACACCGCAATGTGGATGTTCTGCAGCGAGACTTCAATAGAAATGCTAGAGTTACTCCCCGAATCAGCCATGTTTTATTCATAATTCGTACATTTGCATCAATAAGCGCGCGGAGAGGGCTTTATCTTTCTAATCCAAAAACACCTTTCCGTGTATGATTTTTGCTCCGTAGTGAAATCGCTTTCCTTCTAATTTCTAGCGAGGAAACAACTATTAGAAATGGACCATATATACTTTATTCAGTCGAGATTGCATCTTGTTTGGTTTTTAGTCGTGTTAAGTAGCTTAAGTGCTTTTAGCACAGAAGTTGTTTGAGACATCACAATTTTGCTTATTAGCCAAATATTAATTCATCATTCGTTCAATCGAAGGATGGACGACCCTGTGGTCCCATTTAAGACAATAACTCCTTTTCTTCGTTTAACGGTAATTTTCCCCGAGGGTCTTTCATTAATAATTCCAAAGAAGACTACAATTACCAGCGCGAAAAAAAGAAGCAGTTGTTTAACAGCGACGCAATCATATTTATAGAACATATTCAAGGCGACCCGCCAGCCAATTTTTGTTGAATTGTGAAACGAGAAAGTTATCAGGCCATTTATGGCGGCACCCGCTTTTAATCGCCAAAGTCTCAAATTAATAGGTTGTACAGTTTAGTCTCCATGAACTGATTAAGAATCTAGAAAAACGTTGACTTCCGAAGATAATTTAGACTCCTTGTAGTGAATTATTCGGTGCGGAGCAAAATAAAACAACCGATGCCAGTTTCCCAGGGTATTAATAAGAAACTTAGCTAGCGCTTTGGCTAACGCTAGCTTAAAACAGTTTTCCTTCATTAATAAATGCTTTTCGGTTCACTTTGACGGGAAGCAAATCACAACGAAAAGACAATACGACGGAGATTTACATTTCTTGCTAATGGACGTTCTTAAAATGCTCTCGCCCGCTAAATCTGAAATCAATTATGAATCTGTTTCGTGAAACATCGAACACTTGGAATTCGCAAGTTCTTTAAAAAAACCTGCACTAATTTGCATCCGTAAGCGATTTTTTAAGAGCTTTATTTTTTCGCCATTCTTAGGAAAATATCACGACTGAGGCGTTGAAATGGTCATTTAATACCCGTGAAATTCGGAATGGCGTTTTTAGCACGTTCGGTATAGCTGCAGTCAAGTTCACGTAGGACTAGAGCACGCACAATTCACACTTCCTTTACTTTACTGATCGATATTATCTGAGTGTCATTAGCGCAGGACGGGAATTAGGCCCGCCACAAATGATTGCAAACAAACCGTATCCTGTCGGGATTTTAGGCCGAGTAAATACTTCTAAATTTAATCGTCACTTCATACAACTTAGCGACCAATCGAAAACAGAGCCCCAAAGAACTGTTTTTTTCGGTGCACGCGATTAATCATCGCAGTTAATTCGATTAAATGCCTTTAAGGTAAGCCTGTGTGCACCTGGTAATAACCCCCGATCATCTCACCATAATAAAACACCTCCACGACGCCTCTAATTGGACACCCGTCGTTTGTCCCCGTGTGGATAAAGCGAGTCAAATCTCCGTCGATGTGTAAAATCGTTGGAACATTGTCAGTTTATTTTGCCATCCAATAACTATCGGACGTGCCGTGTCCACGGGCAGACACAAATCAACAACCTGCATCGGTGATATAAATAATTCATGTCACAAGAACATTAAACTGAAAAAAGTTTCTGTTTTTCTTTCTTTCTTTCTTTTCTTTTTTTTTTTTTGACGTGAATTGAGAGGACTGATCAAATTGATCGATTGAAGTGTTCCCCCTCAGTAACGAAACTCGATCATAAAATTGACGTGAGATCAGTTCTCCAGCGACACGGCGCCATGCCATCTTGACAACGCTACTTGGTTTACTAAATAACAAAAAGCTGTATCGAGCTGTGCTATCGTTAATCCCACGCCTTTACCCCTTACTCTATTAGACTGGCTGGCAACGGCAATGCGCCGGAGTTCGGATAATTCCAGAAAGAAATTAAAAGGTTTTATTAAAGTAATAATGACGAAGTTTTTCTGTGCTTGGTTTCTGATAAACCGTGACAAGTTGAAGCTAGTTATAACCAATCACAAATCACCTCCGTTCAGCATGACATGTATCGCCCGTCACCTGCATTCTGCTCATGCGTGGCCTGTCCTTGTTGCTATGGTGTTCACCTGTCATAGATCGCACTGGGCTGGGTTTTGTTCATTAGGGCTTTAAAAACCCATCACGTCTAAAAATGCCTTTATTGTAAAACGACCGGTTTGAAGCCGTGCGTTCACTCGAGACATCACTCAGATTTCGCGGCAGCTCGAGTTAAACTTCGCCAAACGGAATTAAAAAGATGCCGAAATCTTTCTTGGTTAAAAAGCGGGTGGTAATACCAGCTTCTAAGGAATCGCAAGATCTTGCAGATGCTGAATTAATACGTGATCCCGGTAAGATCCAATATAGTTGCTCTTTTAAGGCCAGATTTTTTTCTTTGCTAACAATGATTTATTTTCCACATTTAAATTGCGGTGGGCGAGGCATCAGGATTTAGGGTTTATTTCTCTTTTTTTAAGTTCACGTTAAGCAAGCTTCGTTTTGCTTGGGTACATTGACTTACCAGAAACGTGAAATTCTAATAAGCTATCTAGAACATTCCTGTCACAGATCGATTAATTCGCAAGCAGTTTTTCAGTTCCACCGTCGGTCACTAAAACGTTGCGAGAACAACGAATGTCGAATTTTTCTGAGGTCGAATACAAAAGTACGACGTCTCTTGCTGACTGAAAACGGCCAGACTTTGGGCCTTTTCACGAACTTAGCCTGAATTTGCCATTTTGAGTGTATACGGGTAGTCTTAATACACACAAGTTAACTTGTCGCATTCTTGTTTCGTTTTTCAGGATCGACCGACGATTGTAAAATGGTGCGAGAGGGAAATCATGAAAAGGAATCTAAAACCTCTTCAACTTATCGTCCGTTCGACATAGAGAACTTATTCGCTCCAGACAAGCAGACCAAAGAACAGAAACGTTCCCCAGAATTGAGAAAAGCCGATCCGTACAGGCCTAATTTCGCCATCATGGAATCGGCTGCGCTTTCTGTAAATGGTAATTATGTCTTTTGACTTGCTTCACTTTTATTTAACAAACGCAATATTAAAAGTCGCCGGCGATTTGTTTTCTCGTGCAAATTCATGGATGAGCGTTATATTTGAAATCAGAGTAAAAAATATTTGCACCACATTAACGGTTACTCTTATCTTACTGTTGAGATTCAGAATACACTATTTTCTCGTTTCAAATAAAAAAAATTGTGAAGAAGGAGAAACTTAAAACGCGAAGGACAAATACTAGAAACCCGTGTTCGTCAAAGTTTGAATATGCAAACTCTTCGGTTCTGGAGTTTTAGTTTAATTTCGAAAATCAGAACATGCGAATTGGCGTAATAAGGCATACAGGAAATGATTCTGCTAGCTTATAGACTTTGCGTGTAAATAGCGCGTATTTTCACGGCTCGATCATAGAAAAGATTTTAAATCTGCAAACAAACCACTGTAAATGATGCAAAACTGGGCGCAAGACGTTTTATGAGATTACCAATACAGTGCGAGATCAAAACGTTATTTGTGTTGGTTCTCAGAGTCTATACAACCACAAGACAGTGACAAGTAAATAAAGATTAATTAACCAGAAGAAAACCTCAACAATACCTCAAAGTCTGTATGTTTAACCCGCTGGAGTTTAATTGTTCAAATAGTGTATATATTTGGACCTGTGTTGGGTTTATTAAAAATGACAAACCTTACTCGCGCCACCTACAGAATTGTGTTCGTAAATTAAATTGAAGCAAAGAGCTTAAAAACGCCATGAACGGAAAGAAGACCCGTGAAAAAACCGGAGGAAGTGGAAGCGAATTCGTTTTAGTACTTGCTTTATTTTTCCGTTTGGATTAATCGACACAGAAGCTTAATTACGCCTCTTATTTGGAGGAAATATCATACAAAGCCATTTCTTTTACACTACCTTTTGGGCATTGTTACAATTTGATGATTTGTTCTTCTTCAATCAAAAATAAAAACACCATTTTAGATCACAAAATGAAGCGGTATCTACAAAGGGGTTTAATTTAAGTGAATCATCACTCGCCTCTCTTGAATTGACTAAAACTTGAGTAAAAAGCAAAAACAAAGCACGTCGGTAAACGAATTCTACGGTCACATTTGCAACGCAAACACTCTACAAATACTAAAGAGAGAAACTCATTAATGACGCAGATTGCCCGGCTCTTTTAGGATTTTAAACATTTATGAAATCTTTTTATTTGAATAGCCCTTCCGAAAACACTTTAAGGGTTCTTATTTGCTCGAGCCTGGTTGAAAATCACGAAGTTTTCTCGCTTAGCAAAGTTAGTAACGTTCACTGGAAAATTATGAAAACACAACTCCCTCGCTTTGTGATTCTTATGAGGAAAATGTTACTAAATACTAAAATGATTCCCTAACTATAGCTAACGCGTTGTTCTTTTTTATTTTTTAGATGCCAGGCCTTATCTTTCTCGTTTTCCCGTCCAGTTTATGCCTGATGCTTTCAATCCATTTCTTCTGCCCCCTTACGTGCGCTTTCCGCCTCAACCGCTCCTGGCAGATCGAAGATTTTCGTTTCCCTACTGGCAATCATCCTTCTTTGGAAACCAGTTTGCGCACATGTCAGACGAAGCCAAGGTGTTTACACGTGGAGCGTCCCAGCCGGACACAAGCGAAAAGAAGAAATCGGAACAAGCATACAATGGTCAAACCTTTGATTGTCTGAACTGCAAAAAAGTGTTTAGCACGCCGCACGGCTTGGAAGTGCACGTGCGACGTTCGCACTCCGGACGGCGCCCTTTTGCGTGCGACGTTTGCGGGAAAACATTCGGCCACACCGTTAGCTTGGAACAGCACAAGAAAATTCACACGAACGAGAGAACGTTCGAATGCAAACAGTGTAATAAGTCATTCAAACGATCCTCCACGCTGTCTACGCACATGCTTATCCATTCGGATACAAGACCTTTCCCTTGTGACTACTGCGGCAAGAGATTTCATCAAAAATCGGACATGAAGAAGCACACCTATATTCACACGGGCGAGAAGCCTCACAAGTGTTTGCAGTGTGGGAAGTCGTTTAGCCAGTCGTCCAACCTCATCACACACAGCCGAAAACATTCTGGTTTCAAACCGTTTTCATGTCACGTCTGTGATCGAGCATTCTATCGAAAAGTTGATCTCAGGCGCCATGCATACACGCATGAAATGGAACAGTTGTCGATTAAAGATTCATAAAGCTAAAGGAACATTTTCTGTTTTAATTAACTGTGAATATTCCTCCTGATAAACTTCGCATGAACTTAGGGTTTAAAAAAATAAATAAACAAAAATACGCGAAGTAATGTAAACCCTTGTATTATAAAGCTTCGCATCACAATTAATTTATCGCAATGAGTTGACCGATGAGACAAAAGCGAAAACTTTCTATGCTATAGTTTAACAATAGTATCCAATAATCGTTTGTAATTTGGGATTTAAAGAGAGAGATGTAAACTTGTTAGCTTTCTTTGGAAAATTCAAACTGTACTTACACGTATGTATATAAGAGACGAACATTACGTTGTTAAACTATATATACCTTTTGCAAATCCTTCATTGAAAACGAGCCGGGCTCAGGTTTTGTTGTAATTTCACCATTTTAAATAACAACAAAAAGAAAATTATTGGTGTCTGCTTGCATTGTTAAAATCCTGATATCACGAGCCGAAAAATACCATTCGTAAGTTTAGGCAATTAAAAAGCAATTTCTGAAACCTAAATGCAACGTTCGTGTTCTTAAAATGAGAAATCAATAGTTTATCGTGAATTTCAATGTATGAATTCTACCAATTCAGAGTTTTATTTCTTTTCTGCATAGTCTATACTGAGTGATTAGCCTTAATTTACTGAGCGAGATTAATTCAGGCTGGAGAATACTTCATGCAGTGATAATTTTCACTTTGAAATGAAGACAATGAACTGAAATCTCCCCTGCAGCCATTAATTTCTCCTTAGGCAAAACAATTTTTTGTAGCTTTTGAGTTGACTAGAGCACAAGAAACGTAAAAAATGGCCTTACCTCTGTTTGGTTAAACATGAAACAAAAACTGAAAGCTATTTTAAACAACTTAAAACATTTAGTAGATATTCGCGGGGAGAAAATTTCGAAGAGTTACTTTAAGAGTACAGTTGAATAACTCTTTGCAAAGTCATCACATTCATACGTCTGTGAATCAATGTGATGTTCCGCTTGAAAAAAAGCTGTTAGTCTCTGTTTCAGACGCTGAGAAACCAAAACAAGTTTGGAAATTCGAGAACAACCTTCTCTGTGAGTATGGGCTGGGTACGTGACGCTGAAAAAAGCTGGGAATGCAGTATGTTCATTCTCCAAGAAACATAAAAAAGTCCTTGACTAATACTCCGATGAACTGATTAAACTTCTAATCGCAAATGAAACTTAAATCGCAGGAATCAAGCCTCTACGTACAAACATCGTCCGAGATCACTTCAGGGAAACTGAGAGAAGGTGTTAAGGGCATTTGTTAGTTTATGGGCCAGTCAACAAAACAAGGTAGAAAGAGCGAATTTTCATACATCCTTTCTTGAGTTCGCACGAAAGCTTGTTTTAATTGATAATTCACAACGGTTTAATTTGCAAATGTGCAGGCGGTTGCACTCGACGAGGTAAAACTTTCAGGTGCCCATGGTTTTTATGTTTTTGTTTCCTTGTTTCTGTCATTTTGTTGTCATTGAATATTGGTTATTTTTCTGACGTTCCGGCACCGTTTCTACAGAATTTTATGCACAGAACATTTTTAACATCGTACTTCAATTTGTACTGAAAAAAATACCTCCCTATTTCTAACTCTAGAAAATCGCTACCTGACTCGTTATTCTTTTTCAGGTCAGTTTTGCTTTAAACGAAACACAAAAACCGCATTTCTTTAAAAAACCAAGGTAATTCAAGAGTCCTCTACTTTAAAGACTAAAATCTTCATTTTGCCGGCTATGTTCAATTCTTGTGAGCGAAAGACTGACATGGATTTGACAGATGGTTCACTATTTTTATTACCAGTCTGTAATTTGTTGTCATTCGGTTTATTGTTACTTCACTATATGCTTATAAATATACATTGTATTTGCCGTTTTTTATTTTTATTTTTTTATTGATATATTCTTTTAATCCTTTTCCCTTCTAATGTTAGCTGAGGTTTGCGAATTTCTAGGAGCCAGACCCCGAGCAAAATAAGACCACGATGTGGCTTTTCCTGAAGACGCTATAATGGGAAAACTGAGGTCGTTTTGCTTCAGCATATTTATGAACAAACTATTTTTTGGTGCCGCTACAAAACAGTAAATTTATTCTGAAGTGTATGAAACAAATACGTTTCCTCACTGAAAAACTCGAAATCCAAAACAGTTTTGAGTATTTGTATTAAGGTTTTGTATTTTGACAATAACTCTCTTCTTTCACAATAGCTCATGCGGACAAAAAACTTGGGAAGGGCGTAACAGGAACTAGCTCTTAAATCCGAAATAGCACTCATTGGAAGGACGTGGTTTCCTCTTCAAGACAAAGCAAAAACAATTGGAGCTTGGCATTGTGAACATGTTCGACTATGTTTGTGTGATTTCGGATGTAGAGCAGTGTGAAATTATTGAGTACAATGCGACCTGCGACACTGATATACAAGCGTGTGAAAACAAGCGAGAGAAAGTGCATTATTTGTAACTAAGAAGGGCACTTATTCTGTTGTCAATTTTATTCATTAGCGGTTAATGAGCACTCTTTGGAGAACGAACACTTTCAATTTCCTGGAATCGGATGCTTAGTAATTTTCTATTGAAATGAAACACCGGAAAATGAAATTTTTCATCGCTGAGTGAATCGAACGTCACTGCTTTAAGAAATATGGATAAAGGGATTCAATGAAAACGCAAAACAAAACCGCGATTTACGTTTTCACGGTGAAAATCTAATCAAAGTTCCTTTAAGAGAAATCTCGCTTTGTTATCACAAATCAATAAACTCAAAGAAACTGGTTAATACATACGGACTTGGCAGTTGCTGCAATAGAAATTCACCGTCACTGCGAATTGAATGTATGTACTTGGCAGTTTATTTAACGGTACTATATCAAAAATGATATCTGTTAGGTTTTGTCAAATTTAGGTACGTTTCAGTTTCCGGACGCAGTAGTAGTAAATAAATTAAAACAAAGCGAGCTGGCCTTCATTTACATCGCCCATTGCTTTTTATTTGAAAAACGCATGTACGCATTGCTTTCTTTATCCTATTCCGCGGTTTTTTTTTTCCTTTCAAACATCTTTTAACTGGTTATTTATTTTGCGCACTTAATTTTTGCCATTGCTAAGCGTTTGTTTTAAACTTTCCTTTAACATAAACATAACATAAATATCACCTCGTTTTCTCAAATCCCGAAAAAGGCCAACAATTTTTATGTCGCTAAAATTTCCTGCCGCGCCATATAAGTAATCTATTGATGATATCATTTCGATAGCTCTGTGTGTAATTTATTCAGCATCATGACTTTGTAGTGTGTTTAATGTTAACACTTTTTTAGCTTCAGCTTGATCATTGCTGCTTAAAATATTTGTTTTGCTTTAAAATTAATTTTCAAGACAGTTCACGCGAAAGCAGATACTAACTGACAATTTTTAAAGAAATGGAACGAAAATTTCACTCGACAAGTTACACTAAATCCAACATAAATACACGGCTTGCTTTAATATTTTGAAACATGTTTATTAAGAAATAAGGATGTCAACCTTTCAGACATTTACCATAAATATACATTTTAGTCTTTAAATGTGCTAGACTGATGATTTATTGAGGCTATGTGATGTTCATTAGCTAGTGCACCTGAAGTAAATCCATTCCATCAGCGAGCAAATAATTTCCTTACTTAAAAGTTCTTGTTTACATCTTACAAAAATTAGCACTCTGAATAGAAAGAAACAAAGCGATAAATACTGCCCTTTACCCTAGAGAAGTAGTGCAAAAATAGATTTTAGGAATTTGAAGAGGTCACATTTTGGGATTTCAGAGCTACCTTAAGGCCAAGAATACGAGCAACATTTTCGTGCAACTTGTCGCGCAACAAATGTTGCGTTGCAAGCAAAGATTGTTTGTTGGGCTTATTATTACCTCCCCGCGTAACAAAATTTCACGTTGCAGAAAGTAGACGTCGCTTCTTCTTTTTGCAACATAAAACTTTGTTGAACGCAGAGATAGTAATACGCGCAACAAACAATCTCAACTTGTAACGCAACATTTGTTGCGCAACAAGTTGCACGAAAATATTGCTCCTATTACTTGATCTTTACGTACAAACAAGAAACAGCATCACAGGAAAGTACTGCTCAATAGCAAAATTAAAAACATTTATTTACCTAATGGACATTCGCTTTCAAATCCGAAGACTTAAAAGTTCAAGCCTTCACTGCTTAATGGCAAAAACATTCATTTAAATGGCCATTCACTTTCAAATCCGAAGAGTCAAAAAAAGTTCATTTACTTTACCATTCTGAAAGTAAAGTGTTAAGTAAATTTAACCGAAAGTTTAATTCGAAAGTTTAAGTCTGCGTAAGAGTAATGTTAACTATGAAGACCAAGATTGGAAACATCATCAGTACTTTTGGTTCTATTTGATTCAGTTTGAGTACTCGGCTAGCCAGGGGTAAACAAAGGGCATTCACTGTATTGTTTTAACATTTCATTTTTAGACATTACACCGCTTTCGCAACTAAATCTACCTCCTTTCCTTACTGCTTCATTGTTGTGTAAAAAATTTTACATGTAAAACTTAATGAAATATTTATGTTTAAAAGCCAGTCATTAATTCATCGGTACTGTTAAAAGCTTTACATCAGCCGACCAAAAACAACTCACGTTTTCGCTATCCCCTGCGATTATCCAAAAATATTAAATGTTTTACATAATAAGACATATAGATATCCTCAGAGTAAATCATTCTGATATATATTATTCATTCAAAGATTATTACAGGAATATGTAACGTTTTGGAGAGCGGATATCTCTGTTACAGGAAATAAATAAAGTGTGTACAACTATGGAAAACGATTCAGTCTATGATAAGGCGGGCTCGTTTACATCTGATGTCATATTTAGTCTATACTGGCTATTCTACAGCAACTTTATTTAAGCTATCTCCGGTTGATTTAGTGCTGTCTACTGCTAACTTAGCGCGGTCCTCTGATGTCATTCAGTTCTTAAAACGTTCAATACATAACGTTATTTCGGTTTTAATTTCATCTTATTTAAATCGATTTAAAGCTGTTCTGTGGTGCTTCGTTTCTTACGACATATAAATGTTTGCTCTCACCGAAATATCTACGTCTACCTTATAAAAGGCGAATGTACTGATACTTGTTGTCACTTTTAACTTGCGTGTTGCATGGTTAAGTTTCTTTCTTTCGAAATGTCGTTCAAATTTGAGCTACATAACACGGACATAAGGCTTAACTTTCCCATGAATCTAAGGGAACATTTTCCATGTTGTATCCTCCTATATTCTTTGACAAAGTCGAGTACCAATTTTGATAACTGTTTATCGTGTGTTATATTTCAGACCATTTTAAAGCCCGCTGTTCGGAAGAATCAATTTTACATTCACCTGTCCGCTAAACGATTGAATTTCTTTAGCTGGTTAATTTTTTATCGACAAACATGGCTGAAGTTCACCTCTATTGTCTTTATTGACTGCAGAACATTCTTTATTGACTACAGAACATTTTCAACAAACAAGAAGGATAATTAAACACGCACCGTACAGGTTAAAATGTTTTGCCAAGAGTTAACTTTTTTCAACGGCAGCAAACAACGGGTTGCCTTTGTGGAATAAGCTTCAGATATTCGGAACTAGTTATGACAAAAAAGCTAAAGACTCTTTCGTGAAATGTCACCCCAAAGTGACACGGTCCGGGCTACGAAAAAAGCAACTGAGTTTAGGAAGGCACTATTTGGTCGAAAAATCGGCTGCCACATTGCAAACAGACGGAAGTGCCTACTCTTAAGCAAATATCCCTTTCAAAGACCCCAAGACGAATGGAAAAGACCAAGAACGACTCCAAGTCTTTTGCTAAATCTGGGCTGTCTTTTCCAAAATAGAACTTTTAGAGGCTACGAATACCAATAACAACTACCACTACCAAAACAGGCTAATATTATGAGTCTTGTGATTTCTCTTTATTCCTTGCCACTTCAGTGTACGTTTTAATTTCTACTTTCGCATGTTTTTGGTTATGTTTGTTGAATTCAAACTGAAATAAAATTGAAATAAATTGGGTATGCTGACCTTAGAAACGATGTTGTATACACCCCAGTAGTGCTAAGCTCGAAATGAAAGGAAATCTCTAACCCTTTCACTCCGAGTCAGTTATAAAGACATTTAAGGTGCTTCTAACTTTTGATTCTGTGGATGAAATCCTATGGTGTGACCGGCCATTCAAATGAAGCCTCTTCAGCAGTACTTCCCATAGAAATTTTGGATTTGTCTTGAATTTTGATTTTAAGCACTCTTGGGAGTAAAAGGGTTCAAATATGGGGATAAACAAAAGCCCAGCACCGCATGAAAGCACTACACAACAGCTTTTGTTTGACTTGTGACACATAGTTTAGTACTTAGCCGGAGACTCTAAACTTGAAGCCATCTTGTGCATGCAGCACACGATAAATAAGGGTACTCTTCGGTAGTTTTCATTTTAATGGTCACATTTAAGGATTTAATACACAGACTCAAAAGCTAGAATCACTTTGCACAGGAGAAAAAACAGTGCCACTTAGAAAGTAATATTCAATATGATAAATATCACCACTGCAAAGTACTCTGTTCAACATTCAAAATATTCACATTTCACCCAGATCCATCCGGAGAATCAAAATACAGGATGACATAGATTACTTGACAAGTGGCTTGTTTCTTAGCGTCCGTACGTGCTTTGTAAGTTTAGCTGTTGACGGTTACAAAAATCTTGAATTCCAGATGAAAATTAAAACAGTTCTCGAACTTAGAAGTTATAACCACTCCTTACAGCAAACTAAACAGCGCGACAGGGGAAGTACCACTTAACAGCTTTCATGTGAGTGGCCACTCTTTAGGATTTGCTCTAAATATAAAGTTCAAAGGATCGAAGGACCTTGTACAGCATAGTTCTGATCAGGTGTTCATACATTAGGCTTTTATCCATAGGCGCTTAAATTAAAACCACCGTTACAACATTATAACCAATGTAAAGCTACGCCCCGTGCAAAAAGATTTCCATTTGTATGGGCGTACGTTTAAAATTATTCACTCCCAAAAGACTTGCGAAACATTAAAGACGTTAGCTAATAAATGCCAACTGTATAAGAGAACGCACCGCAGCTTCTGTTCTGAGATCGACAAGGATTTCACGCCAATCACGAAAAGTGAAAACATTTCTTTTTAGAGCAGTTGCTTCCAAATCAGCGAAGAACAGATCCTCTATAATGTTTACATTTTTGGTATGTATACAAATCATCTTGCTTCGCATTTGACATTAAAGCGTCGCTTGATGAAAGGGTGTAAACGGCCATCGCATTGCATTGAGAAAAGTGTTAATTAGCTTAAACAGCAGCCTGTACATTCATACCTACAGCAGCTTATACATGCACCGTGTACATTCAGAAAGAATGAGTAATACGGTTCAAAATCTAGGCCGTTTTCAAAACCGACGCCTTTTCAGCATAACTTACAGAAAGTCGCTGTATTGTTAACTGAAAATCGGTGGTGGTGGCATAAATGATAAAGATGTATAAACCAGTTTCCTTTATTTTGTAGAAACAACTTTTCTTGACAACTTGTATTTGCGATTTTTAAAAAGCAATGTCTTGTCACATTTCATCTTCACCAAGGTTTGACGTTTTTTGTTCAACAAACGAAAACCATCTTGATGAGGTAATTTGTCACATTCATGCTCTGCATTGAAGAAGCACAGTTTGAGCTATTTACACTCTTTGTGCATGTCTGATCTGGAGAAATTAACAGTGCCGAGACTGTCTGATGTTTCTGATGTAAAAAGCAAAGTTCCTTTCGACAAACTTTTAACCTGAGGCCGAAAAATAAATTTTCACCGAAAAAAAACTACTGGCTTCAGTAGCTTCTGATTTAGCTTCAAATTGTGTTTTAAATTTTTAGTCACTGATATTGCTAGCGGGTATAACCTGTGAGGCTTATACCACGCGATCGCCACGGAGGTCACTTGTTTTCACCCATGCAAGAAGATTTCTCCTCGTGGGTTAGACAATAATTTATTGTCTATATGTCAGTAACGTGCGAGAACGTTTATTTTTTTTTTTTGAGTTTTTTTTCGTATTTTGCTAATTCATCAAGGGAAGCTCTATACAGCGAAGCCATACACTAACCTAAGCTGCCTCTCGGATTCAATCATCTGGCTTCATGCTGTAGCAATTTGAATTCTCAGTGTTTTATATTATCAACGACTTGGCTTAAAAGAAAGATGCAGATCTTTTTGTTACTGGTAAAAAAAGGATCGATGTGTCAAGGCACAAAATATTGAGAAAGAAAGAGGTCCAAACTTTTTGGGAGCGCGCAAGAGTCAATGAGTCGGAGTGGATGAGAGTTCGAGGCCAAACAAGGGGGAAAGTTTAAACTTGCATCGATACTGATTAAGAGTTTATAGAGCAGATTCGAATTCTCTGAAAGCGCGTGAAAGACGCCGAGAGCGCACAAAAAATTTACAGTAAACCAAAGCGAGAAGTTGTCAACTCTCGTCTTCATCTGACCCAGGCTTTGAGGGATATGAAAACACACATAGGACTACTTTTCAAACCATGCATTAGCGTTTTTAAGTTTATTCTTTTGTTTTAGTTGTAATACTCAATATTAAACGCTTACGGCGACTTGTCTGTTGCTTTATAACCAATTTTTTTTAATATAAGCCTTGTACGTGAACAAAGCCAGTTTATAAAGCTCGTGCTCTAAAAGCCTTTTTTTCCAGTATTTTATTATTATTTCAATTTTTGGGACCTGGGGATTTAACATAAACAAAATTTAAAGTGGACTTTTCTACCTCAGACAACACATGGCTGATAAGGTCGTTGTGTTCTCAAAACGATATAAGTTTATTGTCAAAACAACCTCCTTTCTTTTTCTCAGGATATTTTTTGTTTTTCAAAAACAAAATAAATACTACTTTCATTTGGAAATGGGTTTGTAGATCCAGAAATATAAGCCCTTGCAAATTAGACGTTTCGAAATAACAAGCTGTTAACTAGCTGTCAATTTTTGTTTTATATGTCTGGTTTCTTTCGACAAACTTAAACAAACTTCGGGTACGTTCTGTTATAAGACCGATGTTATTGATCTTATTGTTAAATTCTATACGATAATTTCAGTGCATTTATTGGAGAAAATGTTTAAAATAAGTTTAAAATAAGGGAGCGACGCCACCTGAACATTTCTAAATCGATAAATGAAACTTTTACTTTAATGAAACCATGTATTCCCAGAAATCTTGCAAAACTAAGAAATTTAGAATTGATGAAAGGACAAATATAACGCTGATCCAAAAAACAGCATTTTCGGCTTGAATCTGTTTTGAATTTCTTGCGAGATAAATTTTGGGGGATTAAACCTTGTTACAGTCGCTATCGACGAGAGCTTGGTCCACTGCACCTGCTAAAAACCGCGGGTTTCACAGGTGTCTGAATGATGAATCCTGGTAGTTAAACAAGTTCATTACTTTTGTTGTCTAGCTAGTCCATCAATAAACACTGTTTTTGTTTCAACAATTAATTCGTTAACACCTAAGAAAAAATTACCGCTGGGTTATTAACCCTAAATTCAAAAACGTCCCACAGAGAACGTTTGTTTGTTTGAGCTGACTGGCCTAATTGTGAATTCACTGGGTTGCCGTAATTATTTCAGTTTTTTTATGTACCGTGAGTAGCGGCAGTTCGCCCACTTTTGGTAATACCCGAGACATAATATTTATTACTAGCACAAACTACATGAACATTTATTATCTGCTTACACATCATGACAAGCTAATAAGATTCTATGACATCCTGTTTGTATTGCTAATGCGTCATTTAACTAATAAACCCATTTTCTAGAGACTGGTGCAGCCATGTTAGGGCAGCCGGTTACCAAAAACAGCTTTTAACGGAAGGCGTAATATCAAATATCCTTCAACTTTAACAATGTACGTATGTTTTAACACATTAAAAAAATTCACTATTCGCTAATACGCTACGGTTAATGAATGATTAGTGTCTCATTTCAAATTATTTCGACTTCAGTGCCAACGGAATATTCCAAAACCGCAAAAGACAGAAGTTCTAAAAACCAGCTGCAGAAGTGGAATAACATTCAAACTCCCGTTAGTTGCATGAAATAACAATAATAAGCGAAATACAAATTTTTTTGTTTAAAAGTCAGTAAAGAAAACAGTTTAGATATTTGGGACGTCGCTTAGTTGCCTCATTGCAGTTTCATTCAGGAAACCTAGCTTCAAATACGAAACCGTCTTGGTTTTTCAAATTTTATTACGTGACAGAGGCTTTTTTCACTGATGCCTGTTTATTTGCGTTACAATACGATAGAACGTGGACATGAGGAAATTTTGGGCAATTTCGCAGTTTCTGCCCCTAAACTGCCACACATCCACGTTCGATTACTTAATAATGCAAATGAAAAAGGTTTTCCGTGAAAGGGCTTTTATAGAAAAAATAAAGGGAAGTCTTTGATCATCTAAAAGCCAACATTAACGCTTGACGCCAATCCGTTGACAGGAACGTTAAGAACAACGACATAAAGTGACAGGAAATCCAAGCTATAATCACATTCTTTTCAGATTCAGATTAAAAGTTATGAATAAAACGAGTGTTTTGACAGTATCTTGACAAATATCGAATGAATTTCAGTTCAAATTAAAATAAATTAAGGCTAACTATTCAATACATTAGTTGGAACTGCGTGCATTCTTAATAATAGCAATAGTTGCCAATTAACTACTTTACCAGTCTGTAACCCCCACGATACGTTTTGAATAATTTACAAGTACACATTTAGGTAAAGCAATTTGAATTTTTCATCACATTTTAACTAAACAGTTGTCAATGTTTTCTTTGAACTAATAAGACAGGCGTAGTGAGAGAGTACAAGCTAGTAACTTGAGCGTAACATGAGTTTTGCACGGTTCATTGTTCCAAATTGATGCCGTTTTATAATTCTTTAATAATATGAACCATATTGCTTCCACCAATCTTTGGTTAATAATACCCAAACAAATTATTATTGCGGGATCCATTCCTTTTTCTTCTGTAAATGATTTATTTTTAGTTTCTTCATCATATCTAGCGCCAATTAACACTTTTACGTGAATCATGCAGACAGGAAAGTAAATAACAAAACCGGTGTTCAAAATATGACTCAAAAATGTTTCTAAGAACAAGAAAGCCCGACTTCAGAAAAACGCCTCACGGTCATTCACTTCACAATCCTTTTTATTTTATCCATTTTGATTTAGTATCAAACGCCTAGCGCTATCAGTGAAAACGGTTCAGTTATACAAACACGATATGATATTTTCCTCTCATACCGGAATGAATTTATTTCCCTGATGTTCGGTTGCCGGTATTCCCAGGCAGCGAAGTAAGACGGCTTTCCCCGAACCTCTTTATTTGATGTAAGAACTCATCTTCCAAAAATAAAACTGGCTTTTTGTGACTCGGTGAGCCTAATGCCTAGTCAACATATTCAAGGCACGAACGAAAAGGTGGAATGACCTAGAGGACATTCAACCAGTTTTTCCTTCACGCTTACTTCAAATGTGGCGGCCTTTTGCGTTTTGCATTACAAGAAACAAATCTTTTCTAGTTTCGCTTAAATATATATTTTTTTGAATCACTTAGCCTGGAGCGCTTTCTTACAGCTTAGGTTTAGCATTCGCTTGGAATTTGTGTTTAGACAAAGATTTGGTGAACTAGGATTATCGTAAACCTAAACAGTCAATGATCCCCAAGTCTGCATCTGGTTATTCAAAGCACTGTTAAGCTAACCAGGTTTATTTTCAGTTTGAATTCTTGTTTATAGCTCAACGATTTATATTCTGTGAGTTCTTTGTGTCCTGCTTTTCGACTTTGACTGTTGTTAAACTGTTTTTAATTAAGCTGCGGAGACACTTTTCAACCAAAGAAATTTAGAGCTTGATTAGCTTTAAAACCTGGGAGTTTAAACGGCTTTCTGAACAACCGTAACTGACAGAAGCCCGTTTCTCTAGACTCCTGATAACTTATTGGCCCAATAAGTATTTTTGAAATCTGTTTTTTATTCCTTGTTGATAAATATTCGTGGAAAGTTGTCAAAATGTTCATAAATTCAGTTGTAAAGATCTTACAGTTTTTGTTGAAGATTATTTCGCACATATAAATTCACTGTATTTTTGGATTGTTTTAAACAGTTCTGTATTCTGGTTAACGAGTTAATTGGCCGGCGCCATCTTGAAACGGGCTTGCTTAAAATAACTATCCACGCCGTTTGAAGTTTTCACCCATGGTAACTCAACAATTAATCATGGAAAACAGAAACGAGCTGAACTACAATGCCGAATGAAGCCATTGGGAAAAAAATAGGTAGACGGTCTACTAGCCCGGTGTTCTGTTTGGTTAAACAAGGGCCGAACATGAGCGACTGACACCATTAATCAAAATGTCGCATGCTTGAGGCGTGTTAAATTTCAGCAAAACAATATTTCTTAAGTAAAAACACGTGAATCCCATTCTTGTTCTTGAGTTCTTTGTTATTCAAATTATTCCAGGCCTTTGTTTCTTTATTTTTAACAGTTGCACATAATTTCTTTGACTAAAAAGTGCACCACACGAACGTTGACCTATGAAAAGTACTCTATATTTCCATCCACAACGTTACCTTTTTAACAAAAAATAAGGCAGATTATACTTCTCACAAAATCGTTAATCCGTTAAAAGTCATTGCCCTTTTCCATTAGAATTCTGAGGCAAGTCTCTAAACCTCCATGGGAATTAAAAAATCTCAAGGAATTTCCCTTGAGTGTAGACCGGGCCGCAGAATCTTCAGAGACATTGAATTCACACACGCGTTCGTATGGCATTTAGCGACTTCACGTACACTAAATACTGTCAAATATAACAAGCTATATTATTGTCTCTAGATAAACTAGCAAAATTTTAGGAAAGGAAAGGAATGAAAAAGTAAGACAAAGTCTTATATATTTCTTTCTTCAATTTTAAGCAAGATATTATATACTCACAAATTTAAGTTATTTTAATTTTCAGGTGTTCCTGTCAGAAGTGTTGATGAAATTTCTTTGTCGAAAACTTAATGAAACGTAAGGACAACTTCAATAAAAACGTTTGTTGGAAGAAAGCAACCCGCTTTTCAAAGTTGAGTTTCGTTGGAGTTTTAACTGATGTCCTTTCCATTCTCTTAGTCTTAAGCCTGGTTTCCACTATTGACCGGTGGGATTACCGAAAAAAAAAACTGTATTAACAGAGATCGCAGCGAATAGCGATCTATCGATGACGGCGGGTATTATATGAAAACTCGCCTGATGTACAGAAGTTTGCAATCGCTGTGACAGCTACGATCGCTAAAAACGCTAGACGTCCTATTTTATCTGATCACTGCAAGCGCTGAACACTTTCTTTAGCTATGGTAGCGATCATGTCATGAAATATTCATCCCCTGGTTTACAGACACTTAATAAAGCGCCCATTGAAATGTGACACATTTTATAGTTCTTCATGTAAACTCGGAGGACAGGAAGTTTAAAACCTCTGGTTTGTGGTTCGGTCATAAAGACGGAAGAATACCAAGTGGATTGATCTGGCGTGTAGAGTTAGCCTTGTGTATCCTTTCGGCGCGCCCAAATATAAATTTGTAGAAAATTTCCAAAAGTATTTTGTTTGGAAAATAGCGTGAAACAAGCAGCAGTACCAGAAGTAATATCCACTAGTTTTCTTTAGAGTGGTCACACCTTCGGAGTTTATTCTCTGTCACCCTTAACAGCATTACATAAAAGTATTCCCACGTAGCTTTCAGTGAACCTGTAAAGTGGCGTAATAATCATCGCCACAGGAAAGTACTGCTCAATAGCTTTCTTTTGAATGGTCACACATTAAGATTTCATTCACGGGCGCAAAAGTTAGAATCACCCAGGGGCACCCAACGAGAAAATCTAAGGAGAATACTTCAAATATTTCCTGGTAAGTCAGATTGTTTTAAGGCCTTTCAAATGAATATTTGTGAAAGCTAAGACAGGTTGATCTGTTTGGATTCTTTAGCTGAAAATTTAAGTCGCTGAAAATTTTAGGGAACAAGCTATTGTTGGCTTGCCGAAAATGCTAGCTGACGTTATTTCTTACTCTAAATGAGGTATTTGTCCGCTTCGATCCGAAAACAAAAGCAAGCAATTTTGCCTAAGAAGACTAGTGAATCTGAATTCCTGAGGCGACTAAGGTCCTCCGAACAGCTATTTTAAGATACAGTCGTACTTTAAGATTTCATTCACACACTCAAAAGTTAGAACGATCTTGTACGGTATAATAAACAGTAGCTTTCCTTTGACTGGCCACATTTTAGGATTTCATTCACAGACACAATTGTTAGAACAACCATACACAGTGTAATAAACAGCAAGTGCTGCTCAATAAGCTTTTATCTGAATCGTCATACTTAAGAATTTCTTTCACAGTCTCAAAAGTTGAAACAAGCTTATACAGCGCCACAGAAAAGTGCTGGTCAATGGCTTTTATTTGAATGATCACACATAGGACCACAAGACTCGTTTGGAGTCCACAGGCTGAGACACATGAAGCAGAGAGCTGATCCAGCAGGGACACACACACTGCATTGTGGTCGTGTCTTAAGCAGATACGACTAATGACCAGAGAAACATTGCTGAAAGATATTAATTAATCACCTCTGGTATCCAAGGAAAAAAGGCCTATTATATGGTCTGCAGCTTTCTCAAAGCTCGCCAGCAGGAATTACAAAAATATTCAGTTGCATTTATGGAAGTGGCCAGTGGGGATAAATTATATGAGTTAAATAGAGAGAGGGTAGGGGATCTGCTTTCAAAGTCCTTGATAGTTTAGTGCTTTTTCTAGTCATCTACAGATAATAATGATAATTGAAAAGTTGAAACACTGCCTACCTGAGTTGTAGCTTACCCATTTTCTCATCTGCATCTTTATTCCTTCTTTGCGACATTTTAAACAGCCGTCCGTTTCTCAAAGTTCATTTTCATAAAATTTTATTGAGTTTTTCAGTAGAAAATAAGACTGTTTATTGGTCAGGAATATATCAAAAAGAGCATTCATCTCATTAATAGCTGGATTAGTGATTAAATATTGAGTCAAGTGAGCTGTTGTTCGTTTGCTGGTAAACGCATCATGAAAAAAGTCATAAATCATTTATGAAATACTAATGTTTAATTTTTGTTTAAATTGATGAAAATAAACTTTTTCGACGTTCAACTTCTCGTAATGTTTTTCCTTTCTTTCTTTCTTTCTTTCTTTCTTTCTTTCTTTCTTTCTTTCTTTCTTTCTTTCTTTCTTTCTTTCTTTCTCACTTTTTTCCTACCTATTCTCCCTCCCTCTTTTCTTCCTTCCTTCCTTCCTTCCTTCCTTCCTTCATTCCTTCCTTCCTTCCTTCCTTCCTTCCTTCCGGCCCTTCCTTCCCTTCTTTCTTCCTTCTTTCCCTCCTTCCTTCCCTCCTTTCTTCCTGCCTTCCTTTCTTCCTGCCTTCCTTCCTCCCTCCCTCCCTCCCTCCCTTCCTTCCTTTCCTCTCTCCTTTCTTCTCTCGTTCTTTCTCTTTTTTATCTGCGGTCTTGTGGTAGTACGAAAAAAGCTCACACGCCCATAGGAAGCTTAAAACTAGAAGAACCTGGAAATGAGAAAAGGGGAAGAGTCATATAGCACCTCCTCTTCCGTTCATCGCCCGTTAAAAAACTGCAAAAGCCTACGATCTTTGTTCCGTTATTCACTATCGTTCAGTACATCACTCTGAAATAAACTGCGAGCATACTTACTTGCCTACCGACGTGAACGCGAATGAAGGGAACTCATTTTTTATAAGAATGAAATTCTGAGGACACTAACAGCTTACATCGCATGGGACCAAAATGACAGGACTTTTGCTGCAACCCATATTGTATGGGACCAAAATACTGATAACACGCACAGCCCATGGGACCAAAATGGTGGGGACACTTGCATCCCATATTGCATGTTACCAAAATGCTGGGAACACTCACAGCCCATATTGCATGGGACCAAAATGCTGGGAACACTCACATCCCATATCACATGTCACCAAAATGCTGGGGTCACTCACAACCTATATTGCATGGGACCAAAATGCTAGGAACACTCACATCCCATATTGCATGTCACCAAAATGCTGGGAACACCCCAGCCCATATTGCATGGGACCAAAATGCTGGGAACACCCCAGCCCATATTGCATGGGAACAAAATACTTATAATACCGACAGCCCATATTGCATGGACCAAAATGCTGGGAACACCCCGGCCCACTATTTCATGTCACCAAAATGCTGGGGAACGCTCCGCACAGCCCAGAAATTTAGAGGCGTGCAGATTCATTGAATTCAGTGGTTTCTGAGACTGCCTTGCTCTACCCTGGTGTAAAGATGGGCGCTGCAAACCGATACAGAAAGCTAAAAATGCTAAAGGGTTCATCTGCGACTGACCATCATCCTATCTGGAAAAGAAATAATTGACTGTTATATGCCTCACGCTACAGATATCAGGCCCAGCTAGAGCCTTGTAAGCCACCCGTGACCCAAATGAGACTTTGACATTTACATTTGTATGATAAATGATATGAATATAGTGTTTTATTCCTCAACATCTTCTACAAAATTTTACTTTACGCTTAGAAGACCGCTCGAATGTATACAGTTCTTGCTTTTGTCTCCCACCGAAAGACTGGTTTTAACTTTACTTTACAATATTACATCATAATATAAAGTACGTTCGCTTGAATGCTTATTTACAAAATGGCGGTATAAAATCGTACAAAATATTTTGCTTTCCTTTAACAACCGGAACTACAGGCAATTTAATTAAAAAAGTCTTTCTAACATATAACAATGCAAATAATATTTATCAATATCTATAATGTTTTCAAATTATTGTGCCATTCATCTACGTGCAACGTCCTCAACTTGCCGATGGAACTCATTCATCGGTCTCGTGAGTGTACATATGTCTTCTCAAGTCCACTTTACGCATAAAGGACACTCCACAGTCCTCGCACGAGAATGGCTTGAAGCCCTTATGCTTCCGGCAGTGAGTGATGAGATTGGACGACTGGCTGAATGACTTGCCACAGAAGCCGCACACATGGGGCTTCTCCCCTGTGTGAATATACGTGTGTTTTTTCATGTCGGACTTCTGGTGAAATCTCTTACCACAGAACTGGCACTCGAACGGGCGCGTGTCCGAATGAATCAGCATGTGCGTGGAAAGCGTGGAGGAACGCTTGAAGCTCTTGCCGCACGCCTTGCATTGGAATGGCTTCCTACTGGAGTGCACGATCATGTGTTGTTTCAAGCTGATAGAATTGTTAAAAGGTTTATCGCAGATCTGACAGTGATAAAACTGTTTTGTCGCTCCTGCCCTAGCTTTGCGATCATTTTCTACGACCTCCTCATTTTGGATGCTGTTACCCACGTAATTAACTTGTTGGCCATTTTCCTTATGAACCTCTGCTTCGTTTTGGGTCTTTCTCTTATTTACGGCTCCTCCTTGTAGCATCAGCGCATTGTAGAGCCGATACGCCTCTTGGGGACCCCCTGGAGCATTATTTTGAAGGCGCCTCATTTCTGCCCAATGATGCATCCATCGCGCGAATGACTCGGGTCCACTTTGAGACTGTTGAAAGCAGTTCCACAGGGGGAGAGGCGGAGACTTCCAGAATGGGCGTTGCTGTTCTTTAAGGGAGGGAAAAGTCGGCAAAAATCGAAGCCCTGATTCCAATGGTAAACCTTAATTAGAAAAAAGGTAACAACAATAAAATGTCATACTCTCCTCAAGGCATAAGTTTATGAAAACAGGAATTCCACGATATAGGAAATATTGCAAGTAAGGTCATAGCTTTCTTTCATTTATATAAAATAGAATAAAATTTCAAAGAGCTATATCTAAAGACTCTTAATATGCTTTATTATCGCAGTTCAACGGAATTTTGCCATGCTTGTTTGAGTATTGAAATAAGCAGTGAAATATTTTTGCACAATCCCTTACAATTAAGTTATTTCTCCTTGTATTGAATTCGAAATTTTGCAAAAGGATGAGTTTAGTAGATTTTAGTACATTTACTTTATTTTTTTTTATATTGATACTTTGAATTTTTTATGGTCTTCAAAGCGTTTTTTAAAAAAATGCTGGTTTTCAATTACCTTTACATGCTGGCTTAGTGATTTCGATTTCAGGATTTTCATAACAAACAACATGCATATAAGAGAAGAAAAAAGGGATCTTACCAGTCGAATAAAAAGGCAATCTGCTCTCTGTATGGCAATTGTTTGCGTCTTTCGTCTGTTTTTCTGAACCAGGATCGTCATGGATGGTTTTCTCCTCCACATCCTGCGCATGCTCACTAGATTCACTTTCATCTGCAGTCAAAGAAAAGAAACCAAACTCAATAAATAGAAGAACTAACCAATGTTAACCATAGTCCAGTTCTGGAACATCCACCCGTGACGGGTGGATGTTACGTGACGGGGGTCCAGAACTGGACAATGTCAACCTACACTGACGAGATTGGACATCGTATACAGATTTGAAAACCCTTTCTTGCCTCCGTAAGAGATTTAAGTGTCGAACAATATGAACGCATTTACCTTGCTTCGCGCCCTACTCTTGTCACTTTAGTAACTTTTTTGGTTACTTGTTTTCACATCTTTTTGACCACTATTTGATGGTTTCCGGCTCAGCTGACCAATCAAATCCAAGAATTATAAAAGAAGTAGCCACGAGTGGGGTAAGGGAAAGATGACAACTCCGCCTCTCAATGTTCTTTTGTTTTGATTGACCAGTTGGCACGGAACCCATGAAAAAAGTTGTTAAAAATCTGTGGAAAAATTTGCAAAATAAATCTATCAAAAACTTTTTGCACAGTGGTACAACACGCAGCATTGTAACTCTTTAAGATAGCGGAAGCAGACGACATTTTCCTTCAATTGTTTCACTCTCTATTGGTTTGGGTTGAGTTGATTTAGTCTCTCAGTAGCACAGTTTTCCACCTTTTTGGGTTAGAAAGGCTGACTTATAGTTGAAAAAAAACTTCTTTTAGCAGCTTACTTACAATGAAAAAAAATGATCAACCAATTTAACTGAAAATTGTTTCTCTATTAAGTCAAAAAACAAAAAACAAAAAGACTAACCAAAAAATGTTGGTATCGAGAAGCATGACCTTTGTTTCACGCTAAAACACGAGAACACAATTATAATGATATGTAGCTCTACGCAGATTTGCGCAGTGTCTCTGATTGTTCTTGTCTGATATCAGTTAGTCGATCGTCTCTTCGCCCTATTTGCGGACGGTGGATTAGGACCAAAGGATAAGCTAAAACAAATCTAAAATTTATCACGATCCACGCTGTTTTCTTACCAAATTATCTTTAAAACATGATTATTGTATCTATTTATTCAGCTCTGGGTAACTTATCGCTAAAACGTTGAGTCGAGAGGAAATAAATATCCAGTCATAATCGTATCCATGACTTGTAGTGTATCTCATAATTTTCATGGACAGGCAGTGCTTCCTGCTGACAAGACGGAAAATTTTAAAGTGAAAAACTTAAAAACTCAGAAAGAACCTAACGAAGAGTTATTAAGTAAGAAATACTGGCTCCTTTAACAGCCCATTTTCGTCGAGATCTCTCCATTAGCTCACCGCTCCTATAACACGTGAGTCTCGCCCCTTTAGCAGGTATCACTCATTGACCCTGTCAATAGAACAGACTGGCTGTTCAAGTGAAATGCATGACATTACCGAGCGTTTTGCCCAAAATAATTTCAATCGTGACTAGAAAACAACGATTGGTTTCAGTTTTTTATCGCCTTGAGGTGGAACGGAGGAAGATGGATGAAGGATGTGCGTTTGTTGCGATTCACCGTCTGACAAGTAGAAACAGTAATTGTCATTTCGTTTATTATCAACTTGGACAGTACAACACAATGTAACAAAATAGCGAGTTGGATTTCAAAACGACGGTATTTCGCGCTGTGAAACACGACAAAGATAAGGTAAGTAAGCCATGTTTATCGACTTCAAGTCAATAAATCACTTTTTTCTAAATACCATAGCTGACGAAAGTGTCAAATATTAACGTTATTGACCACCAAGGCTGGGAACAACAGTCATGGGAGTTTATAAATCGTTTCGAATTCATAATAAAGAATGACTATATATGTGACTTAGATATATGTATAGGGCAAAACTAAGGAGTATGGATTATGTTAAAGACCACCTCCTAGCGCTTAATGGTTGATCCTTTTCATATGATTCTCTTGGCAGCAATGGCAATATTCGTAGAATCAAAGTGTGGAAATTCTCCACTCATTTCTATGATAATTACTTCGATCGAAGGAATTGACAAGCGCCAAATGGAAAATTTCTAGCGGAAATTTCGAAGACAGCCAGGAAAAAAACTCCCACTGAAATCCTCATCGTTTTCGTCTCATTAATTTATCTTTGATTTCTTTTATCGCGAAAACAAAGGCTGAAATAAACCTTTACGAAGTACATCTGTCGCGAGTTAAAATCGGTTGTGGCCTGTTATGTTATGTTCTTCTGATCTTCACTAGCCACTGTAGCTCATCATGTTCCCAATTCCTTAAATTTTGGAAGTGTAACCTTACATAAATAGTGCTGCCTCTTCTAAAATTAAAATAGAACTATGGAACGAAACAAAGTTTACAGGAAGTAAACATTGGGTGATACTTGAATAAAATTTTTCACATCCTTAGATAACATAGAGTTAAACATGACGATGATTTATCTTGCGTAGAAAGTCTCACATGCAGCTAGTAAATATACTAAATTGTTCTGCCGAATAAACTTTAAATGAAGCATCTAATAAGCTGCATGAATGGCAATCAAGTTATAGGTGCAAAAGACCCATTTTGCTTACATAGACCACCTGGTAGCTTTTTCAACTTTGATATCTTTTTCTAAAAAAAGACGCCAATTTATACTTCAAAAAAAGACCTTAAAATTCAGTATTTCCCTCAATTTTGAGCGCTATATTTTGCGCTGAGACGCAGGAAAAGAGAGTTACCACAAATTCTATAGGTGATCTCTCATGTGTTTCTATCCAAAAGTGGTCTAAGTGTAAAAAATAATGAATTTCTGCAAAATACTATTCCCCACTTAAGAATCATTTCGATTTCTAAGGCTCTATTTCCAGATTTATCGATGTTGTTTTGCCTAATATCAAAATTAAGAGACCCTGCTAGGCAGTCTTTAAATCATAGTAAAGAATGGGCTTTACGTAATATACTCTTCGCGATAAAATTTGCAGCGGTTTAGATGGTGTTAAAACAAGAATAATAGAATTTTTATATATGCGCTGGAAAGGTGATCTACCGGTATTTTTCGGATATTTCCAGCTTTTAAAAACAAATGTCACGGACTTTCACTGTCCTTAAACCTGGATGATACCCACACAGTGGTTCTGTTTTAGTTAATCACAAGCTCATTCAGAGAGTAGAAAACATGAATCACATACCGGCTCTTTCTTTTTTGCCAAACCCATCATCGATTCCCAGCTTTGACGAAACGCACGGTTTTATAAGGAAAGATTTCGGCATTGCTATTTACGCTACCGAACCTGACACTGGAAACTAAGGCCTGTTTCAGTGCTTCTCATATGTTCCAAAACAACAGGGTGTGGTCAAGTCAACCACCCGCCTCATTTTAACGGGATATTGTGCAAAATATGCTTTCTCGAGATTGGTTTATACGAAAACGCACGACAACCATCGTGACCTTGGTGACACAATGAGAGCTGTTTATTGGGAAAGATCCAAATTAAAACTTAAGCCGGCGAGTCCACAATAATAGCCTTGGGCAGCAAATAACAAAAATGCAATAAGATGCTTCTCACTTTCCTATTTTTTCCATGTTTATCAGACACTCTGGTTAAGGAATTTGCAGCCTAACAAAAACATGCAAAGTTGGCACGAATTGGAATAAAAGGCGTCATAAAACTTTTCCATATGTATACAGCTATTGTTTCTTAAGCATGTTAAAGTCGTAGTAGACACGTTTATCCTAAACTGAACGCGAAAGTACGACAAAGAAAGAAAAACGTACACAGCAAAGTCCACAAAATTTCATCCACAATCATTATGGTGCAGAATGTAAATGCACTGATTTCTTTTATCGAATTCTATATATCTACGTTTGAGAAACTCGTCTCAAGCGAGTTGCCCGTGTTCTAATATAACACAAATAATTGTCATTAAAGCGCAGCGCGGGTTTCGTTTATTACGCACTTCTGAAGTGTTTTTCATTTCAAAAGCTAGGCAAACCTACATCGATCGTCGGCCGTGTGGCGCCGTGGATTTTAGAAGAGGTAAATCTTCCCAATGCGTCAAATTAAGGCGTGAACCGTCTTACTGAAGTACCTTTTTCACTGCTCATTAAGTGTCCAGGAGAAAGACGTTCCTCGCCACAAAAGCAAAATACACATCATTGAAAACAAGAGAATGAAGCATACAAATTTTTGTACATATCATAGTGAATATAAACTCTTGAGTTGTGCTTTTCTGCGCCCTTATAAATTTTTCGAACTCATTTTAATGCCATTTATAGACCAGGTGGAAAGTTGCGAGTCTAAATATCTAATTTATTTACTTACTTAAAGCTTGAAAGAATATACATTGAACTTGAATTGAGACTCAATATGCATATGAAACGCCGTCTTGCTGGTTCAAGGCAGAACTGATCTGTCATGTCTTTAATCAATGTTTTTGTTCTGTTTTATTACCATGGCCGATTCTTAGTTTATTTTCAAGTAAACTGGAAGTAACGAGGTAACTTAACAAGTTGGCCACAAAAAGTAAAAATATCCTTTCCAGGAGGAGTATGTTAATAATTTTTAACAAATAAAATATGGATCTCCCTTAATATTGATTTGTTTTTCTCCAGCAAAATTGATGAAGAATCTTTTGCAGTTGCAAATCCGTATGACTGAATCACCTATCAATCCCTAATCCTACAACATCTCTTTCACTCAAAATCAGCTTCAGCAAGTTGACTTTTTCAGATTTTTCATGATTTATTGGACGATTTTCAAATTTAGTCGTTAAAAAAGGAACAGGTGACAACGTGAATGAATTTTCGTAGACCCTGTTTGTTTACGGATTGACACATGCAGCGAGTCATGAAAATTTCAAGAAAATCACAGGACAGCAACGGTTAACTCAGACAAAAACACAAAACCTAATTTTTTTTTAAATCAGCAGAAAAGCGCAGTATTTTTGTTAGCTTAAGAAAGCTAAAGAGATTAATAATCCTTTGCATGGCGAGTGTGACTTTCAGCACGATACCGCCAGTACAAAGACAACGTTAATGTCTGGAAAACAAAAAAGGTATTTCGTTATCCTTTTGGATGGATAAAGAACATGTCACATCTCTTAGATTCCGGTATATAAGAGTCTAGTTTGGACAGCCATGTTGAAACTCGGCTGCAAATTTTAAATCACTTTACTGATATTTTATAGACTCGGTTAATTTTGCATAAGTTGATTTTCATGCCTTTGGACTGCATGAAAAATAAATAGCTATCGTGGATCTCTAACGGTATAATGAAAAATAAAAATGGTTTAGGTCTGGGACTGTCTCAAACGAAATTCCTGCATGATACAAAGAGAGGTGCATGATGATTAAAGAGAAGTAGAAAGCCAAGGAGATTCTATTGAAAAATCTAAAACGAAATCTAAATGAAAACTGGTAAAAACACTGTCATGCTACAAAGTGGCAGCTAGCCAAGATATCAGTTTCTTGTCATGCACATTGAGAAAGACACAAAAAATTGCCGCAGGCATAGCAATCTCACAAATAACGCCGACAAGCTTGTTAAGAATGTGTGTGATTTTGCTTTATTTTTCTTACAAAATTATTGCAAAGCGCTTAATTCTCTGTGTAGTTCAGCTCTAAATATGAAACAATTCTTACACGAAACTGAGTTGTAGAGAGCTTCATAGCGTAAGAACACTAGTACGGGACAAGATTGAGAGAAATAGCAGACAATTCTTGTCTTGTAAGTTTATTGATGAAGCAGGAAAATATTTCTTTTGACAGAGTATAGTAGATATTTCCAGTATTCAATTGAGCAACATCTCTCCTCGTGTAACATCAGCTGATAGTGTCGAGATAGAGAGCCAATTGATCAATATCAACATCAATATCGGACTCCCAAAACTCTCAAACGGTAGTTAAATATTTTCATTCTTAAGCGTTTCTTCGGATCGTAGTCAACTACAATGACATATAAACTGTTATCTTGTTAGTTTCCGTGGTATCGCTCATAAACGTTTTGTCGGTATAAAACATCGGTGCGAAAACCGAACGAACAGAACTGGGACCTGCATGGTATCTCTTCATTGTTATCACATGAGTGTGTTAATGGCGTAGTTTTGTGAACTGAAGCCAGCAAGTGTTGTCAAGTACAGGGAAGCACAAGTGTCCGACATTTCCATTCCTCCAGACCAGTGCGTGTTTCCGTTTTCTATAGCTACTAGAAGAATTACTTTTCTTCCCTGCCTTAGTCACCTAGACAACGCAGGTAGTTGCTTCTATAATCTTTGTACGCTTCCTAAAGAGTCGTATCTAGGCTATAGATAGTGCAATGAAACCGAAAGCTTGTTGAAGATTGGACAATTTTTGTTTCATATTTTAGTAGATTCTGGAAATGGTATCAAGCTTTGAAAACATTGATAATGCCTCATACACTTTTGAAAACAAAAAAGCCGGCATGTGAATTATTATTATTATTAATAATTTTTTTTTGCCAAGCACAGTCAGAAAACTGAGTCAAATTAAAAGCAGGCTTGCTTGTAAACGGCTGACGTAAAGCAAAAGAAACAACTTCAATGGTTCAGTGATTCCATCACAACCATATTTTCTTCCCGCCTGTTTAACTTACTAGGGAGAGCAGCCCTGCACATGGTTGCTATATGTAGAAAAGAAATGCTACCTCTCCTTGTACGTTCTTTACTCTTCCTCTTCCTTTGCTCTTAGATGTTTGTTTGTTGGATTACAATCAAAGTTGGACAATATAAAGCTGAACCTGCTGACGAAATGTCGGCCTACTGTCGAGCCCTAAATTATGTTGCGACCTTGACCTACAAGTATTTGAGCTTCCATATTTTCCTTTAGTAAAAAGTATTCTGTCCACGCCAAGACCTTTGCCTTTTCATGCACTTTTAGAGAAAAGCTTTGATATATTTGTCTCATAAGGTGATATACGTGATACATATATCATTTCACATCTAAGATGTGATATATCTTCATTTGAGGCACTTTTGGAAATCCACTGAAGTTTGACTTCCAAAAAGATGAACCTTTTTTCGTAATAATACGCTTCTGAATTGTTTTCCCTCTTAATGATATGATGGTACTTTGTGCTGATAGTCCTATATTTAAATTTCCCAAACGACATGGATATATTCGCTTTCAGATCTCAAAATGGCATTCTGCCCAAACCTTGAATGACTTTGCCCAAGGGCTTTTGACACATTTATTAAAATCGGGAAGTGTCTTTACGAATTTGAATGAACAGCGTCTCTCTCTGCTGGGAAATTTTAGCACAATTTTATTTGTGCTATTAGCTAGACCGTGAAAAAGTTTATAAAACTCAGATTCATCTCATTAAATTTCCCAGAGTTTGAAGACTACAAGTTAGTAAACGTTTATGTTCAACACCTGAGCTGTTTTTGAGAAGGGCGAGCTCAGATTCACTCACGATGGGTAATCTTATTTCTAGTTATCAAAGATTTACATCTTCTTAGCGTTGAAAAACCGTGAATTTTCAAACGTAAACTAAAAAAAGCAAAAATTAAGCCAGAAATTTATAACCAAGAAAGGTACTCACTGTTAGGTGTGGCTTGGTAATGGAACTAAACGTTGAGTAATCGTTCAAAACGATAGGCGTTTTCAGCCGACTAACAGGTTCTCTATTCACGGCTAATTTTTTCAGCAGTAAACACGCAATTTACCTACCCTCCAGCGTTTTAACAGTTGAGTAGCCGTAATAAGCAGTTGCATAAAATCATAAAATCGTGAAGTTCATTATTCACGCGCGTTGAAAACTGATAATAAGACCTATATCATACCAAACTTAAAGATTTCGTTTAACAAAGATTCACACATATGACATATTCTTCCAGCCTATATTTATCTTATTAATTTTGAACGCACATGGGGTAAACTAAGCTGGAATCCAATTTAGATATGACGGCTCAAACATTTCATTGAACGCGCAAATCAGTTTTTAATTCAATGAAATTGGTGATTTCTGCACGGATTGAAAGCGTGAATAAAGGAACTTAGAGTTTTGCATTTTCCCAAAGCTATCGGAGTCTTGAAGAACTATGGACGCAATAGAAAAGTAACCGCTTGAGGAAACACGATACAACGCCTCACTTAACATAAAATCGAGATTTGCCACCAGCAAAAGATAAACAGAAAATTTTGGCTGTAAAATCAAATGAAGAGTTTTGAAAAGTGTTTTTTTTCTCAGAATTCTTAAATAAATAAAATAAAAAAATAACTATGAAACTATGAAAAAGTGCGTTAACTGAATATGGATCTATAACTGTTTCTCTTTTGAAACAGTAAATTACTCAGTCTTAATTCCATGCCATGTTGCTTTAAGTTGGAAACTCCAATCTACGCTCTATTAAGATTGAGCTCAAATTATATTTTGTTTTGCGAGAATTGATAGATCAGCGAAATAAAATAACAAATCTTATACCTACTAATAACAAAACAATAACTAACACCCCAGATTTACCTTCAGATTCCATCTCGCTGCTGGATGCACCCGGAGTATCACAGCCATCTTTAGAAATTTCTTGTGGTGCGATCCCGTCTTCATCAATTTTTGTCGGGAGAAATCCAGAGTTTTCATTTATCAGCACGGAGCAGTTTTGTTTTCCTTAAGCACCAGACAAAACAAAATAGGCACATTATTGAAAACCCAAAATTCTAAATTTTAAACGTACGCAAATTAAAACAAACTGTGGATCACTGTTGAAGGGAGAGGATTTTGAAAATTCTCCCGAACATTTGTGTCCATCCGTGTGCGACATGGATGCGCGCAAAATCTGCTTTGAAGAGAAAGAGAGATCTTTCATGCGTATCGTCGAACGGGTACCAGATTAGGTTAACTGGGAAATGTGCAAACCATAACAAAGAGTAGAACCCTGAAAAACCACTACCAGCCATTTACCTTGCTCCTTTCGCGTCTCAGCACCCTGTGGAGAAACATCGCTGGACGGCTTTGTGCGCACAAGAAAAGCTCTCGGCATTTTGATTTTGCTTCTTTTTCTGCTATTCTTCAGGTCCGGACTTGGATGGTCGTGGAGCTGACGTCTGTGGATTTAACCAGGCGTGCTGCAGATAGCAGGCGGATAGCAGGTCTTGCAGACGAAATAACACTAAGCCTGTCTATCCACTTATGGAGCTTTTGCGGTAAATAGTTGATGCCCGTGTGGGAATTAAGATTGAACTTCGCAACTTCAGCTGGCACCGTTAGGGCAGGTGTTTGGAATTTGCAAATTGCCCAAGATTTTGTGCGGTTTTATCTAAGCCCACCTGCTTATTAACTATGCGCTTGGAATGCTTGTAAATGACTTGCCATTTACTTGCCTAGTCACATAGATGTCACCTTATCAAGGGTTGTTGGCGGGGATTCGCCAGTTCACGCCCAACTGGCTGGTTATGACCGAGGCATGTCGTAAAGTGGCTGTACTTCAACTTCCGTCGGATTCATTTCTAAACAAAGCTTGTTTGTTGTGCTTGACTATAATAAGCTCTTGCGCGAGGGTCTTTGTTGTGCAAATCATGGCACAAAATGGTGTCGTTAATTATTAATCAAACATCCTTCGTAAAATGGGAAGTGAAACCGCGAATTTCCCAACCAGCGAACGTGGATGAATATTGCGTTCATGTTTACTTTTGCGTAAGGTTAAGCTTATGTTTCATACTTCTAAAACAAACCTTTAGAAAGGATTAAATTTATAAAGAAATGCGTGTTTCAACCGCTTATCGTATGAGTCCTTTCAGGGATAAGCGCTGCTTAGTGAATTTTCACTCGTTCAAAACTGAAGTAAACAAATTTTGCAATATCCCGTTAAACATCATACAATTTTTATTCGGCTTTCGATATTTGCTATGCCAACAATATTTTATAGCTCTTTTTGACTAAGAAGAGACGCCATTTTTTATCCAATCAAAATTCCCCTCACGTTCAATTCCCGTTGCTCGTACCTGATTCGTATCTTGTCACGTAAATAGTGAAAAGCAATTTCTTCCTGTTGATATTGTGAATGAATTCCGGTCGTATCATTCAAACCCAAGTCACGTCCCCCGGCTAAGTAACCAAAACCCATGACATTGAATCCTTTCACCTCCCGTAGCCAATCGTTGTCTCGTGTAGTAATATTCTATTGTTTTGATCTTTGGTTAAAACCCTACACGGTGTAACCATTCAAATGAAATATGTTATTTTTAATTTTTTAAGATTCCCATTTTGGGCGCTCCAGAGAGTTACGCTGTTAATAACTTCTGAGCGAAACAGAACTTTCAAGAGTGTCTAAATGTGCTCCTCAATTCTATAGTATCGTGACTGATATTAACTGTAACTTACATTTCTCCACCAATAGATAACACATCAGACCTAACTTTCCCCTAGTCATCTAAAGGTATTAAGAATTTTTTGCTAGCATTTTGAACAGCCTCATTTCTCTGCTGGACAAGTAAACGTTGGCGCGTTCAGTATTTCCACTGTCAGTTCTAACTGAAACATTTTTCTAATTGATAATTTTCATGTTCAAGAATTTTAATCAGTTATCCATTGTGCAACTGTAATTTTACAAAACCACAAACAAAATGTATGTTATCCTGAAGGGCACTGACGTTATGAATTCTTTCAAAATTCAGTTACTAAATTTTTAGCTTCTATTTCCAGAACATTCGTGACTTTAATTGCTAACAGTTTAAACCTCCTTTGGCCAATTCTCAGCAATAAGTCAAACAAGTTCTATCAAAACTTCACAATTTCAGCTGGCAATATTTATTTTTTCTTCTCAGCTATTACGGTAATAGTTAAGATTTTGGCCAGTTTTCAGCAATTAAATAACCCCAGATTGTGATTCAGTCTCCATAAGAGTGACCTTCGTAAAGAAAGGTTATGATGCACGTTCCCAACTAAGAAAGCCTGCTTTCAGGCTACCTAATTGTTGAGGAAAATCAGATGCACAGGACATGAAGTGGTACATGCAGGTACATGCCCCTTCCCACAAATGGATTATACTTTTCTCTAGCTAGACTGTTTATCGACGATCACTTCACCAGACCGGAATGCTTCATGCACAGCTATACGTCCCTCGCAAATTGTGCAATACATTGCTTATTCGTGACGTAATTTAATCGAGTTCCGGTTGCAAAACGCAAGTGCAAATGCATTCAACTTGCGTCTTCCGCAGCCAAAAAAAAAATCGTTCAACTTATCACGTCTATGTGTCGCCAAAACTAATCATGATAAATTACTTTTAGCTTCCAGTGTGTTGCATGCCAATTATTAAGAAAATAAGTTATTTGGCATGGAATTGGACACGTACAGAAATATTTGCGTTGGTTTGTAATAAATCATGCCTGAAGCCAACTGTTGACAAGAACATACTTATGCTATTACTTTCCTCTTTGCGAAGCCGGTAAGAACTTCCCCTCAACGGTATGCAGATTCTTATTGCAGGTAATCAAACCTATATAAGGTAAAATACTTGTATCGCCTATTACTATCTCCTCTTAATTTTTCGACGTCGCTGCTAATTCTTTTGGAATAAGCATTTCCTCTGTTTCGCTGCAGAAAACCTGTTTGGACAAATCCAAGCTCTTCGTCCCTTTGAATATCCGAGGATTAATAACTAACATTCGGAAACTCACTGAAAGCCAAACTAAACACACAGCTACTTTTTGAACGACAGACGCTTGCACAAGCCTACCCCCTTCATGCCCTTGTACGTCCGAGGGTTAATAACTAAGACTCGGAAACTCACTGAAAGCCAAACTAAACACACAGCTGCTGTAAATCGACAGATGCTATAATTCATTTACAACAAACCTAGCCCACATGTAAGAGAGCAGTCTACTCGATATTTTTTTGAAACAGGGTGTGACGTAGGAAATACATAGAGGAGGGATAATTTTTTTACACACAGCCAGTTAGACTGCTATCCACACGAGAAACACTACGGGTCGACAGCAGAATGTTTCGATGTCCTTATATCAGCTACTATCTTTAAATTCTAACTTTAAATCTTTAATTTTTCTTATTCTACCTGATTTCACAAAAAACACCCCACTTTTTTCTTCTCAACTGAAAACTCCTAGAAACCACCAAAAAGTTTAAAACCGAACTTTACATACTGCATCAAATTTGAAACTAATGGCGGCATTTTTGAATTACTGGAAATGTTAACATGCGACGAAGTTAATTCCTTAGCACTCTTGTAAAAGAAGGGAAAATTTTACTTGACCAGACGGCCCCTTCAACATAGCATTTAAGGTTGTTATTAACCATTGGATTGTAGCTATGAGCAACGACAGATTTTGACTTCTCTGTTTTAGAAATCGTTCGACCATGAATTTGTTGTTGAATACTTTAACAGCCATTAACACAAGCAATTTCCTTTATGCAATTTTAGGGGCGATTTTCGCAGCGATATTTAGTGCGAGTTCAATTCGCCTGCGAAAACCACTGGTATTTTCGATGGCGATTTGATTGCGATTTTGATGTCATGGGAGTAGATTGAGGGCATCCGATGTACGCAAAAAAAGCTGCGTACCGTGAACGGAAATCCACGTATCCAGGTACGCATGCGCTCTGCTTCCGCCTCTGGGCGACAATTCACAATCGCAATCAAATCACCGTGAAATTGCTGTGTAAAATGGCAAGAAAAAACCGCCGGTAGGTTACACAACCGAGTTTGAGTCGCACCTAAAATCGGGGCAAAATTCGCCTTGTAGACGGCCCTGTAAATGTTCAGTTCAAGAGAGTTAAACATTTCGTATTTAACTATTTGTATCTTTTAATAATGTCTGTTTCAGTTCACTCGGTAAGTGACTCCCGCCTCGAAACAACAATCACTAACTCGATGATGGCAGTCACATTGCCAGTCTTTAAGAGTAAAGATTCAGACGTCTAGATGTATTCACAATGCAGTCACTAGCTACAGAGACAGGTTAATTCGGCAGTGCGGAAATAAACATAGTTTGATCAAAGCAAAGCTCCTCGAATGTTTTGTTGTTTTCAAGACAACCCTTTCGGTGAACATGGCTGTGTCTCCTCAAATCCACTTTGCGATAGAACGCTCTTCCACACTTCTGACAAGCGAACGGTTTGAATCCGAGGTGCTTACGGCTGTGCGTAATGAGATTGGAAGACTGGCTAAAGCATTTGCCACAATGGCGACATTTATGGGGTTTCTCTCCCGTATGAACAAGCATGTGTTTCTTCATGTCAGACTTCTGATGAAACCTTTTCCCGCAGTAATCACACGAGAAAGGCCTGATATCGGCGTGAATGAGCATGTGCGTAGACAAGGTCGAGGAGCGTTTGAAATGCTTTCCACAGGTTTTGCACTCGAATATCTTAACACTGGAGTGCGTTTTTTTATGCTGCGCTAGGCTGACGTAATGGCTAAAGGTTTTGCCGCACGTGACACACCCATAAGGACGGCTTCCTGCGTGCGAGCGCCTGACGTGTACCTCCAGACCGTGCGGCGTGCAGAAGAGTTTCTGGCACGTGTTGCACGTGAACGTATCGTTACTGTCGGTTGGATGCAGACTGACAGCTGGATGTGATTTATCGCTTTCCTCGATTTTCACATCTTCGTGGTCAAATGTGATTTTTGTGCCGTCCGTGGAAGGTTGAGGTTTAGGAAATACAATGCTTTCTGTGTTGGAAAACTTTAAGAGGTGTGAGCCATCGTGGTGTGTCAACCAACGTTTTTCCTTCGGCTCTTGTATCAGGAGAGGATCATGACTTTCTTGAAGGTTTCTCTCTTTGAAAGAAAAACAAGTACATAAACATCATTCACACAACAATTTGTAAACGAGAGGGTTGTGAGAGTAAAGGCCAGGAAAAACGAGGGGACTTGTTTATAGGGACTGATTAAGGCCCAATTATTTTACCTCAGCACTCTGTGCAAACAGGACGAACACTTTACTATTGTTGAAAAGGAAAAAATTCTATTTGATTAAGCTAGAAACTTTGCAGACTAGGGTTCAAAACATGAGATTTTAAATCTTCAATCCCGTGGATACGGTGAGAATGGAAGGGGATTTCTCCCAAAGGGAAAAAAGTCTCCAATTTGTGTGCACAAACTATTATTGGATCGGAGGTGTCAATTGCATACACAAAAACTAATTTCACAACTTGGAAGGTAGTAATGATGCAAGGTTCAAAAAAATGGCCTGCTATTTAATAGTGAAAATGTTCGCAAAATGAGCACGAATCTCCTCTGACCAAGAAGCAAACTGTATGGCTGAATGAAGAAACGCGCGGAGCAGCCGCGACGAAAGCGGGCGTGTGGACGAGTTAAATTCAGTCCACGGCTCTTAAGCTAAAACTGTGGATTTTGAAGGAAATTCGGATAATTTTCAGGAAATTAGATGCCTCAAGTTGCCTTTGTTGTTTAACTCTGTGACTGATTTGACTCAAAAGTCAAAGAATGTGTTTTGAAACAGACCATTTGCACTGAATAGATCTCAATACCAATATGAAGTTTAACACTGGAAGAGAAAAGTGGGCTAGTACTTATCGTCAAGTTCGTTTAATATTTACACGTCAGGTTTATACCCGCCTTGGGCTAAGGACTGCTGGCGTATCTGAGATTTCCCTAAATCGCAGGAAAAGACAGATTAAATCATGTAAATCACAGAATGTTTTTCCTCAGGACTGTACAAACAGGACGAACACTTATCGATCCATTGGAAAGGAAACCATTTTGTTTGATTAAGCTAGAAAAACGGACTAGGCCAGGTTTTAAAACACGACAATTTTAACCTTCAGCCTCGTGAGGTACGGCAACTGAAAGGAATTCCTCAGAGATGAATAATCCACAAACTTAGTTTTAAACATTTTTTCCTTTGAAAAGGAGACACGCCTTAAGTGAAGTGATTGTTGTTGTTCACATCTTGTGGTTTCAATCGTCTATCGATTTAGAACACGACTCAGGGAAAGAAGGTTGTTTCTAGATGCCATCCTGCGCGCTCTCCGGTCCGTCGAGGGAAGAAAATCAGGAAAAATGTCTACGTGCAACTAAATTCCTACCTAAACCAGCTGTCTATGCGGACAACGCCGCCTCAATGTGATTCTTAGCGTTTCTTGGTCGAATTATTTATTTCACAACAAGTGCGTTGCGTAGTCTTTTGCGTAATTTCACAAAAGCCGTCGATAAGCGAATTTGTGATTTAATAATGCTCGGTGACTGCTTGAATGAAACAGGTGAATGGACCGTATGTTTCCTCTCTAATCACTTGTTATTTACTCAGTGACTTAACTCATTATGCAGATTAACTTCACCGAAAAGAATATTCAACGAATCGCAGTCTTAAGATCTGTTGTAAAGCATTTTGCCTGTTGAAAGATAAGAAAAATTGTTTTTTCTTGGTCGGCTGCTTACAAAGTCTATAATCCCGGTTCGTGTCAACGTAACAGGTAAATATCGCCGTATATTGCCCTCCTGCCGACCAGAATGCTCAATAGTTCCGGAACTTTGCCCACTGTGGAAGAGCAAACACTAAATCAGAATTTTCTTTATGAAGTTAGCCATTGTCGCACAAATGAGAGGCACTTTTCACCTTTCTTTGCTGTCTTGTTTGCTTAGGAGTGCTTTGAATGAAGAAAATCTCATATCCGGCCTGATTCAAATGAGTTTTTGGATTGAAACGTCCAAAACTGTGATTTTGAAGGAAATCATAATTCACAGGAAATCAAATTTCTGCAGTTCCCTCGGTCGGGTGTAAACCAAACAAAGGGCAAATTCAAAGAAGTACCAAAACTTTGTCAATCATAGCAATAAATTATTAAGTGCACAAGGCAGAAAAAAGGAAATGATATGTGTTTCTATATTTTTTTAGGCTTTTTTTTTTCTGGTTGGGTGACAGATTTGTCTTTTATTTTACATCATATTTGTCTGCGTTTCTCAGTATTTAAACTCAAGAGCTACGAAGAATATACTAATGCTAGCTTTTCTCTTCAAAATTTGTTTAAAAAAAAACTGAAAAGGCACCATGCAGGCTAGTCTGCCGTGAGACATGTAACCAACCAGTTAAATCACGAAATCATTCCTTTCGTTTTATTTTCTTCTTCTGAAAAATTTCTGCATTTAATGACTATTCTATACATTCTGTCAGAGCATTTTTACGCTCTTCAAGGTTGCGAATTAATACTCCCTTAATCCCGCCCCGAACTACAAAAATGCCTTTAATTCAGACATCTTGCACTGATCAATGTTGTTAAAGTTATTTTCACTACTTAGCAAAGTGCAGGGAAATTATCAACTTTTAAACTTTAAGGAATTGTACACGAAAGTAAAGAAATCAAAATTCTAACCTTGAATCGCCCTCTGAGCTGTTTCGGTGGTAAATCCTTTGCGTAATCGAACCAGAAATGATTTCGGCATGATGGTAGAGTTAAATCTTCCGGTTGAATAGGCTGGCGTTCGATGTCCTTCTTATGGCTAAACTGCGGAAGTCTTTGCTAGCCGTCTTACGGTGTGCACTCTTGACGGATTTTGAAGGCGGCTTGAAGCTGCTGGTTATCAAATTTATTTCAATCAATCGAAGAGAGTAAATGTTACAGTAATTAAACACATCACCTGAACGCCGTATGTTTTTTGCACCGGCTTGATTTCTCTACTGCAACGCTATTGGCTGTTGTGTCACAGATTGCGCCTACCTTATGAACTCCACGCAACTGATTTGCGACTTCTTTCGGTAAAGAGAGGAAATTGAAAACGAACTTGATTGTGAAGATTACCAATAAAGTTGGTTCAATTGTGATGAAATTTTTTTTTTCAGGTGAACCTTTTGAAACAAAAGTCATATGTTTTGCAACCAAACGAATCGTTCGTACATGATCGCGTGTTGTAATGTAGATTATCTTTCCAACACGCTGTGCTTAACAAATCAAATTTCCATAAGAAAACGAGTTAAATTGAAAATAGTTTTCGTTTGACTGCAGAGTGTAATTTTGTCATTGAGTTAATTGTATGATGTTAATGAAACTCGTTAAGAGGAACCTCAAGAGCGTAAAGGTTTCAGCTGAGTTAAACGCAATTATTTTTCAATATAAATCTTTTTCATTTATTAATTTCCTTGGTTTTTCATGGGTTGCAGCATGAATATTGTAAATAACTCTAGAACATTTATTCGGAGACCGAACGACCCGTTCTTACTAATTTGAGTTTAACTGCTTCAGTTATTTAGTTCAAAGGTGTGATTATGCCATACATTTTTCCCAAATGAAGAAATAAAAACAGAGTAAAAGGATGGGTCACATTAGAGAGTCACAACGCCTTTTTCCTGTAGCACGTTTAATTTATCTGCACCTTACAGACAAAAAGAAATTTAATTGTTTCATTAAAGCCATTAGTTTTATCAGCACTTAAAGAGCGTGTCGCTTTATATCTGATGAAGAAATTGATTCGCTCAACAGAGCGATGAAGATTCAATTCATAATTCCTATTTCACGCGATTAAGAACGTCACTGCCGCAAGGTAATGTCAATTAAAATGATAAATAATCAAATCTGCGAGCACTGCTTTGTTAAAACAATTCTTGTGATAATCACAGAGGATGTTTTTATGGCCGGCATGGTGTCACTTTACTGTTTGTTTCCCAGACGTGTATTGATTTAGGCAACATAATGAATCCCTGAACAGACTATCTGTGATATGTGCAAACAGACTTTTATCTCTGTTTTAGATTCCCTTTCCGCGTCTTATTTAAATTCATGAATAGAATTAGTCACCAAGACGTGCTATATTTGCTTTTAAACTTCATTACTGAGGGAGAATTAAAAATTCATGCTTAGGTTAATTTTGAATTTCTCAATCGTACAAATTTCTCTATTACTAGTATATTGCCGATTTTAATTTCCCGCAATATTACTCCGAGCTTGTTTAAGATGCGTCCACTCAAGAAGGGCGCAAACTCCACAGAAAATAGATCTGAGACGCCGTAAATACGTTTCCAGCATCGTAAAGTTGAAAAACAACAAAAAACACCTTGGCTCCTTTGTGTGCGAGACTTAATCAGAATTAAAAAAGATGTCCCAAAAAGTCCGGCTATGACGAACGAAAGTTGAATCGTTTTATTGAACGAGAATCAACTTGTTTTATGTATACAATTTTTTAAAATAATGGTATTTAATTTTTGGCGCAAAACGATTACTTGCAAGCATGCGTATTAAATAAAATATACTGATATTTAATAGCAGAACACTTATTCTTCCTTTATCCTATGTCATATGATATAGTTCCTGTGTAGATATAAAGATGTTAAAGTAAACTATTCGAGCTAGGTTAACTTTATTGTCGAAAAATCCTGCTTAGGAAAAAAATTAACCTCTCGGCTTGTTACAAATATGAGAAATCAATATAAAGTTGCCGTTCAGGAATCAAAGTTTCTTTTCGTTTCTCATGCTCTTTTTCAATTTTATCATGTACTTTTTTATGTCCGTTTAAGGGGCTGTTTGACTGGTTTAAAATACGTGATACAAACTAACAATAAGAGCCACAAAAACGGACCTCTGCGGTTTGGCCAGAATGGTGAACTTCTTATATGTCAAACCTTATGAAAAGTTATGGAGACTCGATTTTTGTTTTCGCGTATATGTTATAGCTAAGGATCTGTGATGACGGTCGAGTATGCCGGCTAGAGTTGTATAATTATTCCTTTCAAAAAACATCACTGGAACTTAAGCCATGGCATTCCGGTATTTTCGGTTTTCAAAGAGCTTTCTTCACACAGACAAAAATGAAAATTGGTCGATTTTAATTGTTATTCAGTATTATTATTATTTTTTTTATTTATTTATTTATTTTTTTTTGCAAAAGGTTACTAGTCTTTGAAGGTTTTCGGTAAAAAAGTGCTAACTTAAATAGTAAAAATCCTGACTGTTATAAGATGCGCAAAGCCTGATATCCTCTGTAAGTGATAAGTAAAAGTGAGGGTTAAGTGATAAGTAAAAGTGAAGGTTAAAGTGTGAGCACAAGTTAGCATTCGACTTAGCATTCTCGCAAATAGAGGTCGCCAAGAGATGAAAAATTCGGGCTCTTCACTGGCGCTCGTTCCATTCCTTTTTGGGGCGACGCGCGCGTGTCGAATACAACCAATTTTTTTTTTTCAATCTAAAATACACAGAGAACACGGGTATCGATATCCAGTTATTTTGGCATCCATACCATTACTGCATAACGATCGATCGTTTAAAGCAAAGTTGAAAAAATTAATCACGCATCAGGTTGAGACAATGACGTCACGTTCGTGAGGACGAGCATTTTAATTGGCTCATCGCACAAAGCACCAAAGACTGTGTTACACCAGAGATGAATACGATCATTAGTTCTGAGATTTTTATCCATTTATTTATTTATTTATTTATTTATCTGATGTATTTATATACTTATTTTTTCTTTATTTCGCTTCGCCAAGTACAACACGAATAGACAGAAAAAAAGACAATTAAATAAAAACGACAGGGAGCAAAACATGGCAGGTGAGTCGCTACAGCAAAGGCCAATTGCAGTACACGTTTTGTAATGTGGAATCTGTTTGAGCAGCAATCCACATCAATGGGCAGAGATTGAAATCACCAAAGATCCCTAGAGAAAACGTCGATCTTCCGAGACGGCAAACGTTTCCCTCTACAAGGGGATTGCAATCAACAGCAGTCTGGTTATTCGTCATAACACTATACCGATGTACTAATATTGATCAACTCCTAGTTGCCTTGGTAGCAGCTTAGTCGCTAACGGAACTGGTGTTGCTGTTCGAATCCCGTTCAAGGCTGTTTTTTCGACCTTTACTGTCAGTAGCTGCTCAGGTGGCTAAAATTACTGCTAGGATCACATATTGAAATTCACTTTTTAATTCACATTTAAAAATGTGAATGTTTGTGGAAGAAAGTTCATTCAGTGTCTGTAAATGACGTACTTTTATGATGAACTGATCGAAAAATCGTTTCTGTTACCATGGTGACAAAGAAGTTTCGACGCTTTAAAAACTATTTTGTGCTATGTCGAAATATTTTTTCCAAGTGACTGATTATTAACTAATGTATGAATTCCAAAAATTCAATCCTAGTGCTTCTTCGGTTTTTTCTAGAACTGTTGCCACACCTGGACTCTACCACAAAGACGACAAAAATTTTGTTTCCACCCACCACTAAAACAACTTGTCCGAATTCATGTGTTACACCTCCATTTATAGAAATTCGATTCCTCCGCAGTGAAAACAAAAGAGCTGAATTTTACACAGTAGTTTGACCTCGCTGAGGCGTAAAAATCAAGAACTAATTTTTAAATTTGACAATAAAAACTTCCCAATTTTTTGGTGCCACATGAAATTTCGGAGTTGCAACTTGTCAAAGAAATTTCTTTTTCACAGTGAAGAAAATGATTTAGATCGATGTCCTTGCGTTTGAAACGTTTTCGTGAGTTTAGATAACGGTTTTGTATTTGTCTTTTGTTCTAGATTGATTGCAATTCAAGTTACCGTTACCGTTATGTCTGGTGAAGCATTCAAGCGAAAAACACCGATTAAATAGAGCAATAAGAGAAAAAGAAAAATTGTTATTTTTATCGTGGGCAGCTCTTTTTGTCCATAGCTCCTTTTCTAAGAGTCATCACAATCTTTTCAAATCTTTGGATGGTATTTATGAGAATTGAAATTGCATGGATCGGAGACATTACTGTTCCCTGACGAGTTGACAATGTAATGTCTCGTTGTTGGCGGGACGTTAAAGGCGATGAAAAAGTTTAATTTTCGAATGCATCAAAAGTTTAGCAATATTGTTTTTACTATTCCGCTTGTGTCGTATTTCTAACTGCTTGTTATTAGCGTGGCTTTTCAAATGGTCAGAATGGCATTTAGCCATAAAAAAATTGAAGTGATGAAGCAGAAAACCTTTTAAATGTTAACGAGTCGTGGCATCATGGCCTGAAGGCATGTAGAGTTGTGTTTGATTAAGTGGATTTATTTTTCACATCTGCGGGGCTTGAGTTAATTATTTTATACGTTCCGTTTGTACACAACTTTTGCCGGCGGATTTTTTTAAGACTGATATCTTTTTAACCTGTCAAACGTAGTTTCTATCTCGGCGATTTTTGTATAAAGCTGTGCCGCCGGGATTGTTACTTAAATCCAACAATTTCACGACTAACTGCAGACCTTTGAAACCAACGGTCTCGAAAACACTCAGGTACTTTAGTCGGTTTTGTGGGCGCTTTGTTTAGCTTCTAGTAAGGTCTAAGGTTACCATCTGTTTGTATTTTTAAGTAGAGTGTTTTAATAGCCTCTTGGTATACAAAGAACAAACGAACGCAGTTGTTACCAAACCTAACGTTGCAGTCATCTGATCCGCTTGCAAAGAAGACCGGACGACGCTTTTAGAAAAAGAAAATCCGAGAGACTAAACCAACTTTCACAATGAAGAAAATGATGATTCTTGCTTCTCTGTGCCTGTTACTTGGTATTTCTCTTCATGTTGTTGAAATGCGAAGGATCGCGGCACACAACTGGAAAGAAGGCTTATTCAATCAGTGGCAAAAACGTGCGTCGTCGATGCACCGCCCGCACCTGTTGAAGGCGGACGTAGGCGATATGGATGAAACTGGAAGGTAATGAATATCATTTCTGTTTTAATGCTGTTCGTCAGTGCATGTATAGTTTAGTTCTATGACGTTTTAGACGTCTTTTTACAATTTTAAAATGCGACAATTCTAGTAAGCCAAGTAATTAGGAATAAATTTTGAAACAATACACGTTTAACGGTTTCTGTTTCTCTGTCACCAGTTGTCGTCAGAACACGCCAACTTTGTTTCTTATCAAAGATTCAAAAATAAAAAAAATAGCTTTCGTATTTATGTTGTCATGTCAGATATCATATTTGTTCGACCTCCATTAGCGACGGTTGGTCAATTTTGTTTTTATAAAACCTTCGAGCAAACCGTTAATCATTGTGGGGAGGGAATGTTTATTTAAGTTATTTAGGTATGCTTGGGGTGTTTAGCATGTATTTTCTCGATTAAACGCCGGGGGCGTTTATTTAAAACTCGGCCTCGTAGACCCGGCGTTTATTGAAACCGGCGTTTATTCGGGGCCCAGCGTTTATTTATTGAGTGCATTTTTCGACCTTTTTCAGCCATCCATTTTTTAATAACCAAATTTCAACAAAACCGTTAAAAAGTTAAAACAATGTCACCAACTTTGTCAGTATCTTAGCAAATCATTTTGGTAAGTCATTTTGCAAAACAAAAGGCACTGACAGGAACGGTGATTAACGCTCTTCTCAACGTTAATTTTTCTCGTGAAACACGGAAAAATTGCATCGGCAACTGCTCAACAGCAAACGTACTTTGCAAGCAATTGAGAACAAGGTGGTGTCGAGGTTCCTGCTCCATGATTCTGAGAAAGGTAAACATATGAAACGATTCGACTGAGAAACTGCTGGAGAAACCTTCGAGATGATCCTGGCTTGACAACAAGCCCGCAGAAAAGTTGCTGTGATTAAAAGAAATTGACACGATACCTGGTGCGTCATTTGTTTCTCCGTTTTTATGGTTAGAAGAACAACGTAAATTCAAATAAAATGGTAGAAAGGAACTAGTATGCAGTTACGACGCATAATCCTGATTTAATATACTCATCTCGAATAAACGCCGGGACCTCAAATAAACGCCGGTACCCCGAATAAACGCCGAATAAACGAATAAACGCGTTTATTTCAACCCGGCGTTTATTCGGGGTCCGGCGTTTAATCGAGAAAATACGGTAACTGACTTTTTATTTCCTGATTCGATTTGGAACTCCTTGTTTTTAACAACCTTTCAAAAGAACTGTGTTTTCAATCTACCCCAGAAAACGTGAGTGCAAAGACCTAATGGCAAGTCAAGTCAATGAACAAAACACCTCGAGGGCTTCTTATTTAATTATTTGACATGAAAAAAAAGGGACCGAACGTCTTGACAACTCTTCGTTTCCAGACTTCCCTCAGTCACACTAGTGGGTGTGACTGAGGGATGAGACTTGAGACTTGTTTTCCCAAGCTATAAGGTTTGACACTCGAAGTAAGTTTCTATCAGCCATCCTTAGGTCGTTGAAAACGTCCCATGTAATCCTGGGAGCTCTTCATTTACTCTTCCCTTGATCCAAATTTGCCAAGAATTCCCAAGGGGGAATCTAGTGTAAATATACGAGGTGCCAGTCGAATATATATTAAACAAATGTACCAATAATTCCTTTCTTTTTTGTTTTGTCTAATTTTGTAGGAAGTTCAACGTGGAAGATTCAAACGATGAAAGTGACTTACCACCTAAATTTCCTCGACCAGGCAAAAGAACATATTACCCCAAGTGAACAAGGAGGTCAGGAGCCGGCATACATGAAGGGATGACCCAAGCATACACACCGGTTTCAAGAAGATTAGTCAGACGTGAACAATGCTTGTTTTTCCACACACTTTGTCTTATTTAACCTGTTATGCAATTTATAAGTTGTTAAGCTTTTTCGCGCACTTTTCAATTTTGTTTTTTAAACTTTTTTGTAGGGGAGCTGTACGAAAGCGAAGAAAAAATGGACTAAAACGCGACGATATCATACAAAAATGTAACAAAAGCTGCGAAGCAATAAAGATCGTTATCCAATGTGAGTGAATATTATCTTTTTTTTTAGAGAGAGAGAGTATCGTTACTATATCAGAAAATAAAACGAAAAACATGCCAAATATGCCAAACATGTTGTTGATTTCAAGTATCTGGGAAGAACTTGTTTTTCCACATAGTTAGAAACAAAATTTCCTTGGCGTATATCTCGATGTTGCCCAAATCAACTGAGTTTCCGAAATATAGAAATGAAGAATTTAAGAACAAATTTTGGAAATGTTTTGCCCGCTTTATTAAATGTCTTTGTGGGTAAAAATGGACACTCCCTGTAAACTGACTGCAGAGAGATTGATAGGTTTATAGTTTGATAGCTAAAGTAAAAAACTAAAAAAAAAACAACAACAACGCGTCGTCTAAAAACGAAATTAATCGTTTTGGTGCAGCTTGAGATTCTGAGTCAATGATAAGTCCTCACACTCTGGCAACATTATACTTGCAGTCAGTGCAGTTTGTGTCCATATAAAGGCAGCCACACAGTAGGTGATTTTAAACGCTCGTCGCAGTCGTTCGCAAAAACCGCCAGGCGTGCCCGCTACTGCGACGGTGATTCGCTAGCGGTTCTGATCGCCGCGATGGGCGATCAAAATCACCGATTTCTGATTTCTGCATGTCAGATGTTTGAGGATTAAATTGGTCTGCGATTCTCTGAAAATCGTCAGCAATCGCCTTGTGTGACAGCTCTTACGATCGCAATAAAGTCGCTTAGCTCTTCAGGATTGATTGTTTAAAAATTTCATAAGCAGCGGAAATTTCATAATTTTATCAGTCCTTCTTATTTTATCGCAGGTTTATAGCGAAATCGGATCGTATAAAATGTGACTTGGCTAGGGAAGAAAGGGTCTAGCAATTTAAATCATCAGTTCGAGTGAACGCCAATATCTTTTATGACATTCTTCCAAGTTCCTTCCGAATATCCATCACTAGATAAAGTTGGCGTCTATGAAGTGGGACAGATGTCTCGGTGAAGTTGCTGAATATAAGCAAATATATGCTACCCTAAAGCTTTACTGTCATGCACTGCTTTGTGAAACAACAGATGTGATTGATTAGGAGGAAAAGATAATATATCTTTGGTAAACCTCAGCACCTCATATATACCGTACACGTTTATGGCTATTGTCTCAAGGCTACTTAAAGGTGCTAGAATAGCCGCTTGGGGTCATTTTGTACAGACTGATCTAAGGTTACTGTTTTGGAGTGCTTTCAAGTGGGGCTTTCATAGGTTCTTGCAACATGGAATAAACTCCCAAACACTGCTACTGTCAAGGAGCCAATATTAGAAGTGAAGAAAAGCTGACGGGAGATCGACAAATTCGTCTTTCGCAATGTGGAAAATTCTGTTTCTTTCCTTCATGGGCCTTTTGTTTAGTATTTCTCTCCAAGGTGTGGAAATGCGAGGGATCGCGATACCCAACTGGAGAGAAGGTTTGCCAGTTAACTGGAAGAAACGATTGTTTACAAGCGACCGTCGATACGGGTACCTTTTGAAGAAGACAGACGGTGATTTTGAAAGGTAACAGCGGTTTTCTACTTTGGGTTGAAGTTGAAGAGACTGTGTCCAAATCAGTAACAAAATACAAAATGTTCTTTTCTGACAAAACTTCAAAACTTACCTGTCTAAAACAATGGGAATATACAACTTTTAATATTATCCCATAAAATAAGGGCCCTTTGAAAACCAAGCATTTCTGTTAAAGGTCTTCCTTAAATATTTCTTCAACTGAAATGGACGGTTGTTTATTGATGCTGTTGACATTTTTTTCTTTTGGTTCTGTTTCACTTTGTTTTCACTATTCTCCGAAGAGATCAAAAGAGCATTACGTCGCCAGCAATTTAAAATTCTTTCACTGGGGATGGGCAGAGAAAAATTCGGAGAATCTAGAAGCCTCCCACCCGTAAGAATGTGACATGATATCATTCAGTTATTGATACTAAGACATACACGCGACGGCCATACAATCAGACATTTTTATTATCATTTTTAGTTTTCTTATTTGGGCATGAATAACTTAAAAATACACTAAAGAAGGAATTATAAGAAGCAAGCCAAACGAGCCAAAACCTCCCAACCGTTCCTGTTATATATCTATGGTTACGGTGGTTCAAACGAAAACCGATTATTGATGATCATAGAATTAAGATTTTAGTTGCCTTCCATTGATCCTTCGTTCTCCGCGCCTTCTAGTCTATAAGGGTAAGTCTTCCACAAAATTTACGAAGAATAAAAAAATGTTTTCACACACCAGACGGAAAACCCACAAGAGGACACTACCGGTTGGTAGTGGACTGCTTCGGTGTCCATCTATCTATTAATCTTAAACTGTAAATTTCAGTGTTAAATCTCCTTTAATATTTCATTCATTTTGTCTTTTTAAATCCATTCATCCCTCCCCCGCTTTCTTCTTCTTCTTAAAACTCAAGAAAAATCCCCCCCCCCTCTCTCTCTCTCTCTTTCCCCAAGTATGTGCTGCTTTTAACACGACGTAAATGGGTAATCAACAAGAGACAATCATTCTAACGACGATAAACAATTTACTTGACTCTAAATGACCCCTGGTCAAGTTGTTGAAACGTCCATACCATCAACAAGAGTCCCCTGAAAGACTCCGGATAAATATATCTCTTACGGGATGATCTCAGCTTGACAGACGTATGGTATTACACGGTATTATTATTTTGTAGTATCTATACAAATAGCACCCTTTTTTCGAATGTGAGAACATTTTTTATGAGAACGTAGGCCTCAGATTTCGTCTTTATTTTGTCCACGTTTTTCAGAACTTTTAGAACATTCCGCTCGGACGGCTATGCAGATCAAAGGCCTCCATGGATACCTCGACCAGGGAAGAGAACAGTTTATACCGGATGACCGAAGGAAGCACACATGATGAGCGATGAACTAAAAACAAAAAAGTCTTTGCGGAAACCCAGCCAAGCGTGTAACTCATGATTATCTGACTGTAGCGACGATTAAAATTGACTTCCTTGTTAACAGAGAGAATGTCCCGTCAAAAACGACTGTCTCAGGACTAGCGCTTTTGTTTGTAACTCAACTGTTAGTTAAACAGCTGTTAAACAACTGCATGTGACTGTGCAAAGATATGACGACATGAAACATGTCGATGTCGTATCACACTTTTTGACAGAAATAAAATAACTAAGCTGAGCTCTGCTCTCATTATCACATTGGTTCAAGAAATTAGGAGAGGAGGGAAACAATGACAAGTTTATGTGTGCGCAAGTTTGCATTTCACCATTTCCAAAGTTGCGATACTTGTGACTCCGTCATACCATTAAACAAAAGCAATAAAAATTAAGTTACAATGTATACAAAACAGCAAATTGCCAGTTTATTCAGTACCATGTTTGATTCTAAAAAAAACATAAATAGCATTTTAATATACAACATTTATATACATTTACTGCTATTCTTTCATATTATATGTTCTCATCTTTGCTTGCGATATCTGCAACAAAGGTTTGCTTGTTGACTCCGATTTGAATCCATGGGAAAGGACGTTAGTTGCATCAAAAAATTAATTTACAACGGTTCATTACGGCACTTAAATAGGTTCCGAGCAGGAATAAAAAATGGACATATTTTTAGGTTACGAAGTGAAGAGGACAAGCTCTACTTGAAAATCTTTACACCTGCAACATAGAGGAAAACAAAAAGAGTCTAGCAAGTGCAATTTAAGAAATTCATTTTAATACGGCACAAATTAAAAAAAAATTATCAAATGTGTTTTCTATAAACCACAAGTGACATGCATTTCGTTCAAAGAGGGTTGGTAGAAAAACTGTACAAAAATGGAAAATGGAGAGCAAGCCTATAAATTAACCATACTAAAGCAGAAACGTGAGGCCAGCTAAACAGACAAACTTTTCGGCTTACTTGAATGCAATTGTCTTCTTCAAAAGGTTCTTTTCTTCTTGTACTATAACTCCGGATTCTGGTGAGCAAAGTATGTGATACGAGAATTTGTATACAGTGAAACCTGTATTAAGCGGACCCCATCACCCTGTATTAAACGGACACGATCGCGAACCTCAGTGAGTTCCAAACGTTTTTTCCCATATTTTCTGTAAAACGAACCCGTATTTAGCGGACACCTCTATAAAGCGGACACTAGCGAGAGTCCCGTTGGTGACCGCTTAATACAGGTTTTACTGTAAACCAAAGAAATAAACATTGCTTTATGCGCGCTCTGATTGGGTCCTTCAACTCCTAATATCCTTTGCTATTCACCTCAAAGCAAAACAAAATCCTTCGCGCCATCGCCTCGTGCAAGTTTTCGCACAATTGACAGAAAATGAAGTAACTATTTGGGACTGGCTATTCACTTGTATGGTATATCTACTAAAACAGTTATGCCCCCTCAGAGTCGGTAAGCAGGGGTAAGCATTTGTTAAATTTGCATCAGAAAACAACAAACCGAAAGTTTCCGGTAGTTGCAGTCAAATGACGACAATGACCGATAAGGTTACAAAGTCCCAAAATAAGGGCCAATGAGTCGATACTTGACATACCTGGCGAGGAGGGGGGGGGGAGGGGGAGGAATCCAGGCAAAAAAAGAAACTGAGGGCACAGGATAGTTTGCAATGGTCAATATTATAAAATTATTGACTGTTGTTGTTACTTTGCAATAACGTTTCATTGTCTGAACATGTCTCGTTTCCTGTCGTAAATTGTCAGTAATACAGTTGTCGCGTTTTGTAATGCCTGTGGTAAATCGCAATGACGCTGGTCGCTTTTTTGATAACGCATTCGTTCCAAATCGTAATACCACGTTGTTGCCCGTTGTAGTATACTGGCAAAAGTGCAAGGAGCCAGGAGCTCGAGCTATGAAAGAAAGGGTGGGAGTATGAGACTCCCTCCCTCTCCCTCCGCTCAATACTTATCTAAACACCCAAATAGCATTTGCCTTTGTTTACCTTCTTCGTCCTTGATCAATTAGCGTAAACAGCGCCAAGACAACGGCCTGAAAAAAGAAACGTCCAAAACATTCAAACACGTAACATTACACCATCCTGCATCGTAGTTTCAGCAGCTGACGCTGGCGAGTAATATAGACTGCAATATGACGTGCTTACAAATTGGCCTCTTCATCAACCATTTTCGTGTGAGGCTCCAAATAACAATTCTCCTTACCAAGTGCAAGCATTTGTTCAGTTATGATTTTTTTTTTAGTTTACCTACTTTCATAGTTTTATAATTCCTAGGGTTTTTCAACCGAAAAACTACCTGAAATCCAAGAATTCCAGCCAACACCTATAAGCAGAGAGAAAATGCATCAAGTTTAAATCCTTAGAGTAAGACGAGCAAAATTCATATCAAGAATACCCACTACATCACTACTTATTCCAATCCAACGGGTTACCCGGGGGATAGGTACTAAATCCTCAACGGGTTTGATAATCGAACACTCACACTTTATTACCTCTACTCAATTATAAAAATAAGAGGTCAGACGTACCCTGTTTAATTGGAAAAATTATAGTATAAAAAACCGCGCTGCCGCATTAGAAATTTTCCACGTAAACGACTTTGCCAAATAAAATACGCGAATGACAATGACTGCATATAAATTGCCAATAATTGGCTCTTGGAAAACCAGTCTGTACCCTGTACAGGCTTTGAGACTGGGTTTGCTGTTTTCAGTGATATCTCAACAAGCTATTTTGCGACATTTCCTGTTTTCTTTTTCGTGATCAGTATCTAAATTCTCCTTATCATATCAGTACATGATAACACATACAGGTCAGGAGAATTAGGGAAATGATCACCTAAGACTGATTCTCTTGTTTTTTAAACAACTTCTCCCAACTAGTTTCAACGAATTTAGGGAGACCGGTAAGGAGAATTTGTTTAATGATGCCTAAGCAGTGTAACTGTTAGTGCTCACTTACCACTGTTGACCATTCAAATGACAAGTAATTCTCCGTCATTCCACTAACCGTCGGCCCTAGGAAAGCACTATCATAAACAGAACAGTATTTATCACAGAATAAAGGGCAGTCCACTCGCTTTACATTACTGCGTTATGTGGGTGAACAAATACATACTTGACCAATTTAACTAGCTTAAGGAATAACTGACTGTCTGTCTGACTGACTGACTGACTGACTGACTTACTGACTGACTGACTTACTGACTGACTGACGGACGGACTGACTGACTGACTGACTGACTGACTGACGGACGGACGGACGGACGGACGGACGGACTGACTGACTGACTGACTGACTGGCTTACCAACTTACCGAACGACTGAGTCCGTCAGTCAGTCAGTCAGTTGGTCATTCATTCATTCGTTCAAACAGTCAATCAATATCAATCAATCATTCATTCATTCATTCATTCATTCAGTAAGGCACAATAAAGATATACTGTTACTGTTACTGTTTATTCATTCCTTCATTCATTGGTTCGGTCGTTCGCCCGTTTATCATCTGTGTTCCATCTCAAAAGGCCAGTGCAGACTGGCAGAAGACTACATAATTTTTTCTCGAGAAGGATCTTACCCTATACTCGCCGTGGAATTAAAAATTCCAGAGAGGACTCCATGAGTAGTTATGTCATCCGGCATTCCATGTTCCCTGTGCAACATAACAGCAACATTCACTGCAAACCTTGTATCACAAACCAAACTGACTCCAGTGCATAACACAAGCTCGAAATCTAAGCTCACGTTAGAAAGTGCTGAATACGAGAGTAGAACTACCTTTTGAAGTAAGTTTCACCACAATAACATATCTGAGCCTTTGCAATATTATTTTATACGATAAAAGTGATCAGTCTTCCCCAGCGTTTCGTATTGAGAAATACTGCGTCCACAAAACTTTTTAAATTTTCCCTCAAACATTTTATTTCCGCGTTAGTTTGTAGTGAGAAAAGTTTTGTAAGAGAACAGTTATCACATTGAAACGGAGTGGCTGCCTTTTATTGACCTCTTTATTTCACTATTATTTTTTACAGTGAACTGTTCGTGTCGTACATGACGAGGCTAAGTAAATAAATGTCAGAGACGTTCGGCACCATGGTTTGGTGGCGTAATGAAAATAGCGGTATCTATTTTCAGTAGTTCTTCTATGCTAACCTTTCTGGTAGTAAAAATTTCGTTCGGACATAACCAAGGCCTGTCCGTAGCAAAGAGGGTGTCTATTTTATTGTGATATAATAATCTCAATGATGTACAATCGAATCACCTTAATACAGACACCGAATGGACTGAGTGTTAGTATTAGAACGGTTTTCAAATGAGTGTCGTGAAACCAAAACCAAAGCAATTACTCCAGCCAATCACAACAGGAACAAAATATAAAATGAGCCAATCAGAAATTGAACCAAATACAAGTAATTAGCGTGAAGCGCGGGAAAACGAGTGCGAGCAAGTCACGATTGGTTATGGTTTGACGTCTGATTGGTTAACCAATCAGAGAACGTAGTAAAGCAAAACCAAAGCAAAAACAACATTACTTTCGACACTCGATTGAAAACTGCTCTATAGAGGTGTCTGTATCACAGAGATGTATCAGTGTCATATAGGTACCCTTAAGGAGAGGTTCAGCTGTACGCATTTCAATATATATGTAGTTACCTTGCTGTGTCTAACATGTCCGGCATACAAGGTACCTGGTACGCACTAACGGCAACACCTAACAACGCCATGGACACACACACCAGCCATACCTTCCTGGAAATGAAAAACATTTGGTAAATACTGCGATAAGGTTGATCGTGTTACACGGTGCACGCGCGCCAAGCCAAAAAACAAAAATGCTTAGGTCGCAAAACTAACCAGTTAAGCTTCTTGCCCAGTACATGTTAGACCGTCCTAATAAAATGTTCCGCATCCCATTGCGCGACCGACTGATTATTTTGAAAAAGCAAGAAAAATAAAAAGGAGAAAAAAAAAAGAACCAACCGTAGATTGCCTCTTCCGTCCTATTCAGTGCGGCTTTTTCCTTCAACAAAGTACCGGATTTCCCCGAAATCACCATTTTCCCCGAGATTCTTGACGCGTTATTATTATTGGGGCCCTCAAAAGAGTTATTTTGTCGCAAACGGAGTTATTCATTTTCGTTATTTAGCCAATATATATAATGTTTAAGGAAATCAACACTAACTTTTGAGGAAGAAATGTAAGGAATGGTGCTGGTGCGAGCATCAGAATTCCAATGAGCAGAAAAAACGCACCTAACAACATAACCAGACGAGTTCTACCCTGTAATAAAAATAAAGAAAACATGAAAATAAAGTTCCTACAGTGATGCCACTCTGACAGTAGCGACAACTCTAGTAGTCTGCAGGACAAGCGTCATAATGAACCAACAAAAAAATGACCTATGCTCGTCACGAGTCTCCCAGTACCTCAGTGGTTAGGGCGTCCGACCGGTGTATGGAAGGTCATCGGTTCGATTCCCGTCAGAGACGTCAGGAGTTTCCCTTTGTCGCACGCTCGTGATTTCGCAAATATAACATATTTCTTCTTTATTCACCGGGATTAGAACTTACCACCTTTTCGTATTTATCAATAAACAGGACACTTTCGACATCGCTGATCCTAGCAGTAAGCAGGAAGCGTGTCACGATGAACTTATTGAATAGCTCGCTAGGAGTCTAGTTTCCCATAGCTCAGTGGTTAGAGCGTCCGACCGGTGTGCGGTAAGTGATGGGGCAATTCCCATCGGAGACTCTGATAAACTGACCGACCGAAAGACCGACCGACCGATTGAGCTTCAAAATTTACAATTGTTCTTTTCTTTATCAAAAATCGCCCTTGCAACAGGCTTTTTAAAGCGTTTCGCTCACCGTCTTATCACATATCCATCCAACCAATGGCGCAGAAATGGCATAGCACCCCGCAACAAGAAGAAACAACAAACCGACTTTACTGGGACCAAGACCAAACTAGAAAACAAAACCAAAAAAACAACAGTTACAAAATCAAACTACAATTACAGTGCAGCGCGACGTAGTGTTTCCGCTTGCATAAAGTTTTTTACTAGTTTCAGAAAACTGTTTGACATCCTTTTGACAACTTCAAGTAAAGGCTTCCACTGATGTCAACTTGAAAATTAAAATTAAAGAACCACGAGAGAAGGAGATGTTAATTGTAACGTTTCCACTAGCAACTCTTATTGCTCCTTTGCACCATAATTCTCTAGTTGAAATGGAAGTCATCGCGCATCAAAAAGTCGCAATTTCAGATTCCGCCCCTTTTCTTCTCGAAAACAGACAAAATGTTTTGTGTCCACATTAGAGCCGGTTTTTGAAGAGTTTTCCACCGTCCACAAACGATTACAAAATGATTTTGTGTTCGTTCCCGGCTCTTCTCGGTCTGTTCAGTGCACATGCCCAAATCAGCCAAATGGTACCTGCAGCGTTATGTCCAATCTTCAAGCATTTTTAAAGCAGGAAACGCGAAACAGTTTCTTTGTGAGTTACACGCACATAACTCTGTATGTATGATAGCGTTTTTGAAAACGTTTTTCGCCCTGACAGACATCCACTTTAAAAAGCGTTTTCGAAAAACTCGATTTTCAGGGATAAAGATCTTCGTTTTCCATCCTTTCAGTGTGGACAATCAGGAAAAACGCATAAAATAGTACGTGTTCTCAAACAAAAACTGGTTCATGTGGACAGGGCATGATACGCCCCGTCCACACTAGTGGGTTTTCCTTTAAAAACAAATACTCTTTAGTCCGTTTTCGCCTATTGTCCACACTAAAACCATCGTAAATGCTGATGAAAACGCAGACTTTTGAAACGCACTGGTTTTAGTGCGAATGGTTTAAAGCCCATCGTTTGGAAAATGCTGCTGTGTGCATATTGGCGGATCTTTTCTGAAATGGGGGCTTGTAGGTACTGGGGGGGGGAGACAAACGTCCTTGGGCCGGGGGGGGGGGGGCATGAACTCTGGCAGTCAATTCTCTCAGTAAGATTTAAAAGAGCAGATTGTAGATTACGGAAATTTTTCAGCGAGGTTTGATGCACGATCAAAAGGGGCAAAAAAAAAGACTGGTCGGGGGAGGGAACAGTTGCAACTTCCTCAGCCCCCCCCCCCCCCTGGGATTCGCCTTCAGTATGGACAGTGGAAACGGAGATTCAAAAACGCCGACGCCATGTTCGATCGCTTTAGTATGAGACTTAAAAACGATACAGAAACGCGTGTATTCTGAACAAAATACACTGCTACGTTTTTGGGCAAATGCAAACGGAAGCACAAATAGGTAAAACACGAGGAACGCGACTTTTTTTTTTTAGTAGAGCTCAACGCACAAAACCTACGCTTACACTTAAACAGTCAATCAAATTCCATTTTTTCGATTCTTTATTTCGCATGACTGTTTTATTGAACAATTGTACTTGAAATGAATTTTGAATAGAGCTTCAACGGCAACATGAAAGGACAAGGACAACTGCTTAATGGTTTAATATCAACTTCACACAATCTGCACAACATCGAGAAAAACGGTCGGAGTGACAACGTCAATATTTAAGCAAGGGGGTGAGTTTCTAAAGAAACTGTGGTGCTGCGTCGGTAGGGACGTAAAACACAAACTTTTGGATTTATCAACTGAGTTGATAAGGTAAATTGGCCACCGTAAAGTCAATATTTACTCCAACACTTTTAGTGGAGGTCCTATCCTTTACATTATTTTACAACTGTTATTCTAGACGGCTACTTACTTTCTTCATATACGGTGCGAATGTTGGATCCAAAAAGCCAAGAATTATTCCCGATACCAGAACGCAAAATCCTGAAATAAAAGACAAAGATCTCAATTTTGACCCAGTAAAATCACCACATAAACTGGTTTTTAAAAAATAACGGGAGTTCCATCATACAAGATGTACCTATCATAGCAATTCCAGGAATCTTTCCTACTTGGATCAATGAGCCCTTCTTTTCCCTAGGTACATCTGAAAATAAAACAAGTTCATAAATTCTTATTATTGACACTAGTTACATGTAAGTGGTTACAACTATGGTCTATGAGCAAAACTGTTTCCTCGAGTATATATGTGCTCTTAATTCCACAGGAGGTCTCGAGTTACAAGCACTAATCGATACTCTGATGAAGGTGGACAGAAGTGACAGCTAAAATTTAGACTGCAAATAGTCTCTAATTTTTGTGATGGCGATTGTGGGGCTGGCGAAATACACACACCCGCGCACGAAATTTCGAGAAGACGCGACCTGAGGGGAGCGCCAATCCCTGGCTAAGTCTGTAGTCTCTAATTTTTGGTGCTACCCTCGCATCGCGACTCAAAATTTGGCACGTGTGCGTGTTTGTTCCACCCGTCCCACAATCGCCATCGCCAAAATTAGAGACTACTCGCAGTCTAGCTAAAATTCAGTTAAAAGGAAATAGATCGGCTAAATTCTTTTCGAATTAAAAAAAGAATTCACTTGAAGTGCAGAGAAGTGGGGGTCAACAGCAAGCGAACAAACAGAGTGCAGTGAAACATGATGAAAAAATTTCCCACAAAGTTTTTTATGGTTAACAATACTTACTTTCATCTCTTGGCAAAATGGCAAACACCACAGGTAAAATGGACATAACTAGACTACCCATCACAATAAAAGGAAGTTTGAAACCTCCAGCCTGAAAACAGGAAAGCAAACAACTCATCACATCACCATTTCATTGGGTTCAAATTCACAGGCACAATTGTATGTGCTTCTCAGCAATTCAAGAAGCGCATGTTATTCAATTATTCAATTCAATTTGGTACTCACCGAATAGAGCACTCCACCTAACGGCGGTCCCAGCATGAAGCCAAGTCCAGTGAATGTTTCCATAGCACCCTAAAAGGACAAGTAGTAGAACATGATGATTTTATAACATAGTTATGATCCTAGTGGTATCTGAAAACATAATTATTCATAAATCACTTTCTTTGGCAATGGTAGGGCTTGGTGCATGAGGGGTGCAACTAGCATTCTTGGTCCAATAAAAACAATTAAAATGTTCCACTTAACAAGACCCCATCCCCCCTTCTCTAATAACCTGTCCCCTTTCTTAGGGTCATAAATATGAAAGTCTCCTCCCCCCCCCCCCCCCAAAGACTTTGTTCATTGCATGATGTGGTATTATTAATTCTAAGCCACCTGGAGTGTCGCTGGAATCAGATGCCTAATAAAAGACATGGAAATATCATAATTTATTTTCGCCCACAAAGGGCAGTGATCTTGAACTATAGGCAGCACAATTAAACCCATGCAAAATTCTCAGTCCTTTATAACCACCACTCACTTGCGAACTGTGACAAATATCTCTACATGGATGCTACTCAGGCTTAATATCACATTACAGATGCATGACTATACTGATGTGCAATTTTTGTGCCTCACCGTCACTATGCCTATGTTAGAACCAAACTCTCCGGCAACAATTGCAAATGAGGCTGTATCAGCTGCAGCTCCACCAAAAGCCATCACAACACGAAGAAGAAAACAGAAAACCACAAAAACTACACCCTTAGGAAGCATGGACACAAATCTAAAAACAAAGTTAAATTATAAATGTAAAATGAGTAAAGGAATACACAGGCTAGGATTTTTACTAATGGACAAGAAAATTTTACAATTTTTACAAGTTTGTTGAATCATACTTTACAAGTGTCTCTCTAAACTAAATTGCCTGTGTTGTAGTGATTTCCTATGTTGTAACAAAACTTACGTCTCTTGGCCTAAAGATCATAAATTTACCCAAACAATATCTGCGACCCAGCACACAGAAATAGTCCTGCCATCAATGTGAACCTTGGGCCAACTTGTGGGAGCTAAAAATAAAAGATGGCAAAATGCTGTTCAGTTATTTGTTAAATTTTAAGTGATAGAGTGCACTGTCACCAAATGCTGATATCAGCATGCAACGTTACCAAATTATTAATTTTTGAGTTGATATGATTGTTTATCAGTGCACTGTTTTGTTTTGTTTTATTTTAGTTTGTTCTGTTTTGAATGACATAAAATAACAGTAACTCACTAAAACTCCTATTACAGGTGAAACAACAAAAACCACAAGTGGATAGATTCCAAAGATTAGACCAATCATTGTGCTGGAGGCATCCATCTCTTTAGCCTGCAGTATAAAAAACAAACATACAATGCACAATATGACAGCAGTAATATACCATTTTACATTAAAATCTCAGGGAAAGTAAATCAATCATGATGAACATGCAGATCACATGAAGCTTGTTATGATCATTTTATACGTCAATCTGTGTCTCATGCAACGTTAACTACTGCATCAGCACACTGATCACGAGTGACAGGTGGGCATAATAACACTTGAAATCAAATCACTTCTGGGATAAATAACTTAAGCAATCATAGGCTATTAAAGATTGCAATCCAAGTGGATTGCTGAATAGTTTTATCCAAGAAAATCATTACTGGCGTGCAAGGAGGACTGCTGCTGCAGTCATTAGGTGCATGCATGAAGGGTGCATGCATCATCAGGTGTATGTGTTGTAGTTCAATTTTATCCTTGGTTCAATTTTTATTTTCTTTTGTTTTTCATTCATTATCATCTATTTACATAAAAAAGAACAAAGGAAAATAAAAATTGAACCGAGGATAAAATTGAACTACAACATATGCATCTGGTGGATGGTGTATTGCACCTGGTGGAAGAAGTATGCATGGACCTTCCATGCATGCATGGAAGGTGCATGCAGCATCTGGTACAAACATTGCATGGAAGACAAGCATTACATTACTGAGGTTTGCATCAATGTCTGCATTACAGACCTGAAGTCACGTTTGCAGCCACTGAGTTGTCGCCATGACACACGCATGTCAGCGGTGTATCAGAAACCGGTCAGTACAAAATGCAGTCTGCAGTCTGCAGTCTGCATTTTGTACTGACCGTATCAGAAACATACGCTCTCTGTCAGGGGGCAGTGGGATGAATGGATCATGAATATACATCATGATTAAGGCTTGCAAATTGTCAAAAGGCTGAATATTTCTTTGGAAATAGCTTACAGTAACAAGTACAGATTCTTGATCTAAAAGGACAGCACGACTAACTCTTTTTTTCTTGGTATTCAACCAGGTTGAGATATTCATACCTGAAAAAACAGTAGCCGACACCGGCGGTCGATGCGGGCATATTCATTGTTAAATAATCAAGGGACTGTTGGAACTTTCAAATCAAGGGCGCTACGGCGTTCTACATTATTAGAAAACTTACAATAAACACAGTTACCTCGCCAGGAAAAAAGGGAGAGAGAATCGCGAAGGAAGCCGTAGCTGCAAAGTAAACAAGGCACAGAGAGACAAGAGTGAGTTTTCTCCTTGTTGTGTTCCAGATGCCATCTCGCTCGTCGTCAGTCGCTCGATCCGAAACAGCATCATCGAACAAATCTTCTGAATTATGTGAAGATACACTAGACTGCTTACTAAAAGTAACACTAGGAAAACGAGAGCAATTTGGTCTGTGAGTTCCAGCAGACATGGCTCACGAAAGATGAAGGAGTAAAATAAGGAAAAATAAATACTTATGCATGTTATAGACGTCCGGCGGAAAAACGTAAAGGACGGTCAAGGTTAAGGACAAGAGTGGGGAATGGAACGAGTAATTGGCTTGTACCAGGGGTACCCTGGCTGTCAGAAGAGTTTCTCGAGCACGTGGTCACAACTGGAGTCCTTACTAGTTACGGGTCCGTAAGGAACGGGGAGAAAAGCAATCTTTTGACGGCCAGAAATTCAGAAATTCCACAGACATCCCATACATCCGGGATTGCCTGGTAATGTTGTCAACTCAGATATTTTGCATAATAAGGCTTAGCTTTCTATTTATACAGCGAATTTTCCCCTTCAAAATTAGACTGCAAGTAGTCTCTAATTTTGACGATGACAATTTGTGGAGTGGGTGAAATACACACGCGTGCGCGCAAAATTTCGAGGAGACCCGACACGAAGGGCGCGCCACTGCCAAACTTAGAGACTACTCGCAGTCTACTTCAAAATATTCGTTAAAGATTTGTAATATTTTCATTGCAAACTAAGAAAAGTGTTCAGAGTGTTGCTCTCCCAGGGGCATAGCCAGGGGGGTCTTAGGGTGTCAGTGACCCCCCCTTGGGGATGAAGTAATAATAACTAAAGCAAATTAGCTATCTTGTGAAAACCCAGTCATGCATTTTGAATTTGTAAGTTAAGTGATTCCTTGCCATACAAAATAATAGGCTTTCAAATTGGCACAATGCTTACTGTACAGCCACATATAGCAAGCATTTGTTATACAGGACCCCCCAGTGAGAAAACCTGGTTATGCAAAACAACTGGGTGACTCTGTTACACAGAGAGAAATGGCATCGAATTAGAACAAAGAAACGTGTGTTTTATTGTTTTGTGAGTGTATACTAGTGCACATGTACAGGTTCCAAACTACTGAAACTGTTGAAGTGAGCCAGAATCTTGCTACAAAACCTCCTTTAAAAAACAGTTTTTTGCCTAGAAAAATACAGGTTTGATTTGAGAATCTTTCTTGATAAACCAGATCTCATTATGGCGATTGAAAATTTTAAAAGGGCTGTCATAGCCAGCAGAGAAAAAGATATCCTTCCTGAAAGTATCACCAAGACCATCGTTAACCAGATCCTCGCCTAACTGCTCAGAGTACTTTTGGACATCGTCAATGTTTGAGTGTCCTCCATACACAATAACATAGGCACAGAACTCCTTCTGGGTGGAGATGAAGACATCCTTGTTGGTGGGTGCGGCTGGGTCAGACTGATCCTCAAATGGGACAAAGAAGTTGATGGTGAAGTTGTTTTTACAGAAAGGCCCCTGTCCCGGTTGGATTATTACAGCCACTGGTGCTGTCATGGGGATTTTCTGTTTCTTGTCGTTCTCGCCTTCTATGTAGTCGAAGAGGCGCATAAAGCCCATTCTTACTGCTTTATCATATTCATAACCTGGCAAAAAGGAACAAAATAAAATAAAATTATTTCCTGCACATTTATACCCTAGTCATATGGTAATTTAGTAACAACTGGTTATTCTAATCATTTCCCTTACAAAGATAGAGACGTACACATATTAACCCTTATTGGTGCCAAACACTTTGCTGACGGAGTCCAAGGACAGTCCACAGAGGGTCATGATGAGGAGCCAGCTGTGATTGTTTACAGACTTTATAGTAATTAATCTGGAGTAGCATAAATTTTTACAGTTTTCTGGAATGTCACTTTGTCCATTCAACCTTGTTAAATATCCTGACAAATGCAACCAGAAGTTTATGTCCTAAAATTCAATAATATTGAAGCCAAGAGAAGAACAGTCACGCTCCCACATCTATTTTTGCAAACGCTTTTCTGGGTAAGTCACGGATGTTCGTTTGTCACGCCATCCGATGCGTTGCGCAACACAGGCAGACTGTAGTGTCAAAATTGTAGGCTTGCAACAAAAACTTCGGCAGAGTAACAGAACAAATGTACTCTAAGACCTACCCGCCACCACCGTTGACGCCCACTTGTAGTCCGTTTGATAGCAACGCAGTTCATACTTGTCCGTTTTGTTGATAGTTTTAAAATGTGGGCATTCAATTCCATTACAGAACTTGGGTTCTGGATCATTCCGGAAGGGTTTTGCTTCAACGGAAGACAAAACGACAACAGTAAATACGGCGATTAGGAGCTGCATCTGAAATAAAAACGAACTAATTAACATGGGTAAGGCTGCAGATTGAAATTCGAAAAATAAGTTACGGAAATTATTGAAATTCGCCATAACCGATTACGTACATCACGGAGCACAACGCAACAGCAAAAAGCGCGATCACAATTAACACGGTTCAGTTTAATAGGTCTTGCTTGGAAGAACGAAAAGGGGCTGGTTGTTTGCATAAAATAATAATTATATACTTCATCCATTCTCCGAAAAAGTGTCGCAAAAGAATCGTGCGCATGAATCATTACGTAACGCACGCGAATATGCAAATAACAACATCAGCTTAATACTGTCATGGAATAAAGACCTTTTTGATCTAAAATAAAATATTATGAATTTTATCAACATGGGTACTGCATGAAATTATGAATATGAGATAAATGCAGAATAAACTGTTAAAGTCACAAAGTTTCGCTCCCACGGAGTTCGAATTTGCATTCCCGAGAAGAGTATCACGAAGACTGTTTCAATCTTTGACAAGTACGTGCATAAACATAAAGTTACTTTATTTTGATGTCAAGAACCTTTGCAATAACGTAACCCTTATTTTGCAACTTTTTGTATCCGATTTATCAATGCCAGTTGGACTGGCTGAAGCTTTGCAGAAGTTACGTTCTAAAACGTGCATCGAGAATAATTGTTACGAGATTACAGGCATTGTTCCAAGTTTCAATACAACATGTAAAGTTCATTGTTCAATAGAAACAGAACAAATAGTAAAAACCTACACGGTTGAACTCACCTTTTTGACAACACTGGGAGGCTTCAACTGACGAGATCTTGGGTGGAATTGTTCGATCTACCTGGTGTTTGGCAGCTACGATCTATGGCACTCGCTCTTTATAGTAACCCCTGGTCTCGTGACCGTACAATTAGCCAATATTTACCAACTGTGGCGCTTCTGTGAGCAAAAAACGTGATTCCACTCGTGACCACATTTGAGTCGTACCTTGTTTGCACGTGATTTCTACCCCTGGACCGAAATTTCATAACACCCTCTGACACCCTCCAATGATTTTGCAGATTTTGGCGTGCATCACGATTAGCAGCCCAAGCCATGAAAATCGTTTCAAATCACAAATTCGCCCAAAACGCTGGCCTGGTTGCATGAAAAATAAAGGGGAACACAATTGACCCCGCTATCTCCGAACCCCCGAACGGTCGGCGGATCTTCGGAGAACCCGTTTCCCTTTGATTTGCTCACTATTCATTTCTCTATCTCACCTGTCTCGCATCCCCCGCTATATCGTGACAAGTTATGACTTCTCGTGGCCTAAATTTATCGATCCATTCCGTGAGTTATACCAGGATCTGCAGTAATTATGACTTACCGGACTGAGTCCTTACTACAGGAAACTGACAACGTAGCTAAATTAATTTTGTCTTAGAAAAAGGCTTGATACTTAAAAATTGATGATGTTCGCCCACAAGCCTGTACCCTATAGAGCCGACATGTTCGTCGAAAGTTCCAAAAATAGATCACTGAAGTATTAACAGTGCTTAGCGAATAATGTAGACACCTCAACTGAGAACATTTCTGCATCTCCCACCAGTGATCAGCATCAAATTTCTCCTGATCATATCGGTGCATTATAACACATACAGGTCATGAGAATTAAGGAAAGGATCCCAAAGATGGAAACGTCTTGATGTTTAAGCAAATTCTCCCAATTAATGCCATAAGAAATAATATGGAGAACAGTGAGGAGAATATATTGGGGCGTCAAAGGGTCCGAGAGTTCGAGAATAGTGAAGCGGGGGTATTGTGCCCAATATGGTTTCAGGGCACTCGCATTTCTACTTTATTCTCCGAATAAAACAATTTTACGCGTTATTAAAGCATCGTTAAACATGCAAACAATGTTCTTGAATTTGTTCCAGGAGTTGCAAGTGTGGAGGCATCGTTTCGACCTGTTTCGGGTTTCCGCGTGACGACCCCACCACGCGTGCGACACAGTTTCCACGCGGCAGCGAACGTTCCCGCGCGTTCACACGTTCCCTGAGGGTAAGGAAGTACCGTGCAATGATCGTAAGGATCCGCTAGGGAATACTCGTAGTCTGCGTACAGGAGAGTGCATCAGAGAATACTGGAAGTGCAGTAGACTGAGTGCATGAACAGGAGAATATGCAGTGAACATACACCACTTTGTTTTTGCTGTCAGAAACACACTCGCTTTGCAAGCCTTTGCAGGTCTCTAAACATAAGCCTCTGCGCGACATCGCGTAAACGTTTTTCGGTCACTTCTAAAGGTGAGGTTAAGAGACAGGGGAAGGCTTACTCATATTCCCAGAACTCTCCAATGCAACCCACACTCTACATACAAGTCAAAACTATAGTGCTGGAGCATTTACACTCAGAAAAATTTGGGACCAAACCTGCAAAAAATTGACCAAACATTTTCAGATTTTGGCACGGTTTGGGTGTAAAGCGTCTTATGGACCAGACTTGAAACATGTATCAAAACATTTTCAGATTTTGGCACGGTTTGGGTGTAAAGCGTCCTATGGACCAGACTTGAAACATGTATCAGTACGGCAAGTATTTTTATTTGTTTACTAACCACATCGGGTAGGGACCAAAGAAGCGTGTGTGCAACCATGAGTCAGGAATCCGGGTTTTTTTTGGGGGGGGGGGAGGGGGAGAAGGGAGCTAATAAACCCCGACAAAGGGATGATATTCTAATAAACCCAAGATTGTCTCAAAAAAGGCAGTCGCAAAGTGAAGTAAATAAACTTTAATTCATTCAGTGATTGAAATGATTACATTTGTACATATCAATGAAGCTTTGAAAAATAATCAGTCAAACGCGTTAAGAAAAGGCAAATTTTCTGTATTTCGATTAGCCAAAAACCTCCGGAAAACCTATACTACATTCCCTTAAGAAGTATAATACAAAACGTTGAGCGACAAAAATTGATCACGATAGGGTCTACAGTAGACTTATAGCGAGACGCTTAAAATGAAAGGATTTCTGAATTGGTAATTAGGAGTCGATGATAGCTTTCAGACTTTTCAGGAAATTAGCTCAAGTTCACTTGTGACCTTAAGTTGATTTCCTAGAAGCCATCCTGGAATTATGATAAAGCAGTTGATCTCACGAAAGTAGGTAGGCTTGCTCCAAGTCGCTCGTCCCGCCTCTTATGGAGAACGCGCGAGGACCGCCGCGCGAATCAAAATCTGATCATCTCTTTCGCATAACACTCTACACATACACATATACAACGTGCGTTTTGTAATCATCTTCACATCCCTTTTGTCACCAAGAAAAAACGAACGACTTGTAGCAAAACTAGAAAGTATGCGAATTAATTAGTTCTAAGTGTTCACACTTTTTGTGACTTAAGCGCGTGGAGACGGGTTAGTCGAATCATTGTGTTTTACTGAATGAAAATTTGCAGCTTTATAGAAGAGCGTTCATTGGTCTGTGCTTTTTACTAACGATCCAAATCTCGTTGTGACGATTGCGGACCTTCATGGGGCTATCGTATCCAGCAGTATAAAAAATGTCGGTTGGGATATCATTACCAAGTCCATCTCTCTTCAGCGAAGCCACCAGTGCTTTGTAGTTTTCCTCAACTTTCTCCATGTTGGACCAGCCGCCGTATACCATCACGTAAGCGCAAAAGGGCTCAACATACGTCAGGCGCACGTCATCTTCAGATGGAGCGGGTGCGTCTTTTTGGTGCTTGAACGGGATGAAGAAGCTCATGGTATAATTCTCTTTGCAGAAGGAGTCTGGTGCTTTATCGAGCTGCATTTCAGTTGTTACTGGAACTGTCATCTTGATCTTCATTTTCTGCGCGTTCCTGCCTTGGATGTAACCGAAAAGACGCCAGAAGGCTGTCTCACCTGCCTCTCTAGAGCTCATACCTAAGAGTGGGGAGAAGTAAACATCTTTTTTATACATTTCCTTCCTGAAGTGGCAAATCTTGAGTCCGGTGGCTTTGGAACTACTACATGAAATTTTTTACCCTTCAAGTTTTCCGTTTTGTGGAGTCCAAACTTGAGTCAAATACATCATCTTTTTAAACTTTTAAGTCTGTGGATTTAGATATATTTAAGGAGTCTTTTTCTCTTTATTGCGGTGATATTTTGCGCGACTTTAAGTGGCTTTAAATTTTGAGTTTGTGTATGCCTATAGCCACTCATATGTAAGCTATCGGGTACCGCTTTCCCTTTAACCCTTTAAGCCTCAACAGTGATCAACATCAAATTTCTCCTTATCTTATTATAACACATACAGGTCATGAAATTAAGGATAAGTCCACCCAAGTCAAATTGTCGTGATCTTGAAACCAGCTCTCCACACTAGCACTGAACAAAATGTATAGAGACCAGTAAGGAGAATTTGTATAATGATGTTGAAGCTCAAAGGGTTAACAGGCGATAAGCTAATAAGATGACTTCGGTTCTTACGCAAGCTCTTGTGCAATTTCATGATTAATTCGCTGATTGCTGAGTACCCCAAGAGTTTCACATTCTCCGACAACAAAATTCTCAGACTCGCCGAACATTTTTTAAAAAAGGAAGGAGATCAAATGTATGATCTATAGGGAAATCTGCATCTTACCTTCGACAGTTGTAGACACCCACTTGTACGGCTTTGGGTAACAGCGCAGGGTGTAGTTCTTGTCCGAGATGTTGAGCTCCTTTTCATAGAAATAAGGGCAGTCATGTCCATCGCAGAACTTTGGAGAATCTACAGCTGGTGGCTCCGTGGATGGCTCAACGGTTTCAACTTCAGGTTGGGGAGTGCTTTCGGGGCTGTGCTTCTTGCTAACAAGCCAAATCTCGTTGTGACGATTGAAGATTTTACTAGGACCATCGTACCCGGCAGAATAAACTACATCAGTGCGAAAATCCTCACCAAGTCCATCTCTCTTAAGCGCCGCCACCAGAGCTTTATAGTTTCTCTGAACTTTCCACTTGTTGGACCAGCCGCCGTACACCATCACGTACGCGCAAAAAGGCTCAACATACGTCAGGCGCACGTCATCGGCAGATGGAGTGGGTGCGTCTTTTTGGTGCTTGAACGGGATGAAGAAGCTCATGATGCGATTATCTTCAGATAAGGAGCCGGGTGTCTTGCTGGGCTGCATTTGCATTGTTACTGGAACTGTCATCTTGATCTTCATTTTCTTCTCGTTATTGCCTTGGATATAGTTGAAAAGACGCCAGAAAGCTTGTCTTCTGTTCATACCTACACAAATTGAAAACAAAAAAATCAGAGTTTTTGTTTACTCTCAGCCGTTACAGTTTCGCCTTAAATTGACAAAAAAATTTATGGAAGTAACCTCTACATTGACTACATCTTTTCTTATTCAAAAATGACATTTTTACCCACTACAAACTAAAAGTGTTGTTTTTTCACGTTACGCAGATCCTATATTTGACTTTTGGCAAAACTCTAATTAGTGATCACAGACAAATCAAAATATCGATCGATCGATCAATCAATCATTCAATCAATCAATCAATCAATCAATCAATCAATTCTACGATGTACTTTGAACTTGATAATGATGACATGGAGTCATCGAAACGTCGTTCGGCTTTACTATCACTGATTCTTATTCTAAACTGCTTTAAAAAACCTTGTGTGATAAGAAATCAATCGATAAATGGAAGGGGCACATCCATGAGGTGGCTCTTCGTCCTCAGTGTCCGTTAGAATTCGGTTGGGATTGGAATGTAATGGAACTCGTCAGGAACTTACCTTGATAAGTTGTAGATACCCACTTGTATGGCTTAGGATAACAGCGTAGTTTATAGTCTGAAGAATCAAGCTTTATTTCATAGAAATAGGGACAGTCATGGTCGCCACAAAATCCTGGAGATTTTTCAGCGGAAGGTTTGCGAGGCTGAAGCCCGCGAATGATCTTCTGGGCAATAGAAGGAATATCAAGCTTGGAAATCTCGGAGGAGATTTTGCCAAACAAATCACCAAGTTTTAGTGAGAATTTAGCGTCTGCAGAAACCAGGAAGACAACAAAAAGTAGAAAAACCAGCCTCATCTGCAAAAGAAGCAACAGCAATTACTTTATTATAAACTTATTTGAAATTAATACAACTTAACTTAATGTGAGTTGAAGTTAAGGGGAAAACATTTTAGAATAAAGGATTTTCCTCGAAATTCTAATAACTTTTTCAATTCAATCTTTAGATCCTGTCAAGTTTCCGACCATCATCTTCATCACGTTTATACGAGGGGAGTTCCCCTCCCCCTCCCCCTACGCCCCTTTCCCACTCCCCACCTAGGAGATACAGAAAAAATACCCTGGCGAAAACTAATCAGTTTACGATGGACTTTGATCAATCAACTTGTATTACTTTCTATCTCATTACATACTAAGATTGCCACCGACCGATGATCAACAAGATTGTTTTACTTGTCCTCTGTTATCTCATTACATACAAATACTGAGATTACAGGTATTAGATGGAATCAATACTCCTGATCTCTTGTGAGAACGCCATATCAATGTGTCTCAAGTTCTCCCACTGTACTCCATATAATTTTTATGGTACTAGTTGGGAGAATTTGGTTAAAGATGCATTTCACTACTGGGGCTGCAAAGGTTAAGTGCTCCCATCCACCATAAAACCATCAATCTCGTTTGCTAAAAATCCTTCTGTGATATTTTTTTGTCATAAAAGTAGGTAATGGCTGGGGTAAATCAGATTTGCATTTGCAGAACGAATTGCCAAATGTAATTAACTATCACTTGACATATAACAGATTAAAACTGAGAAACTGAGATTTGCCTACAATTTGGTTACGTAACAGACCGAGTAGTAGCATTTTAGTCAGTTTTCAAGTCAGCTCTTTAAGTTTTAATTCGTGTTGATCGGCATTTTTTACTTTTTCTGGTTTTAAGCCTTTTTTTGTTGTTGTTGTCGTAGTGTTAAAATAGGGAACCATTTGTGGTGGAAGTAATCGATGACGCGAAATAGAACAGCAAGATAAATGCATTTTCTCCCCTAGACTTGCCCACAATTCGTGCTCAGAGTTTTCTTTTTTCTTTTTGGAAGCGATATCAGAAGCGCGAAAAATTCCAAAAACCGAGTGCATAGGGCGAGCTTCGCGCACGGGCCCACCACCGGAACCCGAAATGAGAAGCGAAGGACTTTTGAGAAAGTCAAGTGAAATGGCTGCCTGGGGGAAGGGTTCCCACCTTGCGAAAAGCTCTTCGCCTGTCTTCCTTGTCGCGCCGCCTAAACTTCGCTCCCACCAACTCGCGCGCCTGCTACTGACTAATTTATAATGCCCTTTGAACACGCAAGTAAGAATTTTTCTTTTCATTGTCAAACATCACAGATTTTTCGAAAAATTCTTTTTAGGGAGGCAGCGAAAAACCACAAAAAATATTCGAGAGCCAGACTGAAACAACTTTCGGTTTAAAAGCTAAGTGAGGTACTGACCAATACGAAAACGACTGTCAATATTAACGTTATTGCTGAATTACGTAACCGATATTAAAGTAGCTGGGGGCTATATTACAGGGAGTACAAATTAAATCACACCCAATGCAAGACAATCTGCTAAATTTCAAGCCTTTCTATACGTTACAACGATATGTCTAAGCATCATATCTATAACTAAAAGTCCAAAGAGGCTAAAGAGCATGCATGCATACCTTGGAATAGCCGATAGGCGTTGAAGTTCAAACCCTCTATCTCTGGAGTACTGCTTAGCTAGCTCAGCTTCTTCCAGCTTTGCACATCCACGTTGCACTCCAGCCCTTATAGGACAACGTCACGTGCCGATGCAATGGAGAGCCCCAGCCTGGAGATTTGCCAGGTGACTACGCACTTTTCGTCCTCGTCTCAAATGACATTCTCACGTGCACCTAACAACAAGCTCTTGTAATATAGCCAGGCTGAAGACATGCACGTTTATGACATAACAAAAAAAAAATCTTTGGTAACAGAGGGATAATAGTACCGCAAGGGGATACGTGGTTGTAAACGTAAAGAAGAGGAGAGAGGGCACCGTTTCAGACATGAAGACACGAGCTAACTGATTACTATAACGGCACCAAAAATAACCGAGTTTTGACTACCTAAAAGACAATAGAGAAAATTTTATTTTATTGTGTTTCCCCAAGACTCGAAAAAAAATAATAATCTGCCGTACCACCAACTCGCCTAACCATTCTATTTGAGTATCTCCCCTTGACCCTCCTCACACCCCTCCCCATACTAGCCCGTCGCGGCAACTTGAAAATTATTTCCCCGGCCCTTCAGTACCAGAGGCTGGTCATAGACTAATTCGTCAACTTAGTATTTTTCTAGGCAGTGTCGTGGCCTACATTTATCGATCCATTCCATGAGTTATACCAGGATCTGCAGTAATTATGACTTACCGTACTTACTACAGGAAACTGACAACGTAGCTGAATTAATTTTGTCTTAGAAAAAGGCTTGATACTTAAAAATTGATGATGTTCGCCCACAAGCCTGTACCCTAAGACAGCCGACATGTTCGTCGAAAGTTCCAAAATATAGAATCACTGAAGTATTAACAGTACATAGCAAATAATGAAGAAACCTCTGAGAACATTTCTCCATCTCCCTTAACCCTTCCCAACAGTGATCAGCATCAAATTTCTCCTTATCATATCAGTGCATTATAACACATACAGGTCATGAGAATTAAGGGAACGATTCCAAAGTCAACTTGATGTTTAAGCAAATTCTCCCAGCTAATGCTATAAGAAATAAATGAAGAAGAGTGAGGAGAATATTGGCATGGGGCGTTAAAGGGCCCGAGAGTTCGAGAATAGTGAAGCGGGGGTATGGTGCCTAATATGGTTTCAGGGAAGTCGCATTTCTACTTTGTTCTCCGAATAAAACAATTTTACGCGTTGTTAAATCATCGTTAAACATGCAAAACAACGTTCTTGAATTTTTCCGAGGAGTTGCGGGTGTGAAGGCATTGTTTCGACTTGTTTCGGGTTTCCGCGTGACGACCCCACCTCGCGTGCGACACAGTTACCACGCGGCAGCGAACGTTCCCCCGCGTTCATACATTCTCTGCATGAGCGTAAAGAGGGAATACTCGTAGTCTGCGTACAGGAGAGTGCATCAGAGTATACTGGAAGTGCAATAGACTGGGCGAACAGGAGAATATGCAGTGAACATACACCACTTTGTTTTTGCTATAGAAACTCGCTTTGCAAGCGTTGGCAAGTCTCTAAACATAAGCCTCTGTCGAACGTTTTTCAGTCATTGTAACACAAAATCACTTCTAAAGGTGATGTTAAGAGATTGATAGACAGAGGAAGGCTTCCTCATATTCCCAGAACTTAACAATGCAACCCACACTCTACATAAAAGTCAAACTATAGTTCTGGAGCATTTACACTACAGAAAAGTGTGGTCCAAACCCACAAAAAAATTGATCCGGACCAAACATTTTGGCACGGGTTGGGTGTATAAAAGCCTCTTATGGACCAGATTTGAAACACGTATGTTACGGCAAGCATGTTTGTTTGTTTACCAACAATATCGGGTACGGACCAAAGAAGCGTTATATGTTACACAGTGTGCAACAATGGGTGAGGAATCCGTTTTTTTTTGGGGGGGGGGGGAGAGCGGAGCTTATAACCCTGGCAAAGGGATGATACTCTAATTAACCCAAGATCGTCTCAAAAAAAGGCAGTCGCAAAGTGAAAGTAAATAACTTTAATTCATTCAGTGATTGAAATAATTACATTTGTACACATCAAGGAAGCTTTGAAAAATAATCAGTCGCGTTAAGAAAAGGCAAATTTTCTGGATTTCGATTTGCCAAAAAAGCTCCGGAAAACCTATACTACATTCGTCTTAGAGGTATAATACAAAACGCTGCGCGACAAAAATTGATTACGGTACGGTCTACAATAGACTTATAGCGCTACGCTTAAGATGGAAAGTAATTCTGAATTGACAATTAAGATTTGATGATAGCTTTCAGACCTTTCAGGAAACTAGTTGAAGTTCACTTGTGACCTAAAGTTAATTTCCGAGAAGCCATCTTGGAATTATGATAAGGCAGTTGATTTCACGAAAGTAGGTAGGCTTGCTTCAATTCGCTCGTCCCGCTTGTTATGATGAAAGCGCAAGGCCTGCGCACGTGAATCAAAATCTGATCATCTCTTTCGCATAACAACGTGCGTTTTATTATCATCTTCACATCCCTTTTGTAACCAAGAAAAAACGAGCGACTTGTAGCAAGACTAGAGAGTATGCGAATTAATTAGAAGTGTTCACACTTTTTGTGATGATTTTAGCACGTGGAGCCGGTTAGTCGAATCATTATATTTTACTGAATGAAAATTTGCAGCTTTATAGAAGAGCGTTAACTGGTCTATACTTTTTACTAATGAGCCAGATCTCGTTGTGACGATTGCGGACCTTCATGGGGCTATCGTATCCAGCAGTATAAAAAATGTCGGTTGGGATATCATTACCAAGTCCATCTCGCTTCAGCGAAGCCACCAGTGCTTTGTAGTTTTCCTCAACTTTCTCCATGTTGGACCAGCCGCCGTATACCATCACGTAAGCGCAAAAGGGCTCAACATTCGTCAGGTGCACGTCATCTTCAGATGGAGCGGATGCGTCTTTTTGGTGCTTGAACGGGATGAAGAAGCTCATGGTATAATTCTCTTTGCAGAAGGAATCTGGTGCTGTGTCGAGCTGCATTTCAGTTGTTACTGGTACTGTCATCTTGATCTTCATTTTCTGCGCGTTCCTGCCTTGGATGTAGCCGAAAAGACGCCAGAAGGCTGTCTCACCTGCCTCTCTAGAGCTCATACCTAAGAGTGGGGAGAAGTAAAAATCTTTTTTATACATTTCCTTCCTGAAGTGGCAAATCTTGAGTCCGGTGGCTTTGAAACTACTGGGGATTTAGATATATTTAAGGAGTCTTTTTCTCTTTATTGCGGTGATATTTTGCGCGGCTTTAAGTGGCTTTAAATTTTGAGTTTGTGTATGCCTATAGCCACTCATATGTAAGCTATCGGGTACCACTTTCCCTTTAACTCTTTAAGCCTCAACAGTGATCAACATCAAATTTCTCCTTATCTTATTATAACACATACAGGTCATGAAAATTAAGGATAACTCCACCCAAGTCAAATTGTCGTGATCTTGAAACCAGCTCTTCAGACTAGCACTCAACAAAATCTATAGAGACCAGTAAGGAGAATTTGTATAATGATGTTGAAGCTAAAAGGGTCAGTTAACAGGCGATAAGCTAATAAGATGACTTCGGTTCTTACGCAAGCTCTTGTGCAATTTCATGATTAATTCGCTGATTGCTGAGTACCCCAAGAGTTTCACATTCTCCGACAACAAAATTCTCAGACTCGCCGAACATTTTTTAAAAAAGGAAGGAGATCAAATGCATTTTACTTTTACATTCTTTGTTTAAAATCTCTATAGCGAAATCTGCATCTTACCTTCGACAGTTGTAGACACCCACTTGTACGGCTTTGGGTAACAGCGCAGAGTGTAGTTCTTGTCCGAGATGTTGAGCTCCTTTTCATAGAAATAAGGGCAGTCATGTCCATCACAGAACTTTGGAGAATCTACAGCTGATGGTTCAGTCGATGGCTCAACAGTTTCAACTTCAGGTTGGGGAGAAGAAACTTGGTCTGGAATCTTTGACCAACTTTTCAAAGGAGCGCTCATGTCTGGGCTGTGCTTCTTGCTAACAAGCCAAATCTCGTTGTGACGATTGAAGACTTTTTTGGGATCGTCGTACGCGGCAGAATAAACGACATCAGTGCGGAAATCATCACCAAGCCCATCTCTCTTCAGCGCCGCCACCAGGGCTTTATAGTTTCTCTGGACTTTCCACGTGCTGGACCAGCCGCCGTACACCATCACGTACGCGCAAAAGGGCTCAACATACGTCAAACGCACGTCATCGGCAGATGGAGCGGGTGCGTCTTTTTGGTGCTTGAACGGGATGAAGAAGCTCATGATGCGATTATCTTGGGATAAGGAGCCGGGTGTCTTGCCGGGTTGCATTTGCATCGTTACCGGAACTGTCATTTTGATCTTCATTTCCTTCTCGTTATTGCCTTGGATGTATTTGAAAAGACGCCAGAAAGCTTGTCCTTTGTTCATGCCTAAATCAACAGAAACAGTATAAATTCAATAAAACTTTTTCGCTCCAGGAAGGGGAGGATTTAAATGTTGAAGATAGTTTCGTATGCCCCTTTTTCATGCCCAGGTATACTTATCATCATTAGACATCAATCTTGAAAACTAGTAAGGTGGAATGGTGCTAGGCCGGCTGTTTGTTAAATGACAGGGCGTGAGGTGTTACTGATGGGAACATAGTGTCACACCGCAAAATCTCTATTACTCCACTGGGGAAGGTGTGGGGCTGCTAATTTAATTTCAGGCCTTAAAAAAGGAAGGGAGGATCTATTACGCATCATGAATTGATAACAAAACGCAAACTAATTTTTTCCGATAAATCTTTTATCTCTTAAACCACAAACTGAAACATAACACTGACGGGATTTTTGTGTCACAAATGCGATGTCCTTTATACCCTTATTGAACAATCGTGATTTCCGCATATATGAAAGAGAAATGCTTATTCCACTCTGGATTAATTTAAATCCATGTAGCCGCATCAGAAACGTACCTTCGAAAGTCGTGGACACCCACTTGTACGGTTTTGTATAACAGCGCAGTGTGTAGTCCCTGTCTGAGACGTTGAGCTCCTTTTCATAGAAATAAGGACAGTCATGTCCATCGCAGAACTTTGGAGAATCTACAGCTGGTGGTTCCGTGGATGGCTCAACGGTTTCAACTTCAGGTTGGGGAGTGCTTTCGGGGCTGTGCTTCTTGCTAACAAGCCAAATCTCGTTGTGACGATTGAAGATTTTACTGGGACCATCGTACCCGGCAGAATAAACTGCATCAGTGCGAAAATCCTCACCAAGTCCATCTCTCTTAAGCGCCGCCACCAGAGCTTTATAGTTTCTCTGAACTTTCCACTTGTTGGACCAGCCGCCGTACACCATCACGTACGCGCAAAAGGGCTCAACATACGTCAGGCGCACGTCATCGGCAGATGGAGCGGGTGCGTCTTTTTGGTGCTTGAACGGGATGAAGAAGCTCATGATGCGATTATCTTCAGATAAGGAGCTGGGTGTCTCGCCAGGTGCCATTTGCATTGTTACTGGAACTGTCATCTTGATCTTCATTTTCTTCTCGTTATTACCTTGGATGTAGTTGAAAAGACGCCAGAAAGCTTGTCTTCTGTTCATACCTACACAAATTGAAAACAAAAAATCAGAGTTTTTGTTTACTCTCAGCCGTTACAGCTTCGCCCTAAATTGACAGAAAATTTTATGGAAGCAAACTATACATTGACTACATCTTTTCTTATTCACAAATGACATTTTTACCCACTACAAACTAAAGGTGTTATTTTTTCACGTTACGCAGATCCTGTATTTGACTTTTGGCAAAACTCTAATTTAGTGATCACAGGCAAATCAAAATATCGATCGATCAATCAATCAATCATTCAATCAATTCTACGATGTACTTTGAACTTGATAACGATGACATGGAGTCATCGAAACGTCGTTCGGCTTTACTATCGCTGACTTTTATTCTAAACTGCTTTACAAAACCTTTTGTTATAAGAAATCAATCGATAAATGGAAGCGGCACATCCATGAGGTGGCTCTTCGTCTCAGTGTCCGTTAGAATTTAGTTGGGATCAGTGGAATGTAATGGAACTCGTCAGGAACTTACCTTGATAAGTTGTAGATACCCACTTGTATGGCTTAGGATAACAGCGTAGTTTATAGTCTGAAGCATCAAGCTTTATTTCATAGAAATTGGGACAGTCATGGTCGCCACAAAATCCTGGAGGTTTTTCAGTGGAAGGTTTGCGAGGCTGAAGCCCGCGAATGATCTTCTGGACAATAGAAGGAATATCAAGCTTGGAAATCTCGGAGGAGATTCTACCAAACAAATCACCAAGTTTTAGTGAGAATTTAGCGTCTGCAGAAACGAGGAAGACAACAAAAAGTAGAAAAACCAGCCTCATCTGCCAAAAGAAGCAACAACAATTACTTTATTATAAACTTATTAAGGTATTTGAATTAATACAACTTAACTTAATGTGAATTGAAGTTAACGGGAAACCATTTTAGAATAAAGGATTTTCTTCAAACTTCTAATAACTTTTTCAATTCAATCTTTAGATCCTGTCAAGTTTCCGACCATCATCTTCATCACGTTTATACGAGGGGAGTTCCCCTCCCCCTCCCCCTCCGCCCCTTTCTCACTCCCCACCTAGGAGATACAGAAAAAACCCTGGCGAAAACTAATTACTTAACGCTGAACTTTGATCAATCAACTTGTATTACTTTCTATCTCATTACATACTAAGATTGCCACCGACCTATGATCCACACGATTGTTTTACTTGTCCTCTGTTATCTTATTATATACAAATACTGAGATTACAGGTATCAGATGGAATCAATACTCCTGATCTCTTGTGAGAACGCCATATCAATGTGTCTCAAGTTCTCCCACTGTACTCCATATAATTTTCATGGTACTAGTTGGAAGAATTTGATTAAAGATCAGGGCATTTGATCTATGGTGATCATTGACCTGTTTGTTTGTTCAAGGAGTGACAATGTAAGGAGAAATAAGACGCATTTCACTACTGCGGCTGCAAAGGTTAAGTGCTCCCATCGACCATAAAACCATAAATTTTGTTTGCTAAAAATCCTTTTGTGATATTTTTTTGTCATAAAAGTAGGTAATGGCTGGGGTAAATCAGATTTGCTTTGGCAGAACGATTTGCCAAATGCAATTAACTATCACTTGACATATAACAGATTAAAACTGAGAACCTGAGATTTGCCTACAATTTGGTTACGTAACAGACCAAGTAGTAGCATTTTAGTCAGTTTTCTAGTCAGCTCTTAAAATTTTAATTTTTGTTGATCGGCGTTTTTCACTTTTTCTGGTTTTAAGCCTTTTTTTGTTGTTGTAGTGTTAAAATGTAGAACCATTTGTGGTGGAAGTAATCGATGACGCGAGATAGAACAGCAAGATAAATGCATTTTCTCCCCTAGACTTGCCCACAAGTCGTGCTCAGAGTTTTTTTTTTTTTCGAAGCGATATCAGAAGCGCGAAAAATTCCAAAAACCGAGTGCGTAGCGCGAGCTTCGCGCACGGGCCCACCACCGGAATCCAAAATGAGAAGCGAAGGATTTTTGAGAAAGTCTATTTCTCCCCTAAAGTCAAGTGAAATGGCTGCCTGGGGGAAGGGCTCCCACCTTGCGAAAAGCTCTTCGGCTGTCTTCCTTGTCGCGCCGCCTAAACTTCGCTCCGGCACCAACTCGCACGCCTGCTACTGACTAATTTATAATGCCCTTTTTACACGCAAGTAAGAATTTTTCTTTTCCTTGTCAAACATCACAGATTTTTCGAAAAATTCTTTTTAGGGAAGCAACCAAAAACAACAAAAAATATTCGAGAGCCAGACTGAAACATCTTTAGTTTAAAAGCTAAGTGAGGTACTGACCAATACGAAAACGACTGTCAATATTAACGTTATTGCTGAATTACGTAACTGATATTAAAGTAGCTGGGCGCTATTTTACAGGGAGTACAAATTAAATCACACCCAATGGAAGACAATCTGCTAAATTTTAGGCCTTTCTTACGCTACAACGATATCAGTTAAGCATCATATCTATAACTGAAAAGTCCAAAGAGTCTAAAGAGCATGCATGCATACCTTGGAATAGCTGATAGGCGTTGAACTTCAAACCCTCTATCTCTGGAGCACTGCTTAGCTAGTTGAGCTTCTTCCAGCTTGCACATCCACGTTGCACTCCAGCCCTTATAGGACAACGTCACGTGCCGATGCAATGGAGAGCTCCAGCCTGGAGATTTGCCAGGTGACTTCGCACTTTTCGTCCTCGTCTCAAATGACATTCTCACGTGCACCTAACAATAAGCCCTTGTAATATAGCCAGGCTGAAGACATTCACGTTTATGACATAACAAAAAAAAAATCTTTTGTAACAGAGGGAATAATATTACCGCAAGGGGGCACGTGGTTGTAAACGTAAAGAAGAGGAGAGAGGGCACCGTCTGAGACATGAAGACACGAGCTAACTGATTACTATAACGGCACCGAAAATAACCGAGTTTTGACTACCTAAAAGACAATAGAGAAAATCTTGTTTTATTCTGTTTCCCCAAGACTAGAAAAAAATAATAAAAATCTGCCGTACCACCAACTCGCCTAAGCATTCTATTTGAGTATCTCCCCTATCCTTGACCCTCCTGACACCCCTCCCCTTACTAGCCCGTCGCGGCAGCTTGAAAATTATTTCCCCGGCCCTTCAGTACCAGAGGCTGGTCATAGACTCATTCGTCAACTTAGTATTTTTCTAGGCAGTGTCGTGGCCTAAATTTATCGATCCATTCCATGAGTTATACCAAGATCTGCAGTAATTATGACTTACCGGACTGAGTCCTTACCACAGGAAACTGACAACGTAGCTAAATTAATTTTGTCTTAGAAAAAGGCTTGATACTTAAAAATTGATGATGTTCGCCCACAAGCCTGTACCCTGAGACAGCCGACATGTTCGTCGAAAGTTCCAAAATATAGAATCACTGAAGTATTAACAGTGCATAGCAAATAATGTAGAAACCTCAACTGAGAACATTTCTGCATCTCCCAACAGTGATCAGCATCAAATTTCTCCTCATCATATCAGTGCATTATAACACATACAGGTCATGAGAATTAAGGAAATGATCCTAAGGGGACGGAAACGTCTTGATGTTTAAGCAAATTCTCCCAGCTAATGCCATAAGATATAATATGGAGAACAGTGAGGAGAATATATTGGGGCGTCAAAGGGTCCGAGAGTTCAAGAATAGTGAAGCCGGGGTATTGTGCCCAATATGGTTTCAGGGCACTCGCATTTCTACTTTATTCTCCGAATAAAACAATTTTAAGCGTTATTAAAGCTACGTTGAACATGCAAAACAACATTCTTGAATTTTTTCGAGGAGTTGCGGGTGTGAAGGCATTGTTTCGACCTGTTTCGGGTTTCCGCTAGACGACCCCACGTCCCACCTCGCGTGCGACACAGTTACCACGCGGCAGCGAACGTTCCCGCGCGTTCATACGTTCCCTGAGCGTAAGGAGAGAATACTCGTAGTCTGTGTACAGGAGAGTGCATCAAAGAATACTGAAAGTGCATTAGACTGAGCGAACAGGAGAATATGCAGTGAACATACACCACTTTGTTTTTGTTATAGAAACTCGCTTTGCAAGCCTTGGTAAGTCTCTAAACATAAGCCCAGGAGCCTCTGTCGAACGTTTTTCGCGTGAACGTTTTTCGGTCATTGTAACGCAAAATCACTTCTAAAGGTGATGTTAAAGACAGGGGAAGGCTTCCTCATATTCCCAGAACTTAAAATTGCAACCCACATTCTACATAAAAGTCAAACTCTAGTTCTAGAGCATTTACACTACAGAAAAGTGTCGTCCAAACCCACAAAAAAATTGATCCGGACCAAACATTTTGGCACGGGTTGGGTGTATAAAAGCCTCTTATGGACCAGATTTGAAACACGTATGTTACGGCAAGTATTTTTGTTTGTTTACCAACAATATCGGGTACGGACCAAAGAAGCGTTATATGTTACACAGTGTGTAACAAGGGGTGAGGAATCCGGGTCTTTTGGGGGGGATGATACTCTAATTTACCCAAGATCGTCTCAAAAAAGGCAGTCGCAAAGTGAAAGAAAATAAATTTTAATTCATTCAGTGATTGAAATAATTACATTTGTACACATCAAGGAAGCTTGGATTTCGATTAGCCAAAAAAAGCTCCGGAAAACCTATACTACATTCGCCTTAGAGGTAAAATACAAAACGTTGAGCGACAAAAATTGATCACGGTACGGTCTACAGTAGACTTGTAGCGCTACGCTTAAGATGGAAAGTAATTCTGAATTGACAATTAAGATTTGATGATAGCTTTCAGACCTTTCAGGAAACTAGTTGAAGTTCACTTGTGACCTGAAGTTAATTTCCGAGAAGCCATCTAGGAATTATGATAAAGCAGTTGATTTCACGAAAGTAGGTAGGCTTGCTTCAATTCGCTCGTCCCGCTTGTTATGATCAAAGCGCGAGGCCCGCGCACGTGAATCAAAATGTGATCATCTCTTTCGCATAACAACGTGCGTTTTATTATCATCTTCACATCCCTTTTGTCACCACGAAAAAACGAGCGACTTGTAGCAAGACTAGAAAGTATGCAAATTAATTAAAAGTGTTCACACTAGAAAGTATGCGAATTAAAGGAACTATGTCACGGTATTTTCATTCACTTTGCTGATGTGAAAAAAATTATTTTCTCATTGAAGGAAACCTCCCAATAATAGTTTCCTAAGGTAGAAAAACACCAAAGAAGTAATAATAAACCAAAACTAAACAAGGATGGTTACAAATGAGGGAGATTATTAAAGACGGATTACGAATGACAAACTTGAAAAAACTTGCCAGCTTTTTCAAGATGCAGTATCCGTGACGTAGCTCCTTTAATTAGAAGTGTTCACACGTTTTGTGATGCTTTCAGCGCGTGGAGCCGGGTTAGTCGAATCATTATATTTTATTGAATGACAATTTGCAGCTTTATAGAAGAGCGTTAACTGGTCTATACTTTTTACTAATGAGCCAGATCTCGTTGTGACGATTGCGGACCTTCATGGGGCTATCGTATCCAGCAGTATAAAAAATGTCGGTTGGGATATCATTACCAAGTCCATCTCGCTTCAGCGCTCCCACCAGTGCTTTGTAGTTTTCCTCAACTTTCTCCATGTTGGACCAGCCGCCGTACACCATCACGTAAGCGCAAAAGGGCTCAACATTCGTCAGGTGCACGTCATCTTCAGATGGAGCGGGTGCGTCTTTCTGGTGCTTGAACGGGACGAAGAAGCTCATGGTATAATTCTCTTTGCAGAAGGAGTCTGGTGCTTTATCGAGCTGCATTTCAGTTGTTACTGGAACTGTCATCTTGATCTTCATTTTCTGCGCGTTCCTGCCTTGGATGTAGCCGAAAAGACGCCAGAAGGCTGTCTCACCTGCCTCTCTAGAGCTCATACCTAACAGTGGGGAGAAGTAAACATCTTTTTTATACATTTCCTTCCTGAAGTGGCAAATCTTGAGTCCGGTGGCTTTGAAACTACTACATGAAATTTTTTACCCTTCAAGTTTTCCGTTTTGTGGAGTCCAAACTTGAGTCAAGTACATCACCTTTTTAAACTTTTAAGTCTGTGGATTTAGATCTATTTAAGGAGTCTTTTTCCCTTTATTGCGGTGATATTTTGCGCGGCTTTAAGTCGCTTTAAATTTTGAGTCTGTGTATGCCTATAGCCACTCATATGTAAGCTATCGGGTACCACTTTCCCTTTAACCCTTTAAGCCCCAACAGTGATCAACATCAAATTTCTCCTTATCTTATTATAACACATGCAGGTCATGAAAATTAAGGATAAGTCCACCCAAGACAAATTGTCATGATCTTGAAACCAGCTCTCCACACTAGCACTCAACAAAATCTATAGAGGCCAGTAAGGAGAATTTGTATAATGATGTTGAAGCTAAAAGGGTTAACAGGCGATAAGCTAATAAGATGACTTCGGTTCTTACGCAAGCTCTTGTGCAATTTCATGATTAATTCGCTGATTGCTGAGTACCCCAAGAGTTTCACATTCTCCAACAACAAAATTCCCAGACTCGCCGAACATTTTTTAAAAAAGGAAGGAGATCAAATGCATTTTACTTTTACAGTCTTTGTTTAAAATTTCTATAGCGAAATCTGCATCTTACCTTCGACAGTTGTAGACACCCACTTGTACGGCTTTGGGTAACAGCGCAGAGTGTAGTTCTTGTCCGAGATGTTGAGCTCCTTTTCATAGAAATAAGGGCAGTCATGTCCATCGCAGAGCTTTGGAGAATCTACAGCTGATGGTTCAGTCGATGGCTCAACAGTTCCAACTTCAGGTTGGGGAGAAGAAACTTGGTCTGGAACCTTTGACCAACTTTTCAAAGGAGCGCTCATGTCTGGGCTGTGCTTCTTGCTAACAAGCCAAATCTCGTTGTGACGATTGAAGACTTTTTTGGGATCGTCGTACGCGGCAGAATAAACGACATCAGTGCGGAAATCATCACCAAGCCCATCTCTCTTCAGCGCCGCCACCAGGGCTTTATAGTTTCTCTGGACTTTCCACGTGCTGGACCAGCCGCCGTACACCATCACGTACGCGCAAAAGGGCTCACCATACGTCAAACGCACGTCATCGGCAGATGGAGCGGGTGCGTCTTTTTGGTGCTTGAACGGGATGAAGAAGCTCATGATGCGATTATCTTGGGATAAGGAGCCGGGTATCTTACCGGGTTGAATTTGCATCGTTACCGGAACTGTCATTTTGATCTTCATTTCCTTCTCGTTATTGCCTTGGATGTATTTGAAAAGACGCCAGAAAGCTTGTCCTTTGTTCATGCCTAAATCAACAGAAACAGTATAAATTCTATAAAACTTTTGCGCTCCAGGAAGGGGAGGATTTAAATGTTCAAGATAGTTTCGTATGCCCCTTTTTCATGCCCAGGTATACTTATCATCATTAGGCATCAATCCTGAAAACTAGTAAGGTGGAATGGTGCTAGGCCGGCTGTTTGTTAAATGACAGGGCGTGAGGTGTTACTGACAGGAACATAGTGCCACACCGTAAAATCTCTATTACTCCACTGGGGAAGGTGTGGGGCTGCTAATTTAATTTCAGGCCTCAGAAAAGGAACTGGATCTATTACGCATCATAAATTAATAACAAAACTCAAACTAATTTTTTCCGATAAATCTTATATCTCTTAAACCACAAACTGAAACATAACACTGACGGGATTTGTGTGTCACAAATGCGATGTCCTTTATACCCTTATTAAACAATCGTGATTTCCGCATATATGAAAGAAAAATGCTTATTCCACTCTGGATTAATTTAAATCCATGTAGCCGCATCAGAAACGTACCTTCGAAAGTCGTGGACACCCACTTGTACGGTTTTGGATAACAGCGCAGTGTGTAGTCCCTGTCTGAGACGTTGAGCTCCTTTTCATAGAAATAAGGACAGTCATGTCCATCGCAGAACTTTGGAGAATCTACAGCTGGTGGTTCCGTGGATGGCTCAACGGTTTCAACTTCAGGTTGGGGAGTGCTTTCGGGGCTGTGCTTCTTGCTAACAAGCCAAATCTCGTTGTGACGATTGAAGATTTTACTGGGACCATCGTACCCGGCAGAATAAACTGCATCAGTGCGAAAATCCTCACCAAGTCCATCTCTCTTAAGCGCCGCCACCAGAGCTTTATAGTTTCTCTGAACTTTCCACTTGTTGGACCAGCCGCCGTACACCATCACGTACGCGCAAAAGGGCTCAACATAGGTCAGGCGCACGTCATCGGCAGATGGAGCGGGTGCGTCTTTTTGGTGCTTGAACGGGATGAAGAAGCTCATGATGCGATTATCTTCAGATAAGGAGCTGGGTGTCTTGCCAGGTGCCATTTGCATTGTTACTGGAACTGTCATCTTGATCTTCATTTTCTTCTCGTTATTGCCTTGGATGTAGTTGAAAAGACGCCAGAAAGCTTGTCTTCTGTTCATACCTACAATAATTGAAAACAAAAAATCAGAGTTTTTGTTTACTCTCAGCCGTTACAGCTTCGCCTTAAATTGACAGAAAATTTTATGGAAGCAACCTATACATTGACTACATCTTTTCTTATTCGCAAATGACATTTTTACCCACTACAAACTAAAGGTGTTATTTTTTCACGTTACGCAGATCCTGTATTTGACTCTTGGCAAAACTCTAATTTAGTGATCACAGACAAATCAAAATATCGATCGATCGATCAATCAATCAATCCTTCAATCAATTCTACGATGTACTTTGAACTTGATAATGATGACATGGAGTCATCGAAACGTCGTTCGGCTTTACTATCGCTGATTTTTATTCTAAACTGTTTTACAAAACCTTTTGTTATAAGAAGTCAATCGATAAATGGAAGCGGCACATCCATGAGGTGGCTCTTCGTCACAGTGTCCGTTAGAATTTAGTCGGGGGTCAGTGGAATGTAATGGAACTCGTCAGGAACTTACCTTGATAAGTTGTAGATACCCACTTGTATGGCTTAGGATAACAGCGTAGTTTATAGTCTGAAGCATCAAGCTTTATTTCATAGAAATTGGGACAGTCATGGTCGCCACAAAATCCTGGAGATTTTTCAGTGGAAGGTTTGCGAGGCTGAAGCCCGCGAATGATCTTCTGGGCAATAGAAGGAATATCAAGCTTGGAAATCTCGGAGGAGATTTTGCCAAACAAATCACCAAGTTTTAGTGAGAATTTAGCGTCTGCAGAAACGAGGAAGACAACAAAAAGTAGAAAAACCAGCCTCATCTGCCAAAAGAAGCAACAACAATTACTTTATTATAAACTTATTAAGGTATTTGAAATTAATACAACTTAACTTAATGTGAATTGAAGTTAAGGGGAAACCATTTTAGAATAAAGGATTTTCTTCAAACTTCTAATAACTTTTTCAATTCAATCTTTAGATCCTGTCAAGTTTCCGACCATCATCTTCATCACGTTTATACGAGGGGAGTTCCCCTCCCCCTCCCCCCCTTTCTCACTCCCCACCTAGGAGATACAGAAAAAACCCTGGCGAAAACTAATTACTTAACGCTGGACTTTGATCAATCAACTTGTATTACTTTCTATCTCATTACATACTAAGATTGCCACCGACCTATGATCCACACGATTGTTTTACTTGTCCTCTGTTATCTTATTATATACAAATACTGAGATTACAGGTATCAGATGGAATCAATACTCCTGATCTCTTGTGAGAACGCCATATCAATGTGTCTCAAGTTCTCCCACTGTACTCCATATAATTTTCATGGTACTAGTTGGAAGAATTTGATTAAAGATCAGGGCATTTGATCTATGGTGATCAATGACCTGTTTGTTTGTTCAAGGAGTGACACTGTAAGGAGAAATAAGACGCATTTCACTACTGGGGCTGCAAAGGTTAAGTGCTTTCATCCACCAAGAAACCATAAATTTTGTTTCCTAAAAATCCTTCTGTGATATTTTTTTGTCATAAAAGTAGGTAATGGCTGGGGTAAATCAGATTTGCTTTGGCAGAACGATTTGCCAAATGCAATTAACTATCACTTGACATATAACAGATTAAAACTGAGAACCTGAGATTTGCCTACAATTTGGTTACGTAACAGACCAAGTAGTAGCATTTTAGTCAGTTTTCTAGTCAGCTCTTTAAGTTTTAATTTGTGTTGATCGGCGTTTTTCACTTTTTCTGGTTTTAAGCCTTTTTGTTGTTGTAGTGTTAAAATGTAGAACCATTTGTGGTGGAAGTAATCGAGGACGCGAAATAGAACAGCAAGATAAATGCATTTTCTCCCCTAGACTTGCCCACAAGTCGAGCTCAGATTTTTTTTTTTCGAAGCGAGATTTCGGAAGCGCGAAAAACCCAAAAAACCGAGCGCGGAGCGCGAGCTTCGTGCACGGGCCGGCCCACCACCGGTACCCGAAATGAGAAGCGAAGGTCTTTTGAGAAAGTCTATCTCTCCCCTAAAGTCAAGTGAAACGGCTGCTTGCAGGAAAAGGTCCTACCTTGCGAAATGCTCTTCGCCTGTCTTCCTCCTCGCGCCGTCTAAACTTCGCTCCCACCAGCTCACGCGCCTGCTACTGACTAGGTTATAATGCCCTTTTTACACGCAAGTAAGAAATTTCCTTTTCCTTGTCAAACGTTACAGATTTTTCAAAACCTTCTTTTAGGGAGGCAACGAAAAAAACTCTTCGAGAGCCGGACTGAAACATCTTCAGTTAAAAAGCTAAATAAGTTACTGACCAACACAAAAACGACTGTGAATATTTACGTTATTGCTAAATTACGTAACCTGGGCGCTATTTTACAAGGAGTGCAAATTAAATCACACCCCATGCAAGACAATCTGCTAAATTTCAGGCCTTTCTATACGCTACAACGATGTGTCTAAGCATCATATCTATAAAAGTCCAAAGAGTCTGAAGTATATTCATGCATACCTTTGAATAGCTGATAGGCGTTGAAGTTCAAACCCTCTATTTCTGGAGCACTGCTTAGCTGAGCTTCTTCCAGCTTTGCACATCCACGCTGCACTCCAGGCTTTATAGGACAACGTCACGTGCCGATGCAATGGAGAGCTCCAGCCTGGAGATTTGCCAGGTGACTTCGCACTTTTCATCCTCGTTTCAAATGACATTCTCACGTGCACCTAGCAACAAGCCCTTGTAATATAGCCAGGCTGAAGACACGTTTATGACATAACAAAAAAAATCTTTTGTGACCGGCAATGGGATAATATTACCGCAAGGGGGCACGTGGTTGTAAAGGTAAAGAGGAGGAGAGAGGGCACCGTTTCAGACATGAAGACACGAGCTAACTGATTACTTGATTACTTGGATGAAGGCAGATTTCCACAGCCTTCAAATGCCGACGCAAAACTTTGGGGCATTCTGGTCGACAGAGAGTCTTTAAGACATGGAGACATTGGTTAACTTATCCCTATAATGGCAATAGAGAATATTTTAGTTCAAGTTTCCAAAAAAAAAAATGAATCTGTCGTACCACCAATTCGCTTAACCATTCAGTATTTATATTTCAGTATTTCCCCTATCCTCGACCCTCCTCACACCCCTCCCCTTACTAGCCCATCGCGGCAGCTTGAAAATTATTTCCCCGGCCCTTCAGTACCAGAGGCTGGTCATAGACTCATTTGTCAACTTTTCTAGGCAGAGTGTTTGTGATATAGTCTCAGCGAAGATGACAGGCGAAGGAAATGAAAAAATAAAACGTTGGGTATAAAATTCTGAACGAACACGTGCCTGGCATGCGTAACAAACAGCCTCACATTTTCTTTCACGTTTCAAAGTCATAGGCAGCTCAGCTTTTATTCAATGCGGAGTTATGTAAGCGTTATAAAAATAAACTTACATATCTTATTGCTCAGTACCATTTTACTGAGTGTTGTGACAAGTGATTTCGAGGGAGGCGTTGAGTAGTATACCACAGGCAGCCCAAGCTCACGCTGGAAAGTGAAGTGAAGTCCATAACTAAGAGATGTACCGTTGGCAGATCAGTATACTCACAGGCAGCCCAAGCTCACGCCTCGAGAAAGCGAGGAATTTATAAATTATTTATGGTTCTTGAGCCGGGACGTGACCTTCGAGAGAGACCGGTATTGGGTTACAAGTGGCCGTTAACAATTTGAGACTTTGTGTGGGGAATAAAATATCGTCGATTTTGAACGTGAAATAAAATTCAGTTTCAACACTTTTCACACACAGCTACTACCTTCATAGACTGCGAGTAGTCTCTAATTTTGGCGATGTCTCCTCGAACTTTCGCGCGCGCGCGTGTGTATTTTGCCCGCCCCACAATCACAATCGCCAAAATTAGAGACTACTCGCAGTCTACTACCTTCATAAGACGAAACAGTCATGACAAAGAAAGCCCAAAACGATGAAAACATCCCAAAAAACACAAAAAGACGCAAGAGGTAAGTTAGTTTTATTCATTTCACTAAAAAAAGTGTTGAAATTGAGTTTTATTTCACGTTCAAAATCGACTATATTTTATTCCCCACACAAAGTCTCAAATTGTTAACGGCCGCTTGTAACCCAATGCCGGTCTCTCTCGAAGGTCACGTCCCGGCTCGAGATCCATAAATAATTTATAGATTCCTCGCTTTCTCGAGGCGTGAGCTTGGGCTGCCTGTGAGTATACTGATCTGCCAACGGTACATCTCTTAGTTATGGACTTCACTTCACTTTCCATTCTTCACTTTCCATCGGTACATCTCTTAGTTATGGACTTCACTTGGTGCCAGTTTGCAGTTTTAGCATTAACGTCGGTCCCTCTCTTTACTGAGTTGCCACCGGTTCCATATTGTGGTGAATAAATAACTAAAAATAATGATAGAAACTGAATTAGGCCAAATGGATGCTGGTCAAGTGCGAGGAAAAAATTTCAAGGTCTCAATGTTATTCTTTTAGTATTTTAATTTTATTTGTGTATTGAAAAAACCTGCTTCACCAATTCCTGACCTGACATATCATGTATTAACCTGCGAGCAAGTTTTCTTTATAAGCTTAGCAAACCTCACAGCCACCGGTTTAGATTTGATTTGATAGCTGACTGGCAGGTATACTCCTACATTTGTAGACGTCATTTCAGCTACAGTCCCGGGTGGGGGCCTATACGGGGAGGCTCCGCCCGAAAGGGGTACCTTATTCATGATCAGGTTTCAGGTATATAAAAGGGTAGGGATTTCACGAGCTGAAGTATATAAAAGGGTGGGGAAAATCTGTCAGTTGGGCATTTAAAAGGGCCTTTAATTAAAATATTTCGAGTAGACAATAATATTGTTTTTTGGTTAACATCTCTCCCGGTAATACTGTTCTCCCCTAATATCGTTCAACCATTACCAGCATTCCAAGGGTTTAGAAAAGGGATGCAGTGTTCTTAAGTAGGTATATGAAAGGGGTACCATTATTCAATGGAGGGTATACGAAAGGGATACCTTTTCGGTCAAAAATGGTATATGAAAGGGTAAGGGGTTGGACCTCGGGGCGGAGCCTCCCCGTATAAAACTTTATTGAGTAGCCCCCTCGGGGCTACAGTTTGCTACATTTTTGTTGATTAAAACTTCAGTTTCTGCAGTGATTTTTAAATCACTGCAAATCTGCAATCATTTTCAAATAAGATGGTCTTAAAAGACCATCTTATTCTGCAAGATGGAAAATGAGCTGGAAAAGGAGAATCAAATCATCAGTATTTATTAACTAAGTTCATTCTTGGATTCTGCAAAGGCAACGACTGTTGATTTTAGGCCAACGCTCTGGTACGGAAAAGTTTTAATTTTTTTTTTCAGGGGAGGGGGGTGCTGTCATTTGGGTCGTCACGCAACTCTTAATTTACTGCGGGGAAAAGCCGATTGGTTTTTGACAGGCTAGGGCTAGTACTCAGACTGGTCCTTTGAGATTTTCAGAAATTTTGAACCACCTCTCAACTTTAATCGATCAAAGCCGTTCTGAAAAGTTAGTTTTGAGAATTATTGCAAGTACGTTTAATGAAAGTTATTCTAAAATTCGGTGATTGACAAAAGGTAAGCATAGCCCGGGAAAAGTTAATAAATAAAGATGGTAAATTTTTGTATGAGGAAAATTTTCTCGGATTCAAGACATGAACGTGAGTAAGTAAGCGAGTCCCTCTCGATCGACACAAAAACAAATCGGGGTCTAGGAAATTCTAAGAAGATCGGATAGATATCTAATAGCCACAGTAGAAATATAAACTGGGATTTCTCTGCAGTTGTCAGGAACATCAGGTAATGGAAATACCTGAAATACCATACCATGGAAATACTCATATAGGTTAAAGAAATGCATAACTTTCGGAGATGGTAGCTACCTACTTTGTCTTCTCTAGAGCCTTTTCTCTAACTTTTCTTAAGGACGTTCGCACTAATTGTTTCTGCACGTCCTTACTGTGCACGTAATCCACTTCGCGATGTCATGCCACGTCATGCATTGAGCGCGCGCGCTGTTGAAGAAATGTGGAGATATATAGCGCTAGTGGGCACTTTAATATCTATGCATGGGTTTAACTCTCTTAAATGTTCGCTGGACCCCATATTTTCTTTTGATAGATCACTTTCTTTGTCGATTATCTACGTTTTGTGAAAAATTAAAGAAAATCTGTATTGTGGAAGTTTGATTTTTTTTCAACTTTCCTGCCCTCGCATCATCAAACTTTGCTATTATTACACGGAGTTCGTAAAAGTCCATCTTGTAGGTTGAGTTTAACTAAAAGGATGACACCAGTTCAAATTGTTTACTTGACAGACCCACTTAAATAAAATCTGATTAGGAAAGTGGGTCTACAGCGAATCATTTTTAATATTTTTCAACTAACAAGCGCCGAGGCCATGTCGAGTTACGAGGACTGATGTGTCAAAATTGCGGTAGTTTTCCACGCGCTTTATTTCGTAAACGAAGTCGGTGACCCCTCAATTTTTTTGCATTCCTGACATAGGTAACTCATTATCTGACTGTAGCCAAACTATTAAAAAAAATCTGTGTTGTAGAAGTTTTTCGCGCGAACGTCTTTTCAATAATATCTGGACTTTTGCTTACTTGTTGCGATGTTGTTGTCGTACACGTGATTTGCTTGTGTGTTTGTTTATGTTTCGTTCTGTTTCACCGGCTTTCTGCTTTGTTACTTGTTTGTTTGTTTGCTTGTTTGTTTTGTTGAATTCCGGTTTGGTTCGTTTATTTTTGTTTGCTTGTTTTCGCCCTGTTGACCCCCCTGTTTTCTTTTTTCCTTTCTCACGATTTCTTCCCGCTGACCAGAAAACCTGAGGACTCTGGGTACCAGATTGAGAACGAGGCGACGACGCTGCAAGTTGGACGGCAATCTGTCAGCGGTTTCATGGGTTTAAAATCATGGCGGACGACTTGACGGTGGGATCTGCAGAACACTCAAGCGAACCAAAACAGCTGAAGCAATCAGGACAGAAAAGTACGAAGATTCTTTTAAATACTAATGAAAAATTGAATGCCTTTTTTTATCATTCAGTGGTATTTATTTGCGTGTTTTTTTCCTTTAGAGGTTTCTACACACCGAACAAAAAGATCAGGACCCGGGAAAGAAATAAAAGATGAACAAAGGTAACGGGTCTTCCAGTTCAGAGAAGCAGTACTTACAGCTCATGTTTCTTTCGTTTTTAAGGTTACATCTATTTCCAAATGTACTTTCCATGTTTTGTGAACTTCTCTTGGTTTCGTAAATAACTAACAATATACTTACTTATAGGTAAGATGAACGTTTATCACTCTAGTTATTAAGATAACCATTCCTTGTTTTTAGTTCTCACATTCTCAAATTAAGAAGTGTAACCTTGATTTTAAACTTCAATTTAAGAATTTTTTCTCAAAGAAACGTGATCTTGATTTTAAACTTTATTTTAAGAATAATTTTTTTCTCAAAACTATGACACGAAATTAAGAAATGTGATCTTGATTTTAAACTTCATTTTAAAGAATAAATTTGATCTTAAATCTAAGACACAAAAAGAAGAAAAAATAAAATTCTTATTGTAAGAATTAGTATGATCGTGTCTTAATTGTCGTCTTAAAATAACAACGTGCTGGCTTTCTCGACACGCACTTCGCTCGACTTGGCAATGGAACACGCGCAGCAAATAAGACAATACTCCCTCCAAACCAAGAATGGTTACAAACCTCGCAAACAAGAGTCATCCGTGAGAAAACAGTGAGAATTCTCTCGTTTTTCTTGAAGCAGCCAGCCTCATGCGATTGCACATGAACAAACAGAATTTATTTGCCATGTTGTTTCCGGCATTAGTTCATATTTATACCAATTTTTAACTGAATTTAGTATGCGAGTGCATGTTTGTTGAGTGGTTAACATGGGCGACTTCAAATCTGAAGAGCCGGGTTCGAGTCAGGTCGGTAGGTCTCATTTTTCTTTTTTTTTTTTGTAATTTGACCAACTTTTATTATTTGTTTTCTTTCCGTTATTTGAATGTGAAATCTTTTTTGAACCCAAACATCTTTATTTAGATCGAAGAACTAGTAGCGCACGATCGTAGTGGACATTTTTGTTTCTTGAATTAAGAACAGAATTGACCTGAAATCAAGTAAAAATGACTCTTTCACTGGGTTTAAAACAAGAAAATTTGTAGGTTTGTTCTTATTTTAGGGATTCTTATTTTGAGAAATTTTGCTAAAATTAAGAAAATTTTGGAAATTAAGAACTTAAAAATAAGAAACAATTGGCCCTTACTACTGGAAAAAAAATAAGAATTTGTTGTTCTAAAATTAAGAAATCGGGTTTTAGAGTGTATTTGTTTGTCTCACGATGGAATCGCTTTGAGTTGTTGATCGCGACGATTCGACTGCAATACTGCTAGTCTTCATCAGGCGATGAGGTCAATTGTTTACGTGTCGCTATTTGTAGCATGATGGTTCGCTGCTATTGCCCCTGCCTACAACAACAAGGCGTATGCACCGTCTTCAAATCAGACACAACTCTTAGGCCTCACTTAGTGCGACCGAAAGACACAAATGTCGGTCGTTTCACCTACAAGTCGATTCGCCTACACGATCTGAGTTGTTTCCCCTACCCACAGAGGCAATTCGCCAACACAGTAGCGTTAAAATCTCACGATAAATAACCAATACAAGTGTAGGTTTACCTTGTGACCTATATCACATCGTTCGCGTATAAACAAATGAACTATGCTCAAACTGTAAAGAGACTGTAATTTCAAGTACCTGTGATGAAATGATTCTTACTGTTCATCTTTGCGCGCGCGCAGATGAAAACAACTTGATTAAAAGTTGCGTGAAGTCTGGAGCAAACTCCATGCGAGGCGCTGGAGAAGAAGTTCAGAAAACATAGTTTTGAACGTCTTTTAATGACAGGTACCGGTACTTGAAATTACAGTCTCTTTACAGTTTGAGTATTGTTCATTTGTTAATACGCGAACGATCGGTATAGATGGCAACGATAGATTGATAAGATATTAAACAAAATGTTGATCACAAGGTAAACTTACACTTGTATCGGTTATTTATTTGCGTTGGCGAATCACCTCTATGTGTAGGCGAAAGAACTCAGATTGTGTTGGCGAATCGACCTAAGTGTAGGTGAATCGACCTAAGTGTAGGCGAATCGACTTGTAGGCGAAATGACCGGTTTCCAAAGACACCCTTGAACCAACTAAACAAGACAGTGTCGTCTATAAAATTTCCATGTGAGTGCAGCAAAGTATACATCGGGGAAACAGGGAGAGCAATGCAGGACGGGATAGAAGAACACGACAGAGATGTACGGCTTGCTCGTACGCAAACCTCCGCAGTTTTGGAACACGCTAACGAAATGGGGCATCTTCCTATTTGGAAAGAAGTTAAGTTTTTTGATCGTGACCCTCACTGGTACACACATAGGGTCAAAGAGGCTATCCACATGAGACTTCATCCTAATAACATCAATAGAGATAGTGGAATCGAAATTCCAGAAGCTTGGATACCTACGATCAGAAAGCACAACAGCCGACCAACCACAAAGCGGACCTGCGAGGGAACAACATCTAATAGTTGGAATAATAATGAGGATCGAAATGCACCAATAGCAGCGAACCATCATGCTACAAATAGCAACATGTAAACAATTGACCTCATTGCCTGATGAAGACTAGCAGTATTGCAGTCGAAACGTCGCGATCAACAGCTCAAAGTGATTCCATCGTGAGACAAACAAATAACCCTGGTGAAAAACCTCACAGGATCTTCAAGGATCTTTAAGGATTGCCAAAGACCTGCCAAAGATCCTTAAAGACAAGGATCTTTAAAAGATCCTTAAAGGATCTTTGAAAGATCTTCAAAGACCTTTATATGCAAAATCATTTGTTAAGATCCTCAAGGCTTTGACCAAGATCTTCCAAGGATCCTACAAAGATCCTGATAAAGATCCTAGCAAAGATCTTTGCAAGGATCCTTCAAGATCCTCAAGGACTAAACAAGGATCTTTCAAAGATCTTAAAAGGATCCTTTCAAGGATCTTGTTAAAATGTTAGCCAGGATCCTCAAGGATTTGGTCAGGATCTTACAAGGATCCTTGTCAAGATCTTTGCAAGATCTGTGCAAGGATCCTTGGAGATCCTCAAGGATTTAATGCGGATCTTTCAAAGATCTTAAAAAGATCCATTTAAGGATCTTGTTAAGATCTTTGCTAGGATCCTTAAGGATTTGGTCAGGATCTCCCAAGGATCCTTGTCAAGATCTTTACAAGATTTGTGCATTAGGTTTCTTCAAGATCCTCAAGGATTTAATGAAGTTCTTTCGAAGACCTAACAAGATGCATAAAGATCTTAGAGATAGATAGATAGGTAGATAGATAGAGCTGAATTGAAAGAAAGGAATAGAAAGGATCCGTAAGGATTTGACCAGGATCTTGCAAGGAATCTGTAATTTTATGCCAATAATTATTGATGTAATATATCAAACACGAGAAAGAGTGTTTCATCAGGATATCCAAACACCGAGAAGTGGGTTGAAAAAACGAGGCGCAGCCGAGTTTTTTTAACCGAGTTCGAGGTGTTTGGATACCTGATGAAACACTCTTTCGAGTTTTTGATATGGCTTCTCAAACCATTCACAATTCTTGGAGAAATTCAAAGCAAAAGTTTGCAAAATTTTATGCTAATTAAGACCGGGTTTCCAAACCTCCGTCACGGTAGTGATTTCCTTTGTTTTCTCTTTATGAATTATTAATGAGTTTGAGAAGTCTTTATAAGATCTTAGCAAGGATCCTGCAAGATCCTCAAGGATTTCAAAGATCTTGAAAGTATTCTGTTAAAGTTTTTGCTTTGATCTGGGGATCATACAAGGTTCCTTCACAAGATCCTTGAAAAATTTGACACAGTTGAAAGAATCTTCAAAGATTTGATGAGGATCCTTACAAACATCATTGCAAGGATTTTCCTAAGATCTTTGCTGGGTTCCTTCAATATCCTCTTTGAAAGGACTAAAATAATGAGGATCTTGCAAGGTGGTGAGTATTATTCTAATGTCTGATCTGCTGTGTGATCAAAAAACAAAACTGTTATCACCTACAAAGTACATGTATCCAACACAACTTTCAGACTTTCAGATAAGCATAAGTCTTAATAATTTTCTGCTTGGAATGTTATGCTTAGTCTGTGCAAGAATAAACCATAAATCAGAAAAATTTATTTGTCAAAAAATAATCAGTTTTACTTTACCTTGTTAATTTACATGATCATATTTGAACTGTTCAGCAGTAGTTGCTTAAGCTTACATTTTGTCTTAACATTCATGCAGTCAGTTTCAGCAATTTAACGATGAAAATCCTTAGTTTTTGAACTTCTGTAGGGGTAAATTTGTTCTAAGTCTCCATAGGTCCCAAAAAATACGATTCAGGAGTCACTTCTTAGCAGAATGCAATCCTTAAAGTGAGCAAGAAAAACGGTGCCAGGAGCAGCCGCCATTTTGGAATCTCGGGGTGACTGGTAATGAATGAGCCGCTTTTGGTCAGCGGCCTCATCATTGCGGGCTCAGAGAAAACAGTTGAATTCATCAATTTCGAGTTCGTTTTAAATGGTCAACATATGTTTCCTTGGATTTCCTATTATTTCAGGCTTAAATGATGCCTCAAGGCAGCAAAAATTGGATATCTACTCTTAAGAAGGAGGTTAGTTCAAAAGAAAATGATTTGTAATGAAAGATTGGCTTCAAAATTAACGATTCTCAGAAGATCATGTTCTTTCCTGTCTTCTTATATCTGCTTCCATTCGAACCTATATAATTATAAGCTATAGGCTTATATATTTACATGTAACTAGTTACACTTGAGGCAGGCTGAATTGCGAGTTTATTTAACTAAAGAAGCAGTTATGGCATAATTGTGCAGTTTATAGAAAAGTTAAAATGAAACATCCAATACAATGTTCTCCAGTGCTTTCCCACTGTAGAGTGTTTCCATCACTGTAGTTAAAAGGACATGCACTAGCACAAGGTAACTGATCTGCCTTGAGTTTACAATGTCTTGATTTGAAAGCAATAATAGAGATCATCTTCTAGAGAATTGGAAGAACAGAACTGTTAACTGAATACAAAATAATTCAGAAATGATTTTAACCACACAATGACCAATTTGTTCTGTTTTGCTCTACTAGGAATACATTCAATTCATGATCAGCTGCTGAGCACTGCAGTGTCAAGTCAGGAGTAGCCTGCTCTGTGATCAGTATTAAAGCTAAGTCACTTTTAATGAACATAGCAGTCCAGCTTACTGATTTCCCTTTCTGTGAATCATAACTACTCAAACTACCAGGACACAATGCAATTGTAAATGTATTGTAAGTTATCGCTATAAATCCACTCTAAATGAACACAGCAAAATATTTTGAGAAAAAAGACAATCAAGACAATGTTGTCTGATTCACGCTGTGTATACTGATGAAGCTTTATGTAAAAGTAGTTCTAGGTGTAACAATTCAGAATAATAATATTATTGTAATTTTCCCAATGTTGAATTAACTTTTATGTATTTAGTGACGTGAAATTCAGAGGACAATACATAGGTCATGTACATAGTTCTGAAAAATATTGTATTTAATATGTCATAATTTTATAAAAACTCTTGTGAGCTTTATAGAGATGTTATTTTAATCACAATTGCACTGTGTCAGTACTTGATATAGTCTCCAAGCTAGTTTCCAGAGTGCTGAAATTGTGGTAAATTACAGTCAAAATACTCAGCGCATTCCGCTCATTATTTAGGAATGATTTTCATTAATCGGGAACAGATTGCACTTTTGGAATCAAAATTCTATTTTTAAATTGAAGATTGAAATGTTCCAACGGTAGACTCATGCGAAGTAACGAATGTTGATTGGATTGTTACTAACAAAAGCCAAAAGTTCACACCCGAAGTACGAAACCGTTGGCGGCTGTCGGTTTGACATTACAGGGAATTTTTCTCAATTTTCAGGAACATTTGTGTGCATTTACAGCACACTTGTTTTTAAGAAATTATTCTTTACAGTTTTACAACAACAGACTGCTTTTTTACGTGGAAATGTGCCTGCAATTAATATTTTGTTGAGCGAACACAAATCAGGCCAGACACGTCAAGCCGCCGCCTATTTCCCTTTCGTAAACGGTCGTTGCCATTTTTGACGGTCGATGCCATCATTGGTAACCAAGCCTTTTGTCATGGTAGATGTAATATATGCTCTGGATTAAGTCACAATAAGGTAACAAATACATTTTTAAATAGTCTTAGAAAGAACAAAGTTTAAGTCCAAGTTGAATTTACGTTAAACGTTTTGGAAAGGACCAGGGTCACCTATTATAGATGTATCAGTTATGAAAGACAGTTAATTATAATATATACTTTAATTTTTCGGAATTGTGGCGGATTGGCGTGGTAGTGTAGTGGTAAGGGAGAGAGATTAGCACATGAAAGGACCGGGGTTCGAATCTGGGTTGTGAATGTCTTCCTTTTTAGTAGAAAAACTTTCAATAATAGTTCAAAAATTTTCTTAAAGTGTCTTAAAAATGGCAACGACCGTTTACGAAAGGGAAAATTGCCAAGCCGCCAACAGTCTGCTACTTGCATGTGAACATTCGCCAGATGTCAATAATAAACCAATCAGCATTCTTTATCTGGAACAAGGCTACCGTTGGAACCTTACAATATTCAATTTGAAAGCAGAATCTTGATTCCAATAATACAATCCATCCCCGATTAATGAAAGTCATTCCCAAATAATAAGTGGAACGCGCTGAGTATTTCGACTGTAATGCTCTAAATATATTCACAAGAAAGTGTTTTAAGGTTTCATAACAAAATTTTCATTTAATCAAAACAATGTTGAATTTGGTAGCCCAAAAGAAAACTTGTGAAGAATCCTTACAATTTTTGCAATAAATACTTAATCAACTTTAAGTTTGTTTGTTGTTTCATGTACATTACATCCTTATGTTTGCTATTCTCAGTAATTCCTAGGATCTCAATTTTTTCTCAAATTTTATCAAATTCTCTCAGTTTCCTAGAAATTTCTTCCACGCTAATCTAAGACCATGCGAAGCTTGGAATTCCCAGGAATTCCTAGCTTCATTTTGTAAGCGCTTGCAACATCCTTAATGGTCCTCAAAGATTGTTGTGGAACTTGAAAGAACCAAAAAGATCTTTGGGAAATTTTTGAAGATCTTTTCTAATCTTGCAAGAACTTGATGACCTTTTGAAGATCCTTGAAGATCCTAGCAAGAATTGTGGAGAAATGTGAAGATAATGGGAAGAATTTTGAAGATCAAAACAGATATTGGGAAGAATTTTGAAGATCAAAAGAGATATAGGCAAGAATTTTGGAGATCCTTAAAGATCTTGGCAAGAACATTGAATATCTTGACAAGAATTTTGAAAATCTTGACAAGAATTTTGAAGATCCTTAAGAATCTTGGCAAGAACATCAAAGATCTTGACAAGAATTTTGAAGATCCTTAAAGATTTTGGCAAGAACATCGAAGATCTTGACAAGAACTTTGAAGATCTTGGCAAGAACTTTGAAGATCTTGAGAGGAATTTTGACAGTCCTTAAAGATCTTGACAAGAATTTTGAAGATCCTTGAAGATCTTTGCAAGAACTTTGAATATCCTTGTAGATCTTGGCAAGAATTTTGAAGATCTTTGTAGATCCTTGAAGATCTTGGCAAGAAATTGAAAGATCTTTGAAGATCCTTGAGGATCTTGGCAAGAAAATAAAAGATCCTTGAAGATCTTGGCAAGAACTTTGAAGATCCTTGAAGATCTTGGCAAGAATTTTGAAGATCCTTGAAGATCCTTGAAGATTTTATAAAGATCTTTGTCAGGATCCTCAGTAGGATCCTCAAAGGTCCTCATGGAGATCTTTAAGGATCCTTGAAAATCCTTCAAAGATTTTCACCAGGGAAACGCTCATCTTACCTATCTTACACCACGATGAACAATAATCACATCTTAAATGACAATATACTTATACTTGTACTGTCATATTGTCCTTCCAGGCTAAAAGAGCTTGAAGCTTCAATTCGTTCACAAGTGGCTGCTGAAGAGAAAGCTCATAAAATTGTGGAAAAACTTGTTCTTGAAGATGAAATCTCTGAAGACTTTTTTATCCATTCAGTGAGTTCTTTAGTTTTTTGTCTTTATACACTATCAGTGTAAAAATAAAACATGGCCTACAAATGTAGTTGAGCACAGAGAGTTGTGTTCCCAAGGTTGGTGCCTTTACGTGTATGCATGTGATGTATTTTGAGATGCCTTTATAACAGCCTCTACTTCTTTGTTGTCATCATTATCATCTACTCCTACATCATTAACTTGCAAAAACCTTTGCAAGAGAGTTTTCAAGTGCAATAAAAGTGCAAAAAGGGCAATAATCTAGTAAAAAGACAACAATAACAGAAAAAGAAAGTGTGTGCAGTACTACACAAAAAAGATAAAATAAAGTTCAGACAAGGCTTCAAGGCCAACGTCAAGCGATATGTCAATTCTAATGTTAAGATCTCAGCTGGCAACTTGTTCCAGTTGCCGATGGTCCTCGGCCAAAAACTATAATCATCACATGATACTTGAATAGGGATGAATTTTTTTTTTCACTGTGGAGTATTCATTCCCTCTTCTCCATTTCCCTTTTGGCAGTGTTCACTTTATCAAATCGTAACTCCCTTGTTCAATTCTTGTCATATACATTTATCAGAATTACTAACAATTACATATGCAAAGTATTCACTAACGTCCCAAATTTTGGGCAATTCTTGGTGTTGCAGATGCTGCTGTTTGTTACACTGTGTATCTACATGTATGGTGTTCTGCTGCACATTTCTTAATGACCTTCAATGTTTTACCTGACCTGGTGATTGCAACATCAAGAAATTCTGCAAATTTTGGAGATATCTCTATGTTCAGCCCCAAACAATCTGTCAAAAAACATTTTTTCTCAGCCAGCAAAAGAGATCCTTACTGATAGTACTGTGCACTTGTCAAATTTGTCAAATGTAATGCTATCTACACTGTCTTACAACACTCTGTGATAGGATATTACAATTTGCCTGAAAGAACCCCAGAAAACATGTTGCATAACGTGTTTCTTGGTTTACTGAATAAGCTATTATAAAGTTGTACATGTTATTACATTGTACATTGTTTGTAACCTTACAAACAGTACATTGGACTCAGTTTAAAAGTTTATTTTAATGTTAATCACGTTAATCTAACCCTCATTCAACAGGGGAACTTTATCACTACTAGTCATTATGCAGATGTGGTAGAAGAAAGAATGATAGCAAAAAAATGTGGATATCCACTGTGCGATAATCAGCTGAGCCAGGTGAGGTAACTGTTCTTGTTGGTATATGCTGAATTTCAAAACCCTTACTTACAGCTATGTACAATGCAAGCATTGTTGGTTCTAGAGTAGGGACCTTCTTAGATCTCAAATACAGAAGTCTCAGGGAGCCGAAATTTTTTTAAACTGTAATGCATTTCACTTCTGCCCACCCTTTTTTTTTTGTTTTGTGCCCATACATGAAGTTCAAGATCCATCAATGGTAAGATCCCTAACTACATGTACAATGCTGGACAAAGGTCTTGGGACAGATTCTTCTTTTTTCCACCTTCTTTCCCTAAAGTAATTAAGACAACGACATCCCACCCCTCCTTCCTTTTCATTGTAGGTTGTGAATGGTACATGTAGATTCAAGACTTTGTGAGATGGCAAGATGATTGTTTTCTTGTATGAGCCCGAGATCCTTTAGTTAAGACCGAACTTTGGGAGTTTAATTAATGCGAGCCCAACACTTTCTAGGGACATAAAAATTTGAACCTGAGACTTTCAGATCAGTTTCAGGCAGCTAAAGATGTTCCCTAAGCACATCAGAACTCAACATTCATTTTATAGCCTTCCAAAATGTCAAGGCTTTAGGCCACTCCGCAAAAAGATCGAGGTCCTGAGACTGTTTGCTGAAAATTTGAGACTCTGAGTCGTAAAGAATTGCTCAAGAAAATGAGACTGCGAGATGCTTACAATTTAGCTGAAATGTGTGAGACAATAATTTTTGGTAAGACCATTTGCCTCCCTTATTATTTTGGAATAAATTACAAGCAAATTGTCTCACGAGAAGCCGACTACTGTACATTCTTTGTATTTTAGAGCTTTTTTAGAATTATGGTTGCTCAATTATCTCTGAAAAATGCGTGGCTACCTAGTACATTCATCTTTTAGATTCCAATTACCCTTGCAAAGGTCTGTTTTTTCCCCATAGTCATAAAGTTTGCAAAAATATCTCTGTATTTGGAGGCACCGTCCTTAAGATCACTTCATTGAAGCAAAAGTAAGATTTCTTTAATTGTTGGTGTCGTACATTTTAGGCTACATCCCAAGGACTTTTGTGACTGTAATACTGTGTGACTGTAATTATTGTAATTATTAGTTGTTAATGAATAATGAGTTACAATATTTTTTCTTTATTGGTTTATTCTATTCAAATGAGGCACAATATTAAACGTTGAGCGATTTATCTACTGGGTCCAATCTAGATAACGTACATCTGACATAAAAATGTCTCATTGAATGGTTGCAAGTAATATATGAGTTTTCTCTGCAGTTTGGAGTTTGCTACTGCTGTGCTCATGCAAACTTGTTTTAATGGCATTTGAAAACATACACATTCATTTTCATGTACAATGCATTTATTACAAAAGTCAATCAGAACTTCATACATGTATTTACAATACTGTTTGTTATCATTTTTTGTAGATTCCATCTCAGAAATGTAAAATCTCCTTGAGAACAAACAGAGTTTATGACATCACAGAAAGGAAGGTGAGATTATTCCTGCTGCATGAGTCACTACCCAGATCTTGGTAGTGCTTTTGATTGGTTGAAAGAAATTCCAACCAATCAGTAGCACTACCAAGATCTGGGTAGAGACACATCATCAGTATGGAATTTCTGGACTCGTTACTCAGATGTCATTTTGCGAGGGCTCAAGTGGCGACCTCGTGAAACACCGGCTGTTTTCTCAGGCTATCTTAGATGTAAGAATTTTAAAATTTTAATTCCTACCATTAGTATTCATTTGAGAGAAAATAGGTTGTTTGATTATGGATTTTGTTTGACAGTGCTTTTGCAGCAACTTCTGTTTCAAGGCATCCAAGTATTTTGAATCACAAATCTTAGATTCTCCCGTCTGGACACGGATTGGTGAAAGGTAGCTTAATTAGTCTCTATGGTTTTAAATAGAAAGCAAATCATTAAGTCAGTTTAGTCTTGAAGACACTAAAGTTACATTGCAGTTTTCAGTGAAAAAACTCTTCCAGTGTTTTTTTTTTCTCCATTGCCTCTTAAGTTCCAATACTTATGACCTACTCAACTTACAGATGCACGGCAACATGGAATTTATTTGTTAAACGATGGATCAGTTGTTTCAGCCTGACATGTTTTTATTTCGGCCAGTTTTCTTAAATTTGAGAAGTTTCATTGCAAAATTGTCTTTTTAAAGTCAGTCCTACTACCTTAATTGACAGCCTTATTTTTCATCTGCAAAAAAGACCAACATTCTGCTAACTTTGTCTGTATTTTGCAATCTAACAAATTAAAGCAATATGTAGTATGCCACTCGTTCGTTAGCTGTTATGAACCTAAGCCAGTGTACCTACTGATCAGTGAGAATCAGTCACATAAGGTCAGATTCATACGAATGATGGACTTTAAATACAGATAGACATGGCATGTACTGGGACCTGGTGTGTTTCTGGGGCACGGCATTTAATCAAGAAAATAGGTGTCAAGATATTTAATACAGAAAGATTAATTTTGGGATGTTTGAGTAAAGACATTTTGTGACAGTCATTTTTGGTGAATATGGAGAATTTGGCAAAACTTTCTTCAGATAAAATTAATCAGTCAGGTCCTTCTTTCATTCAGCACATCAAATAAACAGGGTTTCAACAAACGTGTGGAAAGCACGAAAGTTTGATGTTGCAAAAATTTACTGTAATGAGTTCTATAATGATGAACAATATTGTTTTTGTTGTCTGATAGTTTGAAGTCGTTTACTCTGCTGGAAAGAGAATGTAGCTCCAGTAGGTAAGAACAGTCATGTTTGAAGCAAATTGTTCAAGTATAGCTAACAGGCAGGAAAAAATTAATGTCAACTTCTTTATAGTCGAAACAGTAGAGACATTCCCTAAAAGAATAGAAAGGAAGGTTGATTTTTGCAATAACTAAGCTAATAGTAACTTTGCTTAAGAAAATCAAACATGAAGTGTACTTAGGATGTTAAGAATTTTTTTTTCTTTCAGCGGAGCTGGTGGTGGTGAAGTTTTGATAGAAGGAGATGCAAAAACCCGGCAACAAAATGTGAGGTAAAAAATGCACTCTTCTGAAATATGGAATCTTACTAGCGATGTGATAGCCCGTGGCTTTCAAAGGATTGCTTTCAAAGTCTTTCACTGACGGCGACAAGTGACTCTGGCTTGTCAAGTTTTGAAGTGTTGGAATTATGCAATTGGATTATCAGAACCTACATGTTAAATTCTTGGTATATAACAACAGGGAAAATGTTTTGACTCGTTGCAAATATTTTTGCCTAAATTTATGGCTAAGAAGAGCATTTTTAAGCTAACACACGGTAGTTTACTTAGGCCCGGTTCAAACGTCGAACCGAATTGCAAATTAGCAAAAACAGTAGCTTTTGCTCTTTTGTATTAGGGTCGACACGCAGTGTAAAGTTCGTTTTTTAAACCGGGCTTTAGATTTAAAGGATTCCGAGTTTTTCAACACATTTGGACAATCACAGCAAAGACGAATGATGCAACGCGTGTCAGTTACAAGCTTTAGCAAAAAGGGCGTGTAGCCTGAATAACAATGGCCTTTAATTAAGGACGGTGCCTCCTTTTGTTACTGCGCATACGTTCTGCGCATCTCGGGATATTCGGGTTTCTTAAGGAATTTGCCCACTAATAAAACAATATTTTTTCGCGGTTTATGACTAAGTGGAAAAAGCAGATCTTAGCAAGGGCTATCACAATCCAAAAGAAAATTGGGGGTAACCACGCATTTTTCAGAGATAATTGAGCCTAAATTTGGAAAGAAATTGCCATACATTCTTTCTATTTTAACGCTTTTTTCGTAATATGGTTGCTTAATTATCTGTGAAAAATGCGTGGTTACCAACATTTTTCTTGTTGGATTCTAATAACCCTTGCTAAGATCTACGTTTTCCTCATAGTCATAACCTTTGCAAAAATACATCTCTGTTAGGAGGCACCGTCCTTAAGGCCCATCTATTCCATCGCTAACAGGAGCAAAAAAAGCGTGTTCATTGCAGCTGGCAGTGATTTCCGCTACTGAGCGCTTTTTAATTTAGTTTTGTTTACTTTCAAGCAGAGATGAAGGTGAAGACGATTGCGTCACGAATTATGGTCAAGGCGATAGCAAAAAACATCCGAATAACACTGTCGATGGTCAAGTCGCTGGAAATAAGATGCACGGAACTACAGAGACCAATCAGGGCTCAACGGAGAAAGACTCCGAAATATTGATACCAGGAAAACCTACTTACGATAGCAAAGACAGTGCGGTTACTAAAGCATCGTCGTCGTTATCGTTATCATCGTTAAAGAACGTTAAACCTGAATCTGATCATGGTAGAAAACAATTCATTTCAAAGAAAGAAGGAAGGGAGGATATTAGCAAGGAATCGTGTAGTAGAGATACGATTGTTCAATCTGTGCAAGTTGTGTTCCAAGAGTGGTGTACGCATTCAACGTTAGAGCATCTTGGACTTCCTGTTAAGACCAATACAAATAGTAGCTTTCCAGAGGATGAAGAGAAAGGTAGGGATTCATAAAGTAACTGTTATCTGTCTTACCTGACCAAACACAGCAACTAGTACGTATTTTATGTTTATGTATGAAAATAATTCAAATGAAATGTGAGTGAAATAATTAAACTGAGAAAGAAAATATCCCCTTCTTTCTGCAAGTAGAGGCCACTAAGAACTCTTCAAGTAAGTATCTCATCGTGTCACCGTTTTTATATGCTTCATTTTGGTGAATTATTGTGTAAAATGTTTGGTTAGTATACATTCTATACAATGAACTTTGACGAATTTTGTGCGCTAAATGTACGGCTGATGTGTGTGGGGCCAATGTCTTGGACTGGCATGAACCAGTCAAGTTTTCGTCCTAGGATATCCCAGATAATATGTAATCGGAAATACAGTAGAAGTATAAAAGTATAATCTTGTAGTATTATAAAAAATACCGAGATTTGTCTTCCGGAAAATTGTCTTTCTCCAGTCATGATTCCGGATTTATTTCAACTTTTTAGTTGAGCTACTAAGCATGTCTGATGTTTTAGACCCAGACTCTTTCATGGCGAGGGCTGCTCGGTTTTTTCAAACCGGGAACAATGCCAAAGAGGACTCGGATTCAGATTCGGAGACTGAAGCAAGTTCGAAAATAGCCCAAGAAAATATCGTTGTAAAAGAAAAGAAAGGGGTTGAAAAGGTTAGTGAACGAGTTTTTTTTTTATTGTTTTTGTTTTAGTTTTGTTTTGTTTTGTTTTTGTTTTGTTTTTTTAAGTTAAACTGGGAATTTAAGGCTACGTTTACACGGGACCGGTCCGGAACCGTTCCGAACCGAACCGGACCGGATCGGCTTCTGTTTACAAGGAACTGTTTGGAACCGGTCCAGGTGTTTACACAGGACCTTTCTGGAACCGGTCCGGATCGGATCCGATACTGGACCTGCAAAACAGCAGGTCCAGTTTTGGATCCGTTCCGGACCGGTTCCAGAACGGTCCCGTGTAAACAGAAGGCCTATCCGGTCCGAAAATCGGACCGGATCCGTTCCGGACCGGTCCCGTGTAAACGTAGCCTAAAATACATTTAGCTCCATAAAGAAGTTGCAACGAAAGCCTTCACCTCCTGAAAGCCTTGACCCCTCGAAAGTAACCGACTTTCTTAATTCTGTCAAGCAAGCCAATGATAACTTTTAGCCCAGCTGAAGTATTTGATTTCTTTTTCCCAGAATCTCGTCTGTATTGTGCCACCCATCGACTCGAAATCACAAAGAACTATTCGGAGAAGAATCGTCTTGGACAAATTGTTTCGAACGTAAGTAAGACAGTAAAATTAAATGGAGTGATTAATTTTATTTGAAAGAAGGTTGAGGGTAATTAGTTCCTGTCATTCGCATCCTTTCCGAGAGACAATGGAGTTCTGCGCCATGGTTCAGTCTGCTGTCGAGTCGCAGCGCCTGTTAACAGTAATCATTTCCAACAAAAAACTAATCACTGGTGTCATAAAAAGCATAAACTAATAAACAAGTTACTGGTGTAATAGAGAGAGAAATTTCCAAGAGCCTAGTGGCCCAGGACTTACGCTGCTTAACCTGGATTCTGAATGGACTAAAAGAATTGGATCTCACTCTGAATGGTATGCTCGCTAATAGGGTCACTAGCAAGTTTTTGTTTTGTTTTGTTTTGTTTTTGTTTTTTGTTTTGTTTTTTCGGGGGGGGGGGTGGGAAGGGGTTCCCTAACGGTTCGCCGGTTCAGTACACTATAGTGGATAGTTTATCATGCCGACATAAAAAATTTTCCGGGTTTAATATAGTAACAGGAATGGCACAAAACTGGAACGTATGGTCGCAATCTTTTCATTACATACCTATCCTCACTCTTAGCTATTGACTTCCACTTCGGATTCGGTTCCCTGTTCACACTGCCCCCGCAAAGTGGCACGAAAACCTGTCTGATAACTGATGATTCGCTATCAAGATCTGGGCGGCGCAGCATCACTCTGGACTAGAATCGTGCCGAAGTCAGCGTTTTATGTGTGAAGAAAGGGCCTATTCGATATGGTTTTCGTCTCGGCATAAGAGCTGTCCGGTATAGCGTAAACACCTGAGTAGTAGGAGGAAATGTGAAAACAAAGAACTCAACAAGACAGCTAAAGGCCAAGCCTCCAATCATCGACCTCACATCCCAAGTAATGATACTCATGTACCACTATAATTCAATTTTCCTTGATATCTTTTTCAGTTTGCCAGATTTGTTGAGTGAAGTCAAGTTGACTGTAGGTGAAATATCACGTGACCTCACTGAGTTGGTGCACACGTTTTGGTGAGTAACTGAACTGTACCCAGATTACAGCTCTGATGCCCGTTTCTTGAAGCTCCCGACAGCCTACCAGCGGCGCGTTAGTAAAAGCCCCCCAAAATTTTCGGCCCCGAAGAACCATTTGTATAAATGTAAGGAGCTCATTCTACAAAGCTATTATTTTAAGATGTCTCAAAGATAAGAAATATTTAGCTTATAGCAAAGTTTCATGCTTAGAAACATCTTTGTTTACAAGATACAGTGTGAATTATCGTGCCCGAAATCGGCCCGAAAAGTGTCAGGACTTTCGAGAAACGCACGCCAGGCCCGAATCTGCTTCTTTGTCTTGATAGCAGTTCATTGCTTTTTCCATTTTTTTCGGGTGTCAATAAATTTTAATTCCAAACACGGGAAGACATGCAACCGGTGCCAGGCAGTGCGTGCAGCCAGTGCTGCATTAAACAGTGCATGAAACTGGTGCCAAGTGCGGGACAACAAGGGTGGTCTGATTGGTTGACGAAACAGCATCTTTGTTCCGATTGGTTACAGCACGTTGCACGATTTTTTTTAACCAATCACAGAGTTCAGCAAACAGCTGAGCAAAGCAAGTGCATAACTGCTTTTGACGGTAACTTCAGCACCGCTGAATAGTGGACGGTGATAGGGCTCCTTGCTAAATCAAGGAAATGGAGCACAGGAAATTACTTTCGCTAACGGATTCCTTTTCTCTGCAGCCTCAGCAGTACAAATGTCGCTCTGAAGCCTCTACAGTGGAAAATTCTGGCATTGGCTTTGGTTGTAATGTGAGTATATAATGTCTGTACCGTAAGTGGTCAATTCGACCACAAAAAATTGGCCCTCACCAAAAGTATAGTAGAGGATGGAACATTTCCTTTCAACAACGTTAAACATTGTTGCATTCAACATATTATGGCAATCAAATTCCATCCAACACCATCCAATATCATTCCATAGGGTAACCAAACGTGTGTGTCAAGTTGGCTTCAATAGTGTTGTACGTTGTTGAATGGAAAAGTTACATCCGGTTTGTCCAGGGCCTTACACCCTCACAGCGGTCAAGCTCAAAAAGATATGTCACATCCGGTCTTTCAGAGCCTTGAAGTTTGAATCAATTCAAAAGTTTACGAGCGCGAAGTTCGTATGAAAACGATGTCCCGGCAAACCGAATTTCACGCCGGGAAAACTTGTGCATAACAGTTACTTCATTTCCAACACATACATTGTACTCAATGTAAAAAGCTTAAGTTTTCAGAAACAGCGTTAAGTTTTGCGGTTAAGGTGAAATTTTCGACATTTGTCTGTATTTTCCGTTGTGAAATTTTGGCGGGAAATGCGCACGTGTCGTGTCGTTTGACCGCTGTAAACCTTACACCCGGGTGACTAAAATGAAATTTCTCTTTACGTTATCACTACTTGTTCAAACATTCAAGTGGTGAGAGTAAAGGAAGTGGTCATCAAGGATGAGGTGGTCTTGAAATTTAGACCGATTCTCCTTACTAGTTCGGTAAGAAATGTATGGAGAACAGTAAGGAGAATATGCAATTTCATATCAGGGCTTAAAGGGTTAAGCAGACCACACCCATATTGCATTAGTGACCATCAACAAGCACCTTTTTCTTTGAAGAACAGGAACCCATATTAAAACCTAGAAAACCTTATTTCTCAGTTTAAGGCCAACTTGAAAATATGCTATTTCTTTATCTGATATGAACGATTTTTTACTTGCCGCACTTGCAATCTCTGTAAATCTTTCGCTCTCCGATCTCCGATAGTCGTTTACGCTTTTCGATGTTCACTGGCGAGTTTTCTGATGTGATTGAGTTGAACTGCGGGCAACCATCGGGACTTATGACGTTCTTGTGCTATAATACGGACTTTTAGCAACTACCTTTGTGCAACGAAAAAGTCATTTTAAAAAAGTAAATCTACTTCGTGATTGTTCTAACTTGTTCAGTTTATGAGCTCAAATGGAAAACTAAAATTCACTGTTTTCTGTTCACGTTCCCCAGAAATCCTCAATCTCAGGAGCGAGCAATGAGAACTGTAGAGTGCTCGAGCTCCTGTCTCGGGACTATCCTTCTTAGAGTTTCCCCTGGAAATTTGATGTAAAACTAAAACTGTAAACTAACATGTAAGCCCATGAAGTGTAATATTTGTTTTAAGAACATCAAGTTTCCGCTGGCCATCATCAGCCGATGGTCCCCTGGCAGAAACTCTCTTCTTGTTTAATGTAAAGGTAATTACAAAAGGGATATTTTATTAGAAGAACAAAGAATCGTTTTTGTGCAGATGACTGGAAACCGCAAAACTATTTTCAAAATTGTTTACTTTGTATTTTTGCTTATTTTTAGACTTCAGAGAAAGAACTCCCTCGTATCACAAGCAATGAAATCATGTAGCAGTGAATTCGACGCTCTCCTCGGTCGGTTAGCGATCAGCCGACAGGACATTGACAAAGTGCTGTCGCCTTTGTCTTCTTTCGAGCCTCAGCATCTTGGACGCCAGAAGACCCTCGAGGCAGTCAATACGTGTAAAGCCTCAGAAGAAAAAATTGAAATTGTTCTTGAGGAGCGAAAAGATTACGGTGACATGGAAGAATTGGACTAAATGCTGTCAATGCAAGGTGGTGCTTCGTAAATCAAGCCGACCTCGTGACAAAATAAATGGGGGCCTCGCCATTTATCAGTTCTGCGCAGTCAGATGTTCTGGTCTTAAAAGCCGCCCTAAGGCTGCAGGCGAACCTTAGAACCATCAGTTCGCTGATAGACGTCAACCCAGGCACTTTTCTGAGTAGTTTTTCCAAGTTCCCTTGCTCCATCAGGATACGTGGAAAGTTAAATGCTGTTAGAGCCGACCTTTCTGTAGCTTGCGAGTACTGTTTCCCGCCGCCTCTTATCGCGACAACCTGATACCAGGGCCGGCTGCAGTCGCTTCGTGTCGCTTCATCACTAACATACTTAGTCATTAGGGTTGTAATTCGTCGTTTAAGTATGGACAAACAGGAACGATACGAACACGAACAGGATAGAAGGGTAAATGAACCTACTGTTAACTTTGGAGGCAGTTATTTGTACCTTTCTACTGAGGATTTTAGTCTATGAAAGCCAAAGTTTGATCTTAAATGCGTTCAATGGTCAATGGTTTGGTCTTGGATGACAATGAATTTATGTTATATAACTCACTGTTGACCGCTCCCAACATATGAGGCCTTGGTAGCTCAGTTGGTTAGAGCCTCATACTAGCAGCGTGCCCGGGGAAGAGGGTGGGGGGAGGCACTCAACAAAGTTTTATACGGGGAGGCTCCGACCCGATGTCCAACTCCTTACCCTTTTATATACCATTCTTGACAGAAAAGGTACCCCTTTCGTATACCTTTCAATGAAAAATGGTACCCCTTTCACATACCTGCGTCAGAACACCGCATCCCTTTTCTAAACCCTTGGAATGCAGTTATGAATGATATTAGGGGAGAACAGTATCACCGGAAGAGATGTTAACCAAAAAAATATATATTATTATCTACTCGAAAATCAAAGGCCCTTTTAGATACCTAAATGACAGATTTCCCTACCCTTTCATATACTTCAGCTCATGAAATCCCTACCCTTTTATATACCTGAAGCCTGAAAAAGGTACCCCTTTCGGGTGGAGCCTCCCCGTATAGGCCATTATAGGGAATACCTCCCCCCCCGGGCAGCGTGAAGGTCACGAGTTCAAATCCCGTCCAAAGCCTCGAATTTTTTTTAGGCTTAATCGCAATTTCTTTAATTGCGAGGATCATTATTTTATTTGATATATGTTTGAGATTTAAGGCTTAAGGCTCTTGATGCTTATAAGTAAAAATAAAATTGCCTTGTTGTTGTGGTTGAGCCCATCCGCACAAGATAGATAGTTAGATTTCGTCGTCAAATTTGCCGTTTAAAAGTGCGGACGCTGTTTTTAATTCTTTATACCAAGTTGCGTCTATCCTTACCAACCTTGAAAGCACCGTTGCCTCGGAGTTTGACACCCTTTATTTTAAACAACGATCAGAACACAATAGCAACATCAGTGAAGTAAATTTGATCCCACTGGTCAGTGTCTAAAATTGATTTGTTTTTCATTATTTTTTGTTAAAAAAGCTCGGACAGGTTTGTGAAAACTTAGGGTGAATTCGTTTGCAACATAGACGTATACCCGTCGCATTTGCCCTTTTTATTATTTTTTTTTTTATCACTTTAATTTCTGCTTGAAAACAATTAAATTCCAACGGGCAAATACGACAGCTATACGCGTATGCTGTAAATCAATCCACCCTTGTGTTTGGTAGACTCAAGTTTTATTGTATATGTTTTCGTAGACATCGTGGTCTATTGCAAACACGTGAATCTGGTTGGCTTAACCGTCATTGGAAACGTTCGCATGTTACTATTAAAAATTTGTTCAATCCCGCCGGGTACTTTTTTTTTAATGAAAACATAATTTAAATGAGAAAGTAAAGGCGATATTTTAAGGTGGCTGCGTTTCACATTCAGTGCTTGTTGCTTGGGTAATCTGGTAATGCGGTAAATTCAATGTGATTAATCCGCAACGTACAAACCACGCTTGATAGCATGGTCGAGAACGGTGTAGCACTGAAGGAGACACAGCTTGTAGCTCAGAAACAATCAAATGTGGTCGGAGCCATACTGATGATCCGTGGTCTCGAGTATGATTAAATTTCTTGGATTTTGTCTCTGTCCGAGTAACACACTGAACGTAAAGTAAAATACTTTAAAAACGCGGGTCGCGTACAATTATTGTGTTTCCTTTGAATGTGAATGTATGAAATAATCATATCTGTGAACTGCAGTTGAAATAAGAAATGATGACGACAAAGCGCTCTGATAGTAAAGATAAAGACTTAAGAAGCTCAGAAAGAGAATTCGGGCTTGAACAGGATTCGAGCCCATGACCCTGCGACACCGGTGCAGCGCTCTAACAAACTGAGCTATCAAGGTAACTTGGAGCTAGTCATTTGTGAGTTCGTAGTAAACCCTCAGATGAGGGAGGGTACGGCTACGCGTAGGCTAAGATGGTGAATAAATGAATATGAACGTATGAAATAATCATATATACGTACTGCAGATGAAAAAAGAAATGACTACGACCATCGCAGTATAAAAGATATCAAACTTGCGCGACCACGGGTACTGTCTATTTAAGAATAAATGAGGTCGAGTTTTCTGTGAGCAAGTAACTAACGAGTTGGCTGTGACTTAAGGACGTACGCGCGAAAAACTTCTACAATACAGATTTTTTCATACTTTGGCTGCAGTCAAATAATGAGTTACCTATGTCAGAAATGCAAAAAAATTGGGGGGTCACCGACTTCGTTTTCAAAATAAAGCGCGTGGAAAACTGCCCCAATTTTGACAAATCGGCCCTCGCAACTCGACGTGGCCTCAGTGCTTGTTAGTTGAAAAATATTAAAAATGATTCGCTGTAGACCCACTTTCTTAGTCAAATTTTATTTAAGCGGGTCTGTCAAGTAAACAGTGTGAGCTGGTGTCATCCTTTTAGTTAAACTCATCCTCTAAGATGGACTTTTGCGAACACTGTGCAGCTACAATGATAGCATAATTCGATGATGCGAGGGCAGAAACGTTGAAAAAAATCAAACTTCCACAATACAGATTTTCTTTAATTTTTCTCAAAACGTAGATAATTCACAGAGAAAGTGATTTATCAAAAGAAAATATGGGGTCACCGAACATTTAAGAGAGTTAAACCCGTGCATAGATGCTAAAGTGCCCGCTAGCGCTATTTATCTCCACATTACTCCAACAGCGCGCGCGCTCAGTGCATGACCTGGCAGTGAATTACGTGCGCAGTAAGGATGCGCAGAAACAGCGCGAACGTCCTTAACCAAAACTCTGAGAATTCTTATTGTTTTATTAGACAACTGATTGAATGCAATCGGAAAACGACGATGTTTACAAAAGTCAAATGAATTTTTTTTCCAAGGACATTGTGAGCGCGGTAATAGCCTGCATAGCAGTCATTATTGAGCCCAGCGAGACATTTTCTTTGTTTCGCACCCAGCGCGAGTTGTCCGCGCGAAACAAAAAAAATGTCTCGCTGGGCTCAATATTCACGCCTGTTATGCAGGCTAGCGCGGTAGTTGTCTTCTAGCAAACAGACGATGATTGAACCAATCAGGTTCGCGTATTTGCAATAGACCACGGTGAATGTCTAGGCTACTAATTGTTAAATTGACAACGGTATGACTTCACCCGCAAGGAAGACAAACCTCCTTCCCACCCCTCCCCCAAGCTGACCGAAAGGTACGCCAGAGAATCTGGGCTCAAGTGCAAATGGACGCATGAAACTGGCATTTTTCCGTTTTTCCAAATTTTTCAGAAAATTGGGAAAACCTCAACTAAATATACCCAGCTAATTTCCGATATATATATATTTTTTTAAATAAATTTTCCTTCACCATCCGATTCCGCTCCCGGAATTTCTGGAAATTTTAATCGAATCGCAACTAGCAATCGTCCTACCATGCATGTTGTTCACGCACAGGATCATTTGTGATGTCTTGAACATAAAGTGGCAACTTAAATAAGTCATTGCTTCAGGGGCGAGAAGAGTTGAGTCCAATGTCCAAGGATTAATCACATGTACTCAATCAAAAATCACATGTACTAACTCAACGAACAGCTAGAGGATACAACCCCACTGTTTTGCGAGGTTTGTAAACGTTATATATACTTACTTTACAACCAGGTTTTTTTTTTTTATAACCTCTCGAATCCTTTTAGTATCCCAAACCTGGTATTAATGTTGGATAATCAATAGCTACATGATGTTTGATTAACACGTAAAATCACCGGGAATCGTTTACCTCAAAAAAGGTCGACGATATCTATGCACTCATACTAACATAAAAGTCAACTTAAATCCTTTTTAATTTTGTTCACGAGTTAATTAAATGGTATTAGATCTATCCTACTTTCCCCACAAATGGAAAAAAACGTTATAATTCTAGAACTTCCACAACAATTTCTTCCCAGTGAGCGGCCCAGATTGACGGCCTTATGACAGAACGCATAATTTTGTTTTGTCCTCAGCATGAGCTTGTGACTGTTGCATTTATAACTGTACTGAATGGAATCTTGACGAAAAACAACAGCAGTTTATATACGTTGCATGAGCATAGTGCAAAGCTCAAAGTAGGGAAAAATTCTCACAACCTATTTTGCCAAGAACAATAAAGGAGTGTGGCTCTAGATTTAATTTTGCATATTATCAAAAAACGGTCAGTGCCATAGAAATATACTGCTCTGTAGCTTTCATTTGCATGATAGGTCACATTAAAGGATTTAATCATCAACCTCAAAAGATCGACCTACATTAACTGATCCAAAGTTTTATAAAAATCTGAGAGTAGAAGCCTTAATCCCCAAATGATTTTTCTAATTACAAATAGCGTGCATGCTGAAGTCAAACCTGTTCGCGAAACCTCATTTCCTTGGTAGCAAAATGTTGTCGATGAAATTCGACGCGTTCGCATAATAATTTGTATTTGATCCTTTGTTTAGGCCTTTTAATTTTAACAAATTCTTTGTTCATACCCTTCTGCTCACCTGCAGTAAGTCAAACCTTCTGTCCAAAGCCAGACGGGGATGTAGACAATTTTGAGCACAATATGATTAGTATTCTGCGAACAGTTTTGACTCTGCGCGACAAACTTTCTGACGCCATGGGAATTTCTACGTTTTTGGATCTTTATGAAATAAAAACTTGGCGCCTTTTCCCCCACACGAAATGCTCCCATAACACCAAATGGAAAATATCAAGTGATTTTCTTAATGTGGAAACAAACCATAATGAGTTTTCAGCGGTTTTTCCTTGTCACAAGGAAAAAACTTGTAATACGTGGCCCAAATTTTCCACTGCTCCAACCATTTCCGTTCTGGCCATCCGTGGCAAGGACAATTTTTGACAGTTTCGGAAAACTATTAGTTTAGTTTTAAAACTGAACCATTATTTTGGGGTTTTTCTTTGTTTTCAATGTGTCTTTAAAAGGGACTACGCAGGCTACTTTTAGTAACACTGTGGAAAACCACGAGTCACATTTGCATTAAGGAAAACCTTAAAAAATGGTCCAGCTTCGTTCAAAGACAATATACTCTTGCAGCTTTTGGCCACGGATGGCGGGGATGGAAATGAATTACAACTTGAAAACGTTTTCAAGGTCTGTGTTGTGTCTCGCAAAAATCGTTAAAAACTTGTTATAACGGATTACGCCAACCCTGGGTTAACAATTGACCAAGGTTTCTGCTTCTATTTTCAAAAGCGTCTGCACTTCTTATTTTAAGTGCCAGTTTGAAAGCATCCCAAACCAAACTGCAGTCCAAAAAAAATTCGCAGGAATCCACATCATTAAGTTATAAAACGGCATTTAAAATTTCATTGCGCTAATCCTAGGTTAGCTTAACCCTGCTTAATTTGAACAACCGGCGCCTGAGCGCGGCTAGGATCCATCCGGCGAAAATACCCGGATGGCTAGAACTCGTCAGCAAAAAAAAAAAAAATTCCTCGCGTGTACTTTTTTAATTCATAAACTAGCTTTTATCATATTTTTATCTTTCACGTTTACTCGTCCTTTTTTATTAATTTTCACCTTGGCCTTCAAAGTCAAATTGGTGAGTTTTTGCCCGAAAGAAAAATTAGCAGTGAACAAAAGAAAAAAAGAGCAAGAGTGCTTCTGTCTCGAGAATATCGGTCTGATGGTTGGTTTCTCTTGGAAACTCGATGTTCTTAAAACTAACATAATTGCAATCCCTTGAAGCTTCGCCTCTTGGTCGAAAATTGATCACGTGGCGTGATAGTGTCTCTCCTCAGTGGGCGCACATCAGTGCAAAATTAGTGCCCGTTTTTGGCAAATTTCGGTGAAAAAAGTTCTAGCTTTTTAACCATTGACAGTGTAAATTATTAGAAATGAAGAACGTGCATTAAAATGGCTTCCGTGTACACGTCAATCACCTTGGGGCTTATTTCCCGCTCCAATTTTCGTGACATTCGCATTGCAATTGTCAGGTGATTGTCAGCCCTAGGTTCCCTCGGAAATTTATTTTCAAACTTCATATAAACCCTAATATTTGTTGTGAAGTCAAATTTCCTCGGGCAACCTATCACACGATAGTGCCTTCGACGGAAGAACTCTATCAGTTGAACTCTATTTTCCCGACAGAAACAATATTGTTTGAATAGAACAGTCATGAACCTCATGGTCTGATTGTTAAACAGAAAGCACGTTAGGAGAGCACGAAAGGAGCATCACAACACGAAGCGGAGTGCTCTTACTTTGTCATTCATAGACTACGAGCAGTCTCTCTTAGCACACAGGGATAGTCGAGCAAAAAAGAGCACGGAAGTAAATCGCCAGCCTCGTGGAATCGTGAAGTTCCGGCTCACTCCATCACGCTCGTGTCACGTTTCCAAGCAGGATGCGATCCCAGGTTTCAATTCTCACTACTTATTAAAGTCATGCTATAAATAAAGCTAAAAAATTATCGAAAAGCTGTTTATAAATCAGTCTTTTCGTGGGAAAATTCTTACTAATTCCCCGCTCTAATATTCCGTGAGATTTACGCTTGTACATATAGATAGAAATGTGACCAAATAACCACAGATATAACTGCAAATGAAATCTTCTTAGACATATGAAATCCCGTTCTTCCCATGTGATGTTCTCGAGTCTTTATTTACCATTATAGCGAACTAAATCATTAACCTTCAAGTCGCGTCGCCGGAACGTTGGAACAAATTTCGACGAAAACAAACAACATTCAAGTTGATGGCGTTGTTGGCTAAAGAAACTGTGCCCTTTCAGACCGTTCAACGAAAGAGATTGTAGAAGCAGGTATAACTAGCCTATATTTTACTTAATGTTTTCGATTCAGTTGATCAATAAGGATTACAGAAACTATCTGTGTCACGTTTATAACTAAACAGGCTTTGCTGCTTTTATAATAAATGGTAATTAAACAGCCTAATGAATTTTTTGCGCAAACTTTCTTAGTTACTTCTTGGCTCAAAAGAGCCTCTTAGTTCTGATTCCACATTTATTCGATAAGTTGAATGATAAAACTTCTCAGTTCTTATCTATGATATTTAATTTTGATGTTTTACTGCAACGTGTGAAGAAGGCCGGGCAAGAAGGTCATAGTTCTTAAGCAGAAAAGATGACGAAATTGTCTGCAAGTTTGCCCACAGGTGGGCCACGCTAACGCGATCCGATAGCATGAACGTGTCGAAACGTGACTTGCACTTGCAAGCGGTGTTCTCGATTTACAGACTGTGTATGGGAAATTCACTAAGGTTCTCAGCCGAGAATGCTAAAATATGGCCATGAATATGGAAATTGACTTCACTTACCTCATCACACTGAGTCTTCCTCGTAAATTGAGCAGTGTTTGAGGGCAATTTTTGGCCATTTTAAACGTTACCCGAACAACACCGAGCCACAAAATCAGAGTAAGTAAGAGGCACGTTCCTGCCCGTCTGCTGATCGTGAGCTTGGGGGACCTGTGGTTTGCTCCATGCTTAGAATCAGGTCAGTACGTGCTCGCGAAACTGAAAAGTTCATCGCGTGGCGCTTACAGAATGTACGTGATATTAGGAGAAGTTTGCAAAGCAGCTGTCACTCGAGTGCGAAATGGAAACTTTTATACCGCTTTGATATAAACCGTTTTATGGCGGTAGTAATCTCATTCTAAAACGAAATTGGGTAAAGCTAAAAGGGATATGAACGAACAGTAATACTGCATTTACATGTCACCGAAAGGAGTCTTTGTACCGAAATGATAACCTCGATACGGCACAGATATGATACGGGGGTGAGTTCGCACAGCCGGTATGACTCGTACTGATATGAGATTTTGATGATAATGTTCATGATGATAATCTTTAATAACCACATTTTCGCATTAAAAATGAATTACAATTTGTTTGTAGTATATAAACAAAAATTACAACTCTAACTTATTGGGACTGGGACTTACCGCAAAATCTCCTATTACTAAATATTTCCAATATTTGTGCTATTCCTGAAGATAACCCCTAGGTACAATTTTGATAGTCTAAAAATTATAGTTAACTTTTCAATGCTTTTGCTTTTGCCATTAAGATGATACTAGTTATCATGTAAACAAATGTAATGTAAAAAAATATATATAGCGCCACACCGGGATGAACTCGTAATGGTATGAAAGTAGTACCGGCACCATGCGAAGATCCCTAGGCGACCTTGAGATCAGACAACGAGGGAGTACAAGATTGACTCAGCACGAGTAAGGCTTTTCAAGATCAAGCCAGCAGCGTTACCAAAGCCTTCGCTCTTCCATGTTGCTGACCAGCAGAGAAGGCTCTAAGGGCAAACGTCACACGCACTCGTACTCAATCTGATCTTAACCCTTAAACCACTATATGGACCATATGGTCCATCTCAAAGCCCTACTTTCAGTCATTCCCGTTTGTGTTTAAAATGGACTTGCGGTCCGCTTACCAAGACAGCTTTTAAGAAACTTTTGTATCACTGACGTGTTGGTCTACTGAGAAGAGCAATGATAAATATATTTATTTTATATAGCGCGCTTTCCTTCCAAGACAGAGCGCTTTTATAAGTATCATATAAAACAAAATGGGATCAACTATTGGAAAAATCTATCTATGACGTCTCCAAGAAAAAGAACAATTCATCCCTGGCCCCACATGGATTTTCCCTGTTTTATATAGTTTATTTATTAAGAGCGGTTTTCAATTGAGTATCCCAAAATATTTATCCCAGCCAAATAAGACAAACACAAATTTCCCAATGAACCAATGAGAACTCGAAGCAGTTACACTGCAATTAGGCTTGGATAAATTCTGCCGGCAGAATTTCGAGCATAATACGCGATTTTTGAGGCGAGCATTCTGCCGGCATAATAAGGCATTTTCGAGCAGAATCTGAGCAGAATAAGGGAAAATCAGCAGCACTAATGATATGCATAACAGATGTAAGAAAAATTTAAAACTAAATAAAAATCAAATGGAAAATACCTTGTGATAAATGTGATTATTGGCTAAAACGTACTCACATGATTCACTGTTCCGTCTAATATTAGTGATATAAAGTAGGATGAATTACAATTTTGCTACGCATAATGTAGATCTAATTATTATTTAGGGGTTAGGCCCAGGCTCCCTTCCATATTTGCTAAAAAAAAGTAAGGCCCGAAGGACGGAAAATTTTTCGGGTACCGAGCAGAATTCGAGCATAATAAGGGTGTCCGAGCAGAATAAGCGATTTTTACGAGCACTACCGGCAGGCAGAATAAGCCATTTTACGAGCAGAATTTATCCAAGCCTAACTGTAATAGGCGTCATGATCAAGCGCGGGAAAACGCGTAAAAGCACAAAAGTGGCGCGAGTTTTTTAACCAATCACAGAGCGAGGTATACCAAAATCAAAGCAAAACGCGAATTAAGCCGCGGCTACACGAGCGATTTTTTTCCTTGCGATGGTGATACGATTTTAAAAAAAAATTGTCGCGTCGCCGGCGCGCAGTGGTGGCTACACTTGGCGACAAAGTCCGCGATTTTGTCGCAAGAAATTCAACTCTTTTCAGCTGTCGCATCGACCTGTGCGAGGGTGGCTACGCAATTTTCCCTTTCGTAAACGGTCGTTGCTATTTTTAAGACACTTAGAAAATTTTTGAACTATTATTGAAATTTTCCTTCTAAAAAGAAAGACATTCACAACCCAGATTCGAACCCCGGTCCTTTCGCATGCTAATCTCTCTCCCTTACCACTACACTACCACACCAATCCGCCACATTTCCGAAAAATTAAAGTATATATTATAATTAACTGTCTTTCATAACTGATACATCTATAATAAGTGACTCTAGCCCTTTCCGGAACTTTTAACGTAAATTCAACTTGGGCTTAAACTTTGTTCTTTCTAAGACTATTTAAAAATGTATTTGTTACCTTATTGTGACTTAATCCAGAGCATATATTACATCTACCATGACAAAAGGCTTGGTTACCAATGATGGCATCGACCGTCAAAAATGGCAACGACCGTTTACGAAAGGGAAATAGGCGGTGGCTACACATGCGATTTTTGCCACGCGCTGGCGACGCGACAATTCTCAATCAAATCTCATCACTATCGCAAGCAAAACATCGCTCGCGTAGCCGCGGCTTTACTTTCGACACTTTATTTAAAACCGTTCTATTTATTTATTTATTTATTTATTTATTCATTTATTTATTTAAATACTTACTTATTTTAATTATTTATTTCCCAACTTACAGTTTATTGTTTAAACCAAGTGTGGAGATTAAAAGCAACGACAATGAAAGGAAGAAAACGATCGCTCAAACTCAAAGAAGTCAAAACTGAAGAAACACAACAAAGCTACGATGAACAACCTACGTGGAAAAAACCGCTGAAAATGGTAAAACAAACAATGTGGCGAGGAGGGCAAATGCTGCCAATATGCCTCCATTTTTGTATTGTAGTTTCAACTTTCAGCTACTCCCCAGCTGGTTTGTTGTTTGTTGAGTTCTCAACATGGAGTTTGCTCTTGTTGACAACATGGGATCCTCTCTAAAAAAAGAGTCAGAAGCTTGGAAATGTTCCCATTTCAATTCATGTTTATAACATCAGTCAGCCCTAATCAGGCATAACGATCAGGCACAAGGAGCCTGATTAGCCATACACATCAGGGGGAAGCTTTACCAAATATGGCAACTAGCTCTATCAAATTTGGCAACACCTTACAGCGTTGAAAAGCTTCACACGGCGTTGAAAGGCTTCTAGGATTCTCCGATTGGGGATACAAAGTCTCATCATCTAACAATATTGTCAAGTTTTCGACACGTCGCTAAAAACAACGTTTAACATGCTGATGGTGGCCTGATAGCAAGTGAAGGTAACTTGAAACAAAAACCTTGCATTACTGTGGTTACCGCATCTGAGGGAAAAAAGTGCCATTCATTGAAATGGACGTTTTGCCAGGTCACTAAGAGTGCATGGAAGATGGAAGGGGGGGGGAGAGGTTACTCCCTACAGATGGGTCGCGTGGTCGCAGAAATACCCTGTGAAGTAAAAGATCGTAAAAGGTATAGCAACGCGAAGATACACAAAAAGCTTGGATCTTACGAGTGACCGTTTTTGGGTTGCCTTTGAGGATCACAACATGGGTAAAATTTTTTCTAGGTATATGGATAAGGTACCAAAGTTCGGCCGGAGTCCCCACTCTGAGAAAGTCTCTCCTCCTCCCCCTTCTCCAGAGAGCCTTATTTGGGGCAAGGTTAGAGGGAAGGCGCGAGGTTAAGACCTGGAACAAATTTTGAGTTGCTACTTATTGAAAAACACATCGCAACTAGAAAACAGATTCAATAAGACACATAAGCAAATAGAAAACAAATTAAGATTTTACTGATAAAACTGTTTATATTGCAAGCGATTTTACAGTTTCCTCCCTTGATATAAGGCACATTCAAGCTTTCAGAAAGGAATTACTTCCTTTATCCTTTTTTACACCAAGAAAAACTATAAGACAAATTCATAAAACGTCTATAGCTAACATTACAAGAAATAAACACTGAAATAAAAACACGATTCAATCAAAGACTGCTTTCAGTACTGTCGCGCGGCTTTGCAGGTTAATGGAAAGGCTGTTTAAAGAACTTACGCTTACGCTTTATGCTTTGAACCAATACTTATTTGTAGTAATGTTTGCGCCGGAACAGAGGAGACATTAAAGAGAATTTGAGACGAAACAGCCGAGATGATTTCGAGCTCGGTTGCTTACGCAATTTCGAATAAACAAATCCTATAATACTACGCGATCCTACGCGATTGGCTAATTCTTTACGGGAAACGTCTGCTACGAAAAGACAACAGGAAAATCTGACGAACCAAGACTTAATGCGGGAAGTGGAGATTTTTAATTTTTAGCTCTGCATGATACAGTTACAAAGCAATCCGCTTTTAATGTAATAATTTCTGTATACAGCTATTCCAATTATCGTTGTCAATATAATGAGAGATTAAGCCCAGGCGACAAGACCGCAGGGTAATATGGGATTTTTATGCCTAAGTTCACCAAAGTCAGCAGAAGCTTGTTGGCCGTACAATAGCAAGTATATGGAAGAGTTTTTAAAGCACAAAAATTAAACAAAAAACCTGAAAGAATTCTTTTCAGATAGAGTTTTCGTTAAAAACGTAGTTTTTAATCGCACTCATCTTTTTGTTTACTGGGTTAAAACGGGATGCAGCTTTACACGTGGAGGACGTGCATGGTATGTAAATTAGAAGTAGGAAAAACAGCATCATGAAACTGATATGGAACATGAATTTTTGCACTTCATGACAAGAGCTAACAACTGACATTGAAAAGCCAAATCACGATTGCCGCTGACAATATCGGATGGTGCCAATTTATTGCTTGTACTAAGAAATTCAAAGTTCCCGATAACTTCTGACAACCGTTAAACTAAGTCTGATTTGCAACTACCCACACTACCCTTCGGTCTTGTTCCGTAAGCCTGAGTTGATCCGACAACCTTACTTGAAATAGCTGTAAATCAAACAACTTATTACCCATTCTATCAGGTGTTAATCAAGAGAACATAAGGGGCTTGTGTTAATATATGGCTCGAGATTTAAGCCTGAGCTTTAGGAACCTCTTCGACATAGATCCGGGACACTGAATTCCAACCGGTGTAGGCGTCAACACTTCTATATCCCGCGCAATTGCCGACCCAGAATCCCACACGCACGTTCCCTTTGTGGATACTGTTACAGTGACCCTCAATATGGCGGACGCGGTAAGGGTTTTTACCACTTCCCTGGTCCATGTACACGATGCCGTCAATGGGCAGTGGAGCTGAACATTCAGCGCCGTTGAAAGTGAAGTACCAGCGCTTGCAACAGTTGTTGCAACCAGTAATTCTAAGAGCACCAGTCCAGTAAACATGAAGGGCTGTGTCAGAGAAGTTCTTGGTGAATACACAGTCCTGCACATTTGTTTGAAAAATGCAAAAAGTAAATAACCTGGACGGGATTCAGTTTCTTTAGTAAAATTAAGCAAAACAAATAACTCTATAACTGTTTATCCTTTGCTGTTTAGCATATTTTAATCCGTTTTCGAATAATTAATTAGCATGACTAGTTGTATATTTCAAAGGCCTGGCTTTAAGTTTCGTTGTTCAGTTTAAAAGATTTAACTTCCCTTCGGTTTAATTGTTTTATAGAGGTAGATACGCCACTCGCCTTGATTAGCCCGTTGTCTTTGCCATCATTCAAGTTTTTCCAGGCACACTCTTTCCAGTTCTTAAAAAGCATCGGACCAAGTTCTCCTTTTTGACCGGGCGGACCCTGGACACCAGGATCTCCCTTGGCACCTTTCTGTCCCGTTACACCTGCAGGGCCCATGTCACCAGGAGGTCCCTGGAGTCCAATCTTCCCCGGCAATCCCTGCTCACCTTTAGCTCCATCACGCCCATCACGTCCGTCACGTCCATCACGGCCTGGTGCCCCAGGTGAACCAGGCTTGCCGTGCATGCCGGGAATGCCACCACCATAACAGAAATGTGGAGGCTGCTAGTTTGTAATATAAGAAAAGAATTAAAGAATATCGTTTGACTATAAATTATACTACAATCAGTGTCATTTTGTTGAAACACTGTCGTTACAATTGTGTCTCCCTCCTTCTCTCACAAGGCAATGTTGAAAAAAAGTTTCAACCAAATTGATGAAGAGAACAGCTCACAACAGGGGAAGGAGAGGAGGGTGTTTCAACGACTTGTGTCACTGGTTGTAGCTACCTGTTGTAACTCAGTAATGCTGACTCCTCATCAGGTGTGGCTCAGTATAGACAGAAGCTCTTTTATTCAACGCGAAGGCTGCATCGATCGTGAATTTAGCCGCGTTAAGCAGCTGCTTTTGACGTCAACCGCTGCTTACCAATCGGATCCATCCACATTACAGGGAACCCACCCCACTCACATATGGCTGCAATAAGCTCCTGCAGTGATTCAATAAACGGCTAGGGTGTTTTAATAATTTCTTTTGGTTTATATGGGGCCCTTTACTAGCAACGAGGCGTTGAGACAAATTTGACGGGATTTCAGGTCATACTATATGCCGTACTGATGAGCTCTAAGAAGATCGAAAAGGCTGTCTACTGCTGCAACCCTGCTCTGTTAAGTTCTATTAGTGTCGTGTTGATGTCTTGCAAAGTTAAATCTTTTTGCGTAGTCAGATCAGCCTGGCTGCTACTGTTTGTCATTTGGTCATACAATATCTTAACAAGATAAGGGACGCAACGATTTTATCTCTAAATTGGGTACTAAATTCTTTATATGAATTTTCCATTCCCTCTCCCCATCAAAAAATATATATATATAGTCCGTTGCTAAGTGACATAGTTTGCTCTAACACTTTACCGTAGCTTGAGGGGTCCCCTTACTGTCGCTTTTCGTCGTCGCAGCAAAGATTGTGGTCAGCAGTAGCAGCAATACACTGAACATGATCATTATCAGGATAATATCGCTCAAGCGATTGTCAGCGGCCTGTGGATTGGAGTAGATATAAATTATCCAATGACCACATGCAATCAGACTTTTTGGCATGTGATAAGCCTGTCTTGTTACTGAATGGCCAAGTTGTCGAGTGAGGGGCGGGGGGGGGGGAATGTTTATTTCACAAAATTCTTCAGATGCTAACGTCTGATGCTAACATCCTTTGATGAACATCCATCATCTTCTGATGCTAACATCCTTTGATGAGTATTTATTTGTTTATTTATTTATTTATTTATTTACTTATCATTTATTAATTAATTTTTGTTTTCTAAACCCTTCCAACCCCCTTGCTCTCTTCAGGGGTTTCGTGCAACACACGAGCGAGCGCGAAAATCCGCTGCCGCGTGGACACGCAACGCCAACGCGTGTGTGTCAAGTTTCCTATCGTCGGCCCATGCCCTACGAAAAGGTCTGCTACAGCGGCTAGAAAAATGTGACCCGATGAACGTGCTGCGTAGCACATAATCAGGGAACTAAAATCAATGCGATTAAAAATTTCCTCTAAGTGCTCCATGGAGTTTTTTATGGATTTGTGTTGCGAGGTGTTCAAACCCCTTCATACACTAATTTAGACTTCCCTACAAAAATTTGGTCCCACGAAAATAAATAAATGTTTTAGGTTTCTTTCCCTTATTTTATCCCTCATCCGGTCTTCCATATAATGTTACAATGAAAACATTGAAGTTGTTCAGAATTACACCTACTTAGGAACATAAATCTCTTCAACAGGAAACTTTTCATTGGCGCTTGACAAATTGAAAGAGAAGGCTCTCCGCGCTCTTTTCAGCCTCAGAAAACACACACATATCAGCAATCTGTCCCCATTCCTTGAAAATAAACTTTTTGAAGCTATGATCTCTCCAATTTTAACTTACAACAGTGAAATCTGGGGAGTATATGCGAAACCTGATTTCAAGTCTTGGGACAGTTCACAGATTGAAAAAGCTCATCTCCAGTACTGTAAACGTTACTTAGAAGTAAGCAGTAAGGCATCGAATGTAGCTTGTAGAGCTGAACTTGGAAAGTTTCCTCTTATAATAGCTATTAATCAAAAAATAATTAATAACACCTTATATCTCCACAATAAGGAAAATGACTCTATTGTTAAACAAATCTTTTTAATGTCATCTGATCTTCAAAACACCAGCAAAAATAGTTTTTACTCTAATGCTATGAGGATGTCTGAATATTATAATTTGCCTGATTTTGACCCTACTTTCTTAACTGATGCTAAGATTAAACACTATGTAAGTCTTATGCAACAAAAGTATATTTCACACTGGCAACATACTATTCGACACTCTAAGAAATTAGAATGCTATAACACTTTTAAGGACGAATATACGCCTTCCTGCTATTTAGAACTTACAAGAAAACTAAATAACAGGAAAGAATTAGTGAAACTTAGAATAGGTAATCATAAATTATTGATCGAAACTGGCAGATATGATCAAATCCCAAGGGATAATAGACTCTGCCCTACGTGTAAATCAAACCAAATTGAAGATGAAATTCATTTACTTTTCCATTGTACTAAATACTGTAGTTTTAGAAATGAATTTTACAAAAAAATAGAGAACCAAATACCAAACATAACACAATTACCTCCTATGCAAGCCACCAAAAAAATTAATGAATTCTGATAATTATTATTTAAATACTCAACTGATGAAGTTCATTTTGAGATGCTTATCTTTACGAAATAATCTTCTATCGAATGAAAGTAATGCAACGCATACATAATTGCTTTTTTTTCCTAATATATAGATTTAGCCGAGCCTAAAAGCGGAGCTCCACGTCTCTCTTTCATGCTAATTGGCCCGTAAAATACAGTAAATTTTAGTTGTGCAGTTATTCCCCAAGAGGTGAAAAACAGCAAAGGAAAACATGCGGACCGCTGAGGAAACTGTGAGCTGGCTTATTTTTCATCAAAGAGAACTTCAGTACGACTTTCACCGACAGCTCTTCTTGTAGCATTCTTTCGAAAGCTAGCTTATAGAGTTCAAGAAGAGTACCTATAAAACTACAAAGAAAACCCACTTAAAGACTTTTCCATGCAAATACACATTTCTCACTGATTCCAATGCATCCCTCTGGCTGCTCAGTTCTGTTAACCATGAAACATTTCTCGAAATCTATCTTGCTAAAATAAATAATATTTTCCCGGCATCAAACCGTTTACTGGCAAAAATTCTCCAAAAAATGTTTTCGGAAACTTTCAAGCACACGTATAATTATCAAGAGAAAATGGCACAAGTTTTTCAACCGCGAAGTATTAATCGGGCGCTTTCAAGAAGACACCCTGAACTATTAAATTGTAGGAAGGTTTTAGAGTCTCATTTTAGACAAAATACATGTAGACTTAAACCGAGAAATGCTTTGCTTATAGTTACTTAAATAAAGATTTCATTTCGATCTGTAACTAAACACACACTGAAATGGCTTAGCGGTTCAACAAAAAACAAAACGATCACGAAAACATGCCACACTGAACTCACTCACTGAAACGGCGAGTCTAAGTTTAGTCGCTAAATTGGGACAGAAATGTCATTCACTTCATACGGAGAAGCTAAAAAATATAACAATATAAGGAAGATAAAATATTCCACAACTGAACAAAAAACATAAGGAGCTTTACACTAAGACTATAAACTTAAAAATGACGACAGAGCGACTCTTCAGGTGTTGAATACTAAATAATGCACTAGTCAATTGAAACCCCCACCCCCGACCCCCGGGGCAGGGCGGGGAATTAACGCGGCCATACCGGTGATTTAACGCGTATTTAACAGCGTGAAATCACCGGGAGTCGGGGAATTTAACACCTGCCGTTTTTAAGCGGGGCATTTTAGCGGGGATTTAACGCTGCACCGGAAGTCTGGGTAGCTCGGTCGCTTCATGTTGAGGACTGGGTCCTAGTCTCTCCGACTCTCCTCCATGTGAAAGAAGATGGCGGACGGTGCGAGAAAGGTATTTACACGCTTCATTCTTCTGAATCTTTAATTAAAACGGGCCATCCTGTCTATATATTGTTCTTCTGTGAGAATTTAATGTTCTATAATCGAGAATTTATTTGAATTACGTAGATTTTCGAACTATTTTATAATGCAAATTACACATTAGCAATTCCAATTCTGAGATACATGTTTGTTTTGTATATTTACAGATTCTTTTTCAGTTTAGAGAACAGCGGAAGGTAAAAGATGTAAATGATGAAACTTTGACTGAGTTAATTCACGTAGTCCGGGGAGATTTTAGTATTCCTGAAGGGGAAGGAACTGTTGTTTTGCAACGGTACGACGAGTCGTGGAGTGAGTGGCTTGATGTAACCGATGAAACAGAGCTCGAAGATAGGGCAAAAATTAAAGTTGTCTTGCTCGGAAAGAAAGAAGATGCAAGCGAGGAAACAAAATCGCAGGCAGTAGAGCCTACAAAAATAGATGCAGGTATGTTTTTATTTTTGTGCATGTTCCTGTTTTATATATTTAAAAATCAACAGATGTATGTCTTCAATAGACTGGGTATCTCCTAGTACATTCTTTGTTTGATATTTAATTGTTTAATAATTCAGTCTGCCCAACGTCTGGTTTCAATGTTTGGGAAACTTTTGCCATGTAAAAAATGGGCTGGTTGTACTTAGATATATTTTTGTTTACAAGTTAGACTGAGTTTTTAATACTCATTACAAAATTTGCTTCCTTGTTTTACATAAAGGCATGCATTGTTTCCAATAAATAATCTACAATAATTGTAGATGCTATTTCTGGTTTATACTGATGATATAAATAACTGCATAAAATTAATTCAGTGCTTTTTTTTCTTTTGAATGCAAGGTATGAGAAAATAGGCTCTGAAGTTATTTGATGATATGCAAATAGTATGAAGATGCCAGTAAATTAAATTTCCTGCAATCCTGCACAGTTTTATATTTTGTTTTGATTAAATCTAGCAAACTGGGACAGCCCAGCTCATGTGATGGGCTCCTTAAATTTACATTTTTCACCGGCCCAGGGAAAGTTAAATTTCCATTTGGCTATTAATTTTGTTTAATGCTTTGTTTCTATCAGATACTTGAGATGACTCTCAGGGACCGAAGGGAATTTCTCCTAATACAGTTGAATTTCTTCTTACAACCATTTTCATATGCGACCAGCTCCCTTCAGTGACCACACTGACAAAACCCTGTTTACTGAAATTCTCAGTAAAATGCAATTCTGTAATAATATTGAGAGTTCTTGTATTATATAAAGTGATCAGCTTGAGTTATGACCACGTTCTCCTCTGGGTGGTTGTTTATGAGAACTTTGACTGTTTAATGAAATTTGTATTTGTGACCACCTCTTCTATGCCACCACTTTTCCATAATACCAAATATATATGCTCAAAACCTATTGTAAAGGAAACATAATGGTTCTGCATAAGTTATTTCCAATTTTTTATTCTGCTTCCCACTTATCAACATGGCCAAAGTTGTGCACCTGCCAGCCTGGCATGATTTTTTTGTGTGTGGGACAGTTAAGTTAATATTACTAATATTGATCCTATTTGAAGCTTCAGGGTGCTTTTTCTAGCATTTATGGTGTACCAAATATTAGATACTATTGGCCATTAAAGCCAGTGAAGCCTGAACTTGCATAATTATATCAATGATCTGAAGTCTTTAGGTTGTTTTAATTTGGTAGTCATTTAACAGCTTTTTCTTCATTCCTTTGTGTATAGTAACATAAATTTGGTATTGAAATTTGCAGGTGTGAGGGAGAGTCGCCAAGCAACTATTGCTATTACTTCAACTGGAGATATCACAGTAGGACCAGCTGCTGTAAAGTGATAAGAGTTACATGACTACTTTTACTTGACAATTACACCCATCAGAAACAATCATGTGTGCATCACAAAGTTTTCCATTTTACTAGGTTGAAGACTGGAAAGTATATAGTCCTTTTACACAGATGTTTTAATGACAATCCAATGAATATCATAATTTAACTTAGACTTCATCCCCACCAAAACGTTTCTGTTTCTACATGTACGTTTACATTTATATCTCTTTTTAGGCAACATCTGTAAAACAAACCGCAAAAACCATCACAGTAGACCCTGGAAAAATACGAAAGCAATCTCAGATATATCAGCTTCAACCTCATGACAAGCTTTATAATTACCGCAAAGCCATAAATGAAGCCACCTTTGATCTTGCCATGCAAGACCCATCCCTTCTATGTGATAAAACAGAATTACAGAAGCAGGCACGGCTGAAACTGCACGAGGAAGGATTTAATTACAAAAAGAAAAGTTCCAGATCTAAAGCATTTGGACCATCTCGTGACGCACCTGTAAGACAGCATATCAGCCAAGAACTTAGACACAAAAGAGTTTCACAGCTGCAGGAGGATTTAAAGGAGGTTGACTTGCAGTTAAGCTTTGCCCTAAAACAAAGAGAGAAATGTGCTAATGTTAACAACTATAGCAAGGCCCTTGATGTTTCAAAGGAAATGGATGACCTAAGAAGTAAGAAAAGGAAATACCAAGAGGAGCTTACCTTACTACAAAGGAAAGAGGCTGCGAGTAAGCGTGTAAAGAAGTGCAATGAGACGAAAGCAGCAAAAGCTTCAGAAGAAGGCGCCATGCTTCAATTTCTACGGAAGTCATCTTCAAGAGTTGACCAGGGAGAGGAGTCTGCTAGTATGTGTAGCATCCAAGTGCAGTCTGAGGACAACTCTAGTCTGAGAGAATCTGATGCCAAGATGGACCTTCGTCAAGAAAAGTCTGCAGATGTTGTATCTGATCAAGAGCTAGAAATCACTACTCGAGCAGTAAGTGGCCTAAATCACAACAATAGCAATACACATTTTCAGTGAGCCCCACTGATTTACCCACAGAGAGTCAAGGGAAATCAGTTGGGGCTGTTGATACTATTGATGAGAAAAAGTTTTGTGACTTTATCCAGAAAGCCCGTTCAGGTTTGAGTGACGTTATTAAGTGCTATCACAATAGTGGACTGTACATTTCACGAATGAATGTTGTGTCTCTAGAAGAGTATACCACTTATAGATCGGAATACTGTAAAAGGTACCACAAGAAACAGTGTTCAGAATGTACTTCGCTTACGAAAATGGCTTCACATATTGCTCAAGAAGGAATTGTTAAAGTTTCAGAGGTTTACAGGAGACAATTTCCAGACGTCAACTATCAGTCTGACAAAGCTGTGAGAAGGTTAATGCAATTACCCTGTGTTATTTTCAAGGTGGAATATCTGTATGTTATGGAGCTAAGGCCAGAATTGAACTACAGGACACTGATTGACTGGATTGGGAAGACAATGCCAGGGAAAGGTAACATTGAACGTAAGTTGGAGAAAGAGACCCTTAAATCTTTGTGTGAGCTTGCATCAAATGAATCGGACAGGAAATTGATACAGGCTGCTGCTACTTGGGGTATGACTGGGAAACAAGCCAGGAACATTTATGGTATAGAGGAATATTCCTGTAAAGTAAGGAGAGTGAAGGAAGCAATTGCCAACGTTCAAGAAATCCGGAATGAAATAATGAAGCTGGCAAAATTGAAAGAAACGGCGCTACTGCGAACACTGGGTGTTGAAGATGATTCTGAATCAGACTCAGAGAGTTCTGGACATGGCAGTGATCTGGAAAGTGTTATTGAAAGTGACTCCGACGAAGAGCCTAACTGCAATTCTGAATCAGAAAGTAGTGTTAGTTCAGTACAGCAAAAGAACCAGTACACAGATGAGTCACAGTCACATTCACCAACTACTACTGGCATAAGATATGATCCAGATTTCCTGTCAAAAGATGTTCCTGCTACTGCTACTGCAAATCCTGCTCCCTCTAATGATACATTGTTATTGTGGTTAAGGGAGAACAAGCTCAACTGGTTTTCTTTCTATGAGGAAGTTGCTCAGTATCTAAAGAATTACAATTCAGAAGTTCTGAATCAAGTCCTTTTAGATTTTACTGATTATTTGAGTGACTCTGACCTGAGTGACGAAGAAGAGAGATTGGTAGAAGTGTCACGACACCCTTGCGAAATAACTCTGAGAATTCCTAGGAATTCCTAAGAATATCCTAAGAATTCCTAGGAAAAAATTCTTAGGAATTCCTGAGAATTCCTAGGAATTCCTAAGAATCTGAGGTGTGAATTTGGACTTGGAATTCCTAAGAATTCTTAGGAATTCCAAGTTTAAATGGTGCTGTCTTGAAATTCCTAGGAATTCCTAGGAATTCCAACTAAAAGAAAATCAAAGATAGAATTCCTAGTTACTTTCAGAAATTCCTAGGAATTCCAAGGAATGTTAAAGAATAACTGGGAATTTTTGGGAATATGTGGGAAAAAATAGGAATATGGTCAGGAATTTGTGGGAATAAATGGGAATTTCTTAAATAAGTGGGGGAAACATTAGAAACTTGACCCAAAATGGTAACAAAAAAACAGCTGTTGGACACGGATACAATATCCCTCAATTTAAAGGTCAGTTGCTGATATTTAAAGTAGACAAATCGAGGGTCTGGTTTTTTAACCATGCTTGGACCGGGGCAAAACCCTAGTTTTCCAGTGGGCTCTTGGTACAAGGGCACATTCAGTTTACCTCAGAATGTCTGTTTTCAACATATCTTCAACAGGAGTTAAATGATAAAATTAGTTCAATATCATTTTGTACCTTATATTTTTGTTTATGAGGTAAAATTGGAAATACAATTCAACAATCATCAAGTGCCGCCTTCACTGATTTTACATATAGGTCTTATCTGTTTTGGCTGCCTTTAGTTCACTTGCTGTTAGCAGTCTTCTGAGTTTGGTCCTCTGATGGCCTTATACATGTGGTCCTAGGGAAAAAAAATCGAAATTTTGTATAAGTTCTAGACCTGTCATACACTCAACATTATTAATAGGTTGCAGCGTTAATTTTCAATAAAATATAAGGCACATACATGTATGTACATGTACAGGATGTGGTTCAAATTTTTCTTTGGTTTAAAAATTTTCAAACCAGTATAATTTTATTTCCCTTCGTCTCAGATTCATTACCAAAATCTAAGGCAAAGGAAAATAAAAATTAATCTGGTTTGAAAAGTTTCAAACTAAAGAAAAATTTGAACCACAACATACATTTACAATTACAGTTCAAGTAGTAAACAAAATAAAGTAAACAGTCAAGTAGTGTGTTCCAAAGATGTGGAGGCCTGAGTGGCACAATAAGAATGATATCTGAAGCTAAGCTCTCACTTGAGTGACATTCACATTGCTTTAGCATTACAGTGATAGACCATTTCAAATCCTTAAAACCACTAACCAGAGAAGAATTTTCTCATGCACCATAAAAGAACACTGTAGTTAGTGAATACATGGTGATGGCTTTCACATGTTCATGTATGGGTTCTCAAAATTCTCAAACTAATAATTATGTTCTAATTGAATGAGTGGGAAGGAAAGACAAGAAAATGTTTGGCTTAAGGCTTAATGTTTGGCATATCGACCAAATGCAGGAGGTCTGTGTGTCATGCCTGAGAGCCAAATACATGGTATTTTACCATCCACCTGGACCTATGAGTGTAGATGTAGATGTTGAAATGGAATGAGACCCCCAGAAAAGCTGAATCTGAGGTGTTCCCATTTACCAATCAGGAGCTCTAACCACTTTTATTGTACAGAATGAAGCTTACACGAGCCTAGAAGGAGCTATATTGTAGGTCATTGCTTATAAGGTCACCATACAGTCAGGATGCCCTCAACACTGCCCTTTCTAGCAAAATGCAGGACATGATGTAGTATGAACCTAGTAAGATTATCTACCTCACTACCAGTTTCCTTGCAGCTTAATTTATTTAGTAAAATGTATCATGTAGTTCAGCTGGAGTGCAGAAGGCCAGGGGTTTGATTTAAGTCAAGGGATTATTTACTATAAATGTTCTCACTTCTGCTTGCTATACGCAACATGTTGAGCACATTTTTAAAATTTTTAATATGTTTCATCCTGGTTACTCCACCATCTTAAAAAATATAATCATTTTTGGTTAATGCATGACCAATCTCTGTAGTTATTTACAATATTTAGCACATGGTGTTTGTTTCAGTGACTGTTCAATATTGTAGTCACAATGTACATGTACACTGTACATGTAGTCCACTATAATCTACATGAAGTATTCATGTCTTAATAATTCAAGCAGTTATCACCAAGGAGATATTGCCTTGATAAGATATGAATCCATGGAAAAGTTCAACAACTCCAAACTCTGTGTACGTAATTCTGTCATAATCCCTGAAGAACAGCCTGCGACCCAAAGCCTAATTACATGTTACACGTACTACCGGTATGTTTAAAGAAAACAGATCTAAGCAATACAAATTGAAGTGTTACAATGAGGAGTCTAAATAAATGTATATGTTTGAGTAACTTACCTGATCAAGTGTGATGCATTTCTTTGCCATGTACAATGTGCATCAACAAACTGTTTTGCTGTAGAACTGGGAGTACATACAATGTGTACATATGTATACCCTGAAGAAAAATATTCTGATTAATAAAACTTTGGCTCATAAACAATAAATTTATTTACCATGCACTAATATTAAGCTAAGGTGAGCGTAAACCATATTCTAATTCTATCAACACCACAGTACATGTAGTACAGTGCTTTGCAGATCCTAGGAGATTGTTGAAGGAGCAATGTAGATGTATATGCATGCAGAGGTTCAGTTTTAACTGAAATTTAAGTTCTAGTATGTAACTAACAGTGTCAGCCATCTAGCCCAGTTGATTGTGTTACAGACTTTTCAATAATTTTGCAATGAAAACAAGAATTAAGGTCATTCCCCCGAAATAAAATTTAACATATGATTTTTGTCAAACTTTCACAAGTTGTTATCTATTGTGCAATGTTTTGAAATATAAAATAAAAAGAATAGGTCCGTTCACGAGATATCATCGTCTCAAGTTACCCCATAATTCCACGCAATTTTGCCTGACAAACACATGTGTATTTGATCAGTTTATGCTACTTTCCATAGGAACAGGAAGCACATACATGTATTAATTAAAGCAAATCTTGAAACAATCTACTAGATGTGAAATACTGATAACAAGGAACAATTTACTAGATGTTTTATGGCAGATGCTCGAAGCATCAGACGAAATTGACTTCAAACCTTCCTCACGTGCGTGTTCTCGAGGTCGTGATTTCATCTCCATGAGTAATGTGTTTCTAGCAATAACCTTTTTTTTGAACATGTGTTTTTTTTTCTTACTCTTTGAACAAAAAGAGGATGAATGGTAGGTCAAAAATAAGTGGAAAAAAAGATAGGTCACCATGCTTGTTTAAGAGTAAATGACCTTTCTTTTCCCTGGTGAGCTTAGCCTCATAGGAAATCCATTACTCCCTAGACATGCGCACGCTTTGAGCGCGCGCTTATGACGCCACAAATCGTGCGCATTAAGGATGCGCAATGCAATACAGGGCAATGACCTTAAAAAAATTAGGGTGATACAAAAGATGTTCAGTACGTTTAATTAATATTTGGTTCATGCCAGTCGTGCAAAGAACTTACTAGAATCTAGCCTGCGAGCAGGCTCACTAATTGTTTTAGTGTGCTATTCGTGCAAGTATCTTGGCCGCGGAAGTTGGCAAGCAAAGCGGGCCGGCAAGAATGGTGCGAGGAAAAGTGAGCCTGCAGAAAAGCCACTGAATTTTGAATTCTCCGCATTCGTCCATGAACACAGCATTCTGATTGGTTTGAAATGACACATGATAACTGACTTTATTATTGTGACAAATAACAAGCAAAGTGGTGTTACTGGTTGTCACTTTTCTCGGTTTCTTAGACTGCGAGCAGTCTCTTTCTTCTTCTAATTTTATCGAGAAGGAAAATAGGACAACTATTCACAGTCTGTCAGTTTTTCAATCGATTCAATTTCTTAACGTGGCTCAGCTGGTTACGTCTGGTTAGCGATTGCAGTTTTGTGTAATTTTTTGGAATATCAGCCACACTGGTTTTAGTGCATGGTGGTTTTCAAGCCTATCTTCTTGGGATCTCTGTAATGACAGGAAATGTAACATCTTTTTTTGACCATGCAATGGGCATTATCTTGCAGTCATTGTTACACTGAGTTCGGCTATTTGTCATTGTGGGAAGATGGTATCGCTTGTTCCTGGTTACAAATGTTTGCAATGCATAATGTAAGGGTGATTAGTCTTCTGAGGTAACAGCTCGATACTCTTTGTTATTGCAAGTTTCATATCCCTGGAGTTTGATATTTTTAACTTCTACAGTGAAAACTGATTTCAAATAGAACACATTTTTAAAATGTACACTTTCAAAAAAGTCCTTTGTCCTATTTTATATGGTGCAGGACTTCGTCGCTCCACCGCTTCGCAGCCTAAAAAGCTTCCTCCACTCACTTTACGGCTTTTGTACTCTAAAACTCGTGAGGTCGACTTGTGGCAAGTCTAATTTAAATGCGGCACAAATTGTCAACTGTGTTTATAATTTTCTTTTACACTATTCTGGGACACTCATGAAGAACTCGATCTTCTCGAGCGTGAAATTCTGCTGTGGTGTTTGTTTAAATTTTGCTTCGCTTGCTGATTGGTTAGATAATTGATACCTTGACAGTTAAGACTTGTCACCTCACAGGGGCGGAATTCAAAATTCAACGGCTTTTGTGCAGGCTCACTTTTCCTCGCCCCATTCTTCTCACTGGCTCGCTTTGCTCACCGACTTCCGCCCCCAAGATACTCACGCAAATAGCACACTAAGTGTGCCTGCTCGCAGGCTAACTAGAGTCAGTTCAACACACTTTACACAGGGCACGAAATTGCGCCTAATACAGTTGTCAATGTGCCTAAACTTTCTGCATTGTCAACCAAATCCTGAAAATTAGTTGCCAAATTGGTAACAAGAATTCTTCATCACACCCTACCCAAAGACCATGTGAATTTTTCAGTTATAAAATGGGGTTGGAAGGCCTGCACGACTCCTACTTCACATCTTTGTACACTGCACTTTATATACATTTTTTGTGTGTATCTCAGTCTTTCGACCAATGCTGCTTCTTGCATTTTTGTAGTGGGTTTAGTTTGGAGGATTTTCAAATGGTGACTGAATTGAGCATTACAACTTAAAATAATGTCGCATTTCCAAGACTTTGATCTTGAGGTCACATCAATCTTTCTCAGATCACTATATGATGGAGTTCAGTTAAATATGACCTCGGATTGTCTGTTAAGCGACATATAAGGTACGTTGAATTTACCTCATTTAAGGACTCGATAGGTTTTCAGCCTCTCATATTTGAATTTGTCACAGACAATTATGAAAGAATCTAAATTACTATAATCTGCAACATGATGAGTTTCTTTTCTGATGTTTGTAATCCCCTGTCCGGCTTAATATTGTGTTTAATTCTGTCGCAGGGTGTTATGTTTCGCATTACGGAGTGTGATCCAAAGACCCCTTTTGTCAAGAAATTGAAGTTTTAACATTTTTAAAGCTACGCAACGTGTAATAGATGGCTGAACTCTGCTTCAATCAAACATGTGTCTTTAACCCTCTTGACAATGTGAGTTTCACGTCTTGGGGTTTTATATGCCCACATGATAAATTATTGCTCAGTACATCTACATGTATCTAGGCACACACTGGACATAAATTATTGCTTAGTACATGTATCTAGGCACACACTGGACATTCACAAATGCTTGGAACAAACCCATGAATCTGGTAACCCCTTTAAAATTGTTGATTGCAAACCCCTTAAAAAGGAAACTTTTAGAAATGCACAAAATTCCACCTTAAGCCACTGGAGCATTGTCAAATGCAAATGAAAAAGACCTGAAGTTGCTATTATTCTAGGTCTCATTCTAATTTTATGAAATCATGTTGTTACATATCAGTATCTTTGATTTAAAAAATCAATAATATATTTAAATCACACAAAACGTTTAAGAACTCACTCCTTCTAAATTGGCAAATGTATGTTCATTTCAAGTTCAATCGCCTTTGACTGGTCATTGAAGAACACTTTACAGATGTAGGCTTTTAATGCATTCAATTTAATGTGCTCACATATCTGAGAGAAACTGAATTGTTGCTTAGCGTGTAGGCAACATGAAATTACCTTCAACTAAACTTATTATGAAAAGCGTTAGTCACTCTACTAACACATGGTTTTGAATTCGTTATTACTTTTAACCAGTGAGAATTAACACTGTCCACCCTGGGGGCAATTTTACTGAGCAACGGCCCTTTTGATTTCTGTTCCTTGAAGAATTGCACGATTTACACACTGTATTAAGGCTTGTTACACTCATTTGGCAGAATGTCGCAAAGAAGGGAACTTATTTGGTTAAGCCCTCGATAGAAAATAAAATGTAAGTTACTCACCTTGAAATCGGTTAGTCTGTTTACAACCATCTTGAATCGAACAACTATCCACCATCTTTACTATCAACTTCCACTGAAGCAATTTGGGTTGAGCCTCACTTATCGTAAGCGAAAGTAGTCCAAAAGAATAGTGTAATAAACCATCTTCGCGTATGATAAACTTGCAACTCTTGGCACATGCATCAACGTCATTTGAAAATGGCCGCCTCACCGGTTAGACAGCCATGCGACCGGGCCGCTTTCAAGAGGTCGTGTGACTTACAACCGCACGCTTGAAAATTGCAGGCGCGCGTAACCAGTGACCAGTGATTCTTTCCTGGTGTGTTCGGATTGTTTGTATTTGGTGGCTATCGCTGTGTCGTTTATGTACGCCAGAAAGGAAAACATGGATAGTTTTTTATTCCAGTGGTTGAAGAGTTGTAGTATTCGATGCAGAGCTACCTTCTCTTACATAAAGGTACAGTATTAATCTTTAATTTCTTGAACAGATTCTAAACTATGTCTTATGGACGCCATTGGGCCATTCCATTTACAGTGTAATGTATGCACCCCCACTAAAAAGGGAGATGTTTTTGAGAGATCAAAGGAACCGACATAGCTACTCCTTCATAAATGACTTTTGAAACCCCCTCCCTTCCCTTTAGGATTTCCCTGTACCTCAATGGGAGTGGGGGGGAAGTTGCAGACATTACATGGAATGGCCCATTTTGTGTCGACAGAAAAGCCGAGTATGGCGCCCACACATAAACATCCTGTGAAGAAAAAGGGAGCTTCATTTGAAACATATTCAAATTCTAATAATGAGTTAGACTTTTAGAGGAATATGGAATATAATTCGGAGATATCGACTTTTCTTGCCATTGAATAGGTTGAATAAAAGAATTGTTTATAAGCTCGAGTTTATACAGCTTTATATCATCAAGGACCACTCTCATTCTGCAACCAGTTCAGAAACAATCCTTACAACAGCTCGCTTTGTATACAGTGCAGCAGCACAAACATTAATATTAATCAAACTGTTACTCAGTCAAAAGATTGGGTACAGCTGACCCTGTGGTCGACAAGCAAAAAATTAAGAATATCTAACCCCATTTGCATGTCATTGAATAAGAATGGTCTCTTTTGTTCATATTCGAAACATTGATGCACTTGTAAATAAGTGGCTGGGGGTTCTTAAATCCCTTCCTCGACATTACCTACTGTTGTATTCATTTTCTTTACTAACATGAAATCCACAAGAAAGTGAAGTCATTAGAGTGAAATAATCACAAGTCCTGTCGTCAATTATGTGATACGCTCTTAAAAGTCGTTGTTGTGTAATTGTCTCCTAATTATAATATGTACTTATTGACTGAGTGGGAGGGCTGGATGGGAAAGTATTTGGCTCTAGCGCATGGAATACGGGCAGAGTAGTTCCATGCGCCATGACCGAGATCCAAATATTTTGCCGTCCGGCCTGACCTAACTTACAGCGTAGTCAAGAAGTATTTTATCATACCACCATTTTAAGGCTGAATTTGATTGGAAAGTTACGGAAAGGTCTTGATAAATACTAAATGAATGAAGACTTGCGTGCACCCTATAGTAATCAGGTGACAATGTGTGCGGAGCTGGACAGCTCTTCTGGACCAGCTCACACCAACCCACATGTATCTGCCCCTACACACATCATCTCCTGAGTATGTTTTCAATAAAATTGCATGAGTGAGGTCGTACGGTGGTATGATAACAGTATTTATTTGAAGGCATCATTTCATGACTTCTCGTTTACTTTTTTTTATTCTTTATTTTCAGAGGTAAATTTCAACTGGCAAAGGAAGACGACATTGTGGAAAAAAGTGTTCTTTCTCAAAGGGAACTCTGCAAATCCATGTCTAGTACACTGCCTAACTTCAATGGAGTGTGGTTGAAGCTGTGTCATGAACAATATTTTTTTTAAGATACTTTATAGTTACTTGTGTCATGGACAATTTTTAAGGATATACTTTTTTTGTAAACAGAAAATAGTAGCATAATAAGATGCTTTTGCTGCTTTGGTACATGTATGTATTCATCCTTTATTCAGTTGGTGTCCTCAATTCAACAAGCGAACGAACACATAATTTACACAAGGAATTTATTTATTTATTAATTTTTGAGTCATGTATGTACCTTTCAATTTTGTTTGCCTGACCTGTCCTCAAAGGTTCAGGAATACCTCAATGTTTAGAAAACAAGTTAAGACTTGTTTGACTGTGTGATACATTAAATGTCCTTTTTCATAACTTCCTGGAAGTTCCAAAGACATTTTACTGAAATATCCTCAACTTGAAGTCTGTCAAGTATTTAAGTCAGGGACTTAAAGTTGCTATTCCAAGTAAATTGCCAATATTTCTCATATTTAATTTAGTCATTCCTATTTATTCTCACAAATTCCCAACCATTTTTATTAGCCCAAGCCATTTAATTTAGCCATTCCCATATATTCTCAGACATTCCCAAGCCCTTTCATTATCAGTTTTGGTATTATTGGGAATTCCTAGGAATTTGTAATAATTCCAAGTACAGTTTTAACACATTGCCATATATTCCCAGAAATTCCAAGCTTTTATGTTTTTCCTAATTTGCATGTCTTGGAATCGTTTGGAATTCCTAGGAATTCTTAAGAATTCCTAGGAATTCCATCTTTTCTGGGAATTCTGTTCGCAAGGGCGAGGCTTTTCTAGAATTCAATCGTAGAAAGCCACTGTTGATTGAAGGGGAAGAGGTTTTGTCAGAGTCTGATAATGAGGTCCAAGGTCCAGAAAGAGTCGAAGAAGTGACATCGCTATTGAGCGAAGAGGGAAAGAAACAGATCAGATCTGCAAGAATCGCTTTAAGAAAGAAGGCAAAGAGAGAAGCTGCTAAAACGATTGCATCCACCTGCATTCTGAAAAGGAAGTTACCGAAAAGAACAAGTCGCATTATAAAAGAACACCCAAGCATTGGTAAAGATATCGAAGATTTTGTCAAGTCCAAAAAAGTTGGGGCTGATGCTTGGAGGAGGACTGGTGTGCTGACTTTTGATGGAGTAAGAACCAGAGGAAAGAAAGTAACGTACAGAAATATTCAAGAACACCTTCAAGAAAAATACGATTGCAAGATAGGTTATGGTACAGTTGTACAGTTGTGTGTCATTCGAAGTAAACGAAGAATTTTAGCTAGACGATACAAGGGCGTAGCTAAAGTAACATGTAGAAAATCCAGAAAAGGATTCGCGGTGAAGTTGAACCCAGATGCTCATTGGAGCAGTGCACTGTACAAAGGACTAGATTCCCTACAACTGAAAGATGGGCGGGACAAAGTCTTATTGAATCGAGATGATCAGGCAGGATTTCGACTGGACACTACCTTTACCCATAGACAAGGGAAATGCATTACAATGGAAAATGCTCCTGCTCTAACAACACGAACTGATTTTGTAAATTCGTACTCATCGCTGCTGCAGACAACGTCATACTTGTTTATGGAATCAGACACAACAGAGAAAGCTTGTGTGGGACTTGTGAAACCCCATTTCATGTTCCAGAAGAACCCAACCCAGCACTTTATAGATCTAGAGATGCTTGAGAGCAAGTTGCCGAGTCACTTAGGGAATCGGTACATAGAATGTGTTAGAGTTGACGGTGCAACTGACGAGGGACCAGGGCACGTAAAAGTTCAGTTCCTGTGGACAGAGAGACACATTGAGAAACGAAGGATCTGTACTATTGTGACATCGAGGCACAGTGGTGGTTCATATTTGAATGAAGTTGAATTAATGAATGGCTGCATTGCAAAGGCACATTCAAATTTGTACATTCCTTCAACTCTGACAGGGAACAATTATGATTCAAATGGCCTGAACAGTGGCAAATTGCGTGAAAACCTAGATATAGCGACTGATGTTTATATTGATAGAGTCAATGGGTCAGCATGCTGTGGGACAACCTTGCAACTGTACAAAGGAGGTCAGAATGAAGCCATTACTGAGAGAAGGCAAAGCCTTTTGGTCTTCCTTAAGGGTAAGGCAAAAGAGAGAATGCAACTAAAAGAAAGCAACCCAGAATTATTCAAGTACTTTGAGAATGTCTGGAAAGTTCACGAAAACCACATGAACAAGGATCTTCCGGAGAATTATATGTTTATGCTAAATCTGTGTTTCAAGCCCGAATGTCCCCATCCCTTGTGTGTTGACAAGTCTGTGGGAAGAGATGCAGCATGGTATGAACATGGGCCACTCGTATCATACATCCCTGTACCTATGGTAGATCCAAAGCGGCCATGGGGTGGAAAATGCCAGGAATGCACAACCTTCTGCACTGGCCATTACATGTCACCTGAAGAGCACCAAGAATTTGTTAGAGAACATGGTGCCACAGAGTTAATGTACAAGCCTCCAAGCATTGTAATAAGGGATCAGTTTTATGAATCTATGAGGGCAGGGGGAAGTGTATCCGATAATGAGTTGGAGGAAGTTGCTAGAAAGACGCTGCTTTCTGTAGAGGAACTAAAAATGCACGTTGAACATCTACGAATTACTGCTGAACGACGTAAGGAAGGGGCCAAGAAGGCAGCATTGACACGGAAATCAAAGTCAACAACAACAAGGAAGGCCAATAAAAAGAAGAAAGCAGAGAGTAATTAGACTTAATTTTATACATTTACACGCTTGATTTTGTCAAACTTGCATCTGAGAAACTCAAATATAGTTTTTCAGTAATTTATTTATTTACTTCCATTCACAGAAGATGTGGTCATTGTAGACAAAGATGTGTGGTGCTGGTGTCGTGAAGAAGAGCATGGGGACATGCTTATGTGCGAAGGAGATGATTGCCCAATTAAATGGTTCCACTTTGATTGCATGGGACTATTGTACAGCCCAGCCTTTTCTTGGTATTGCCCCGATTGTAATAGTAAGTGTTAGATTACTCTATTGGTTCAGTTAATGACATGAGCCACCTCAATTAAGAAAAGGGTGGCAGTGGCTAATAAATTAATGACTGCTTTCTACCTGTTACAGCAATTTATGGCATCTGACTGGGATCTAACTGACTTTTATTTGTTCTTGCTTTATCCATAGATGAACCTGAGCAGTTTTGCCTATGCAACCAGGCAGAATTTGGGTTGATGTTGGCCTGTGACAACAGTGAATGCACTTAATCCAGTGGTTCCACCTTTCCTGCGTGGGTCTCACAGTTGCTCCAAAGGGGGCATGGTTGTGTCCCAAGTGTCAGTCTTAATGGCAAAATAGCAAAAAAGCCATATAATCCTTCCAGGGAGTAGATGGACACTACATACTTTCAAAGACTCTATGGTGCATACATGTTCTTGTAGCTATGACATTGTTACTATTTGGATATTGGTTAATTTGATTGTTTATTGGTCACTTTGAATTAAATTAGCGTTAAATGAAGGACCACTTAAAAAGCTTCCAAAGCAGTGTCACTGTATCAGATTTATTGACATTTGTAAACAAACACAAATAAAGTTTGGTTGTTCATATGATACACGTTTATATTGTTTCTGTTCCTATATGTGAGTCGCAATCCCAACAGCTTTTGTCATATAAAAGCCTAGCAGTCCAAGTTTGTATAATTCTTCAAGCACAGCAAGAGCGACAACATCGCAGTTCCCTGCTGGACAGTGGACGTTGATTGAAAAATGTCAGTAAGAAACTATGCATGACTTATAATCTACTTGAGAATATTAAATCTACTTGGGAAATATCTAAAAAAGGACAAAATCTGTTTTGTGTTTTTACTGTGAAGCGACCAAAAAATACCGGGGCCATGGTGACGGGGGTTTTAACAACGAATGTTTCCCCGATGACCGGGGGAAATGGCCAAGTTTAACACTACATAAATGTTAAATTCCCCGCCCTGTCCCGGGGGTCGGGGGGTGGGGGTTTCAATTGACTAGTGCATAAATACGATAAACACGAATTAGTCAAAACAACCCAATACGCGTCGCCGAAGAAAAACAACCTACATTGAAAAAACAACACAGACTCAGTCTAGAACTAGTCACGATTTCCACTTTTCGAATAAAATACAGTAGAATTCCTCTAAGAAAAATATTGAAAATTACGCACTAAAGTTCAAAAGGAAATTGAGCTTAATTAAGCTTAAGTTAACTGAAGCCTAAATATCAGATTGCTCACTAATGAAAATTCCTTTAATGCATAAACACAGAAAAAGGACAAGAAACCTTCAAAACACATACGAAGCATTCGCTTGCCTAGGAAAGCAAACTGCATTCAATTTTCCCCTCGAGTGAAGTTACTCGCAAGCCGGCAAACGGGAACTACGAGCTATTTTTAAACAAGTTTTTAGAGCATTTCAAGAAAATTACCGTAATTTACTAAACATGTAAAGTCGCTCAATTAAACAATTTTTACAATGTAAATCCACACTCAAATCTGTAATTTACTTTACCACTGAACTGAAAGAAGGCCTTGAAAATCTAAACAAAAGTCGCCGGGTTCTTTCCAGATCTCCTTAGCTTTGAAAAAAACCAGTATGTCCGCGAACAAGGATTTCTTGCCTTCAAGCTCTCCAGTATCTTCTATATGCGCCATCGAGATTATAGCAATCCTCTTCCTTTTCGTGATGAACTGCTACAAGTCTTCATTCCAAGAATGTATTACAATTATCGTATTGAAAGACGACCGTACTACGAACCAGCCGCCATGTTGTTTACTTCAGCTACAAGAAAAAGTTTCATTCCACCTCCCCCGGTCAGGCTGTCTTGGGACTCCCGTCACCCTCCCCCAGAGTCTGTACGGACGGACGGACGGACGGACGTACGCTGACGTCAGAACCAAAATTTTTCGGATCAACGGGTTACCAAATTTTCTTACCCATGGTGCTCCGCGAGCTCCGCTATTACATGATTATGATTGTTATAAGTTTCGCTTAGTTAAGTTTTACGCTTTTGCAATACTGTATGTACTTATAGTCATGCAAATAAAGCTTGTTGTTGTTGTTGTTGTTATTGGTGTTAATGTTTAAGAGCCGATAAGCAAACCCATTTTTTTTTAATGTTTTTAGCTTCGATTTCAACAAGCCTAATGGAGATGCACCTACCTACATAGCACTGAACCCATCCCACCGCCTAAGCCTGTTATTTGACAAAACAAATTCTTTTTTGTATTGCTCCCTCTGTGAAATAAGTATATGTCTCCCAGTAGGTTAGGTGATAGCCTATTTCAAATTTTTGGGCAGTTATCGAATTAAGATTTAATGTACTGTTTGAAAATGCATGTGTTCATAGCTTGGGCGCTTCCCTGAATAATAGGCTATTTTTAAGTGTTTAACTATAGGCAAAATACGACAAGAAGACAACCATACCAGAGTACTAAAACAGTAAATTCAACCTGCTAATTTAGGCTTGATGTTTGCCAAATCCATGTATTTGAATCAAGGTATGTTTAGCCTTGGCACATCATTGCGTCCATACACTCGTTACCTTTAACAGACACTTACAGGAAAACTACTTTAAAATCTTGAAATTTTACCTGAAAGATGGTAGCAAAACAGTGCAAGAAAATCTACTACTCAAACAGGTCAATAACGTGTGAATACTTACCTTGACAGCGTTGTTTCTGTGGGGTGCTCGCGCGAATGAGAACTAAAAATACGATACGCCTCAATCTGAAATTCCGGCGATGGTGTTAAAAATCTGTAGCTAGAAAGAGAAGTACGTGCTTCTGTCGCTTTTACTATGGAATAAACTAAACATAGAATTCAGAGAAGTTTCACACCTGGTCTTACACAATTGGGGGTGCCAGTCGCCTTCGTTTACACACAATCACTGACGCTTAATGGGTAACTTTGATAGCGTTGTTCCTGTGGGGTGAGCGGACGTACCAAGTTCAGTACCACGTTCAATACCAAGACTGAAACATAAAACTAAATAGTCCCTGCTATCAAAGTATCTAGTTCTTCCATTTGATTGGTAGTTTTTTATAGCTAACTTGTCCCATTACACGTCTACTCTAATTTGAGCCAATCGAATTGTACAAACAAGAGACACTACGTGCAACCTAGGGAGCTTGCTACGTGACAGTTCGCGCACAAACGTCTCCACCGTTTTTTTTTTCTTTTTTGCCGCAAGAAAGAAATGAGATACGATTGCATGCAGGCTATGCTACGTGCGTAAAATAGTGTCTTCTCATTGTATGAATTAGCGTGACTTGCACTTGCAAGCGGTACTTCTCAATTTGCAGACTTTGTATGGGAAATTCACTAAGGTTCTTAAAAATACTAAAATGTAGCCAGGAATGTGTTGTTATTGAGTCTTCCGTGTATACTTAGCAGTGACTGGGCGCAATTTGTGGCCATTTTAAACGTTACGCGAACAACACCGAACCAGAAAATCAGTGTAAGTAAGAGGCACGTTCGTGCCCGTCTGATCGTGAGCTTGGGGTGCCTGTGGTTTGCCGCGGGACTATAGAATCACCTGATATTTAGGGTGCATTCTTTTGGGACTATTCTGGCTATTCTTATTCCAGTTTAGGAATAACAGAATACCCGGAATTTCAATTTCGAAAAGAACGCTTCTTCTGAAAACGGAATACCCATGGCGGAGGTGACCTGAGAACCACTATGTCTGCACACGCACGGGCTGCCGCGTAGGATTTCGCGCCAAAATTTTCCCAAAAGAACAGGTACGTATTCTGGCTATTCCGAGTAAACCGTATTCCTTTTATTCTCTTCATTCTGCTATCGGGAGCAGAATCCGTTCATTCCGAAAACGGAATCGCTCCCAAAAAAGCACAAATACCGTCTATTCCGAGTATTCCTATTCCGGAATAGTACCAAAAGAACACGCCCTTAAAAAATGGTCATTACGTCAGTGCTCGCGAAACTGAAAAGTTCATCGCGTGGTGTTTACAGACCAGTTTACCATGCACGTGATATCAGGAGGAGATTACAGTGCGGCTTTCATTCAAGTACGAAATGGAAACTTTTATACCGCGTTGGTATAAACCGTTTTGCGGCGGTACTAGTCTCATTCTAAAACGAAATTGGTAAAACTAAAAGGGATATGAACGAACAGTCATACTGCATTTACATATCACCGATATGAGTCTTTGTACTGGAATAAAAACTTCGATACGGTACTGCTACCGGGGTGAACTTACACCGCTGGTATGACTCATACCCGGCCGATATGAACCGAGATTGTGGACAGATATCATGTAAACAAATACAGAGCCACATCGGGATGAACCCATAACGGTATGAAAGTCGTACGGGTATCATCGAACATCCCCTAAGTGACCTGGCAGATCAAACAACGAGCAAGGGCAAGATTGAGTCAGTACGAGTAAGGCTTTTCAAGATCAAGCCAGCAGCGTTCCCAAGGCCTTCACTTTTCCTTGTTGCTGACCAGCCAGAGAAGGCTCTAAGGGCAATATTGGCAGCATCAGCAGAATTGATACACCTACAGTACGCACACAAACCTCTCAAATTAGTGCAAAACTTTTTGTTGAAAACCGATCCTGAGCTTTAGGAACTTCTTCAACAAAGATCTGGGACATTGAAATGTATCCCGTGTAAGCGTCGGCAGGCGTATGACTCTGACAATTACCGACCCACAATCCCACGCACACCTTTCCTTTGGGGATGCCGTTACAGTGTCCCTCAATATGGCGGACGCAGTAAAGATCTTTGCCACTTCCCTCAGCCATGTACACGATGCCGTCAATGGGCAGTGGAGCTGAACATTCAGCGCCGTTGAAAGTGAAGTACCAGCGCTTGCAGCAGTTGTTGCAGTTGTAGATTCTTAAAGCGCCAGTCCAGTACACATGAAGGGCTGTGTCAGAGAAGTTCTTGGTGAATACACAGTCCTGTACAATTGTTAGAAAAGTCCAAAAATAAATAACCAAGACCAGTTTCTTTAATAAAACTGAGCAAAACAAAATACTCCAGAACTGCTTATCCTATGTCTTAATTTGTTTCGTTGCTGTATGGCATATTTTAACCCTTTTTTAATAATTAATGCACTTGCTGAAAAACACTCGCCTTGATTAGCCCGTTGTCTTGGTCATCATTCAAGTTTTTCCAGGCACACTCTTTCCAGTTCTTAAAAGGCATCGGCCCAAGTTCTCCTTTTTGACCGGGTGGACCCTGGTCTCCAGGATCTCCTTTAGCACCTTTCTGTCCCCTTACACCAGCAGGGCCCATGTCACCAGGAGGTGCCTGGGGTCCAGTCTTCCCAGGCAATCCTTGGTCACCTTTAGCTCCATCACACCCATCACGCCCGTCACGTCCATCACGGCCTGGTGCCCCAGCTGAACCAGGCTTGCCGTGCATGCCGGGAATGCCACGACCATAACAGAAGGGAGGAGGCAGCTAGTTTGTAATATAAGAAAAGAATTGAAGAATATCGTTTTAACTATAAATTTTTCTAGCTACCTGTTGTAACTGATGCTTTACTCCTCATTAGGTGTGGCCTAAGTATAGACAGAAGCCCTTTTATTAGAAGCGAAGGCTGCAACGATCGTGAATTTACCCGCGTTAAGCAGCTGCTTTTGACGTCAACCGCTGCTAACCAATCGGATCCACCCACGTTACAGGGAACCCAACCCACAGCTTCAGCTTCGGTCTCGACAAGCCTAATGGACATGCACATACCTATATAGCAATGAACATCCCACCACTACTGACCACCTAAACCTGTTATTTTACAAAACAAATTCTTTTTTGTGTCGTTCTCTCTGTGAAATAGGTATCCCAATAGGTTAGGTGATAGCCTATTTTAAATGTTTGGGCAGTTTTTGGATTAAGATTTAATGTACTGTTTGAAAATAAGTGTGTTCATAACTTGGGCGAATCCCTGAAAATGGAACATTTTTAACAGCGTTTAACCACAGGAAAAATACTACAAGAAGACAACCATACCAGAGTACTAAGACAATAAATTCAACCTGCTAATTTAGCCTTGGTATAGTTTGCCAAATGCATGTATTTTTTAATCAAGGTACGTTTAGCCTTCGCATATCACTGCGTTAATACACTCGTTACCTTTAACCGACACTTGCAGGAAAAGTACTTTATCGAGGAACTTAAAATCTTGAAATTTGTACCTGAAAGATGGTAGCAAGCAGTGCAAGACAACATACTCAAGCAGGTGAGCAACGTGTAAATACTTACCTTGACCTTGTTTCTGTGGGGTGCTCGCACGAAGAAGGACAATTAAAAAATACGATACGCCCTCTATCTAAAACTCCGGCGATGGTGTCAAAAATCTGTAGTTAAAAAGAAAAGTACAAGCTTCTGTTGCTTTGACTATGGAATAAACTAAACATAGAGAAATTTTACACCTGGTCTTACACAATTGCGGGTGCTATTCGCCTTCGTTTACACACAATCACTGACGCTTTTAAAATGGGTAACTTTGATAGCATTGTTACTGTGGGGTGAGCACGCCTATTTAACCACGACTGAAACTTAAAACTAAATAGTGCCTGCGCATGCTATTAAAGTACCTAGTTCTTCAATTTGATTGGTAGTTTATTGTAGCTAACTTGTCCCATTACTCACGTCTACTCTAATTTGGGCCAATCGAATTGTACAAACAAGAGACACTACGTTTTGTAGAGCGGCCCCGTCAGGTACTCCTGACCTTCGTGCCATCTGCACGTGAGCTTGGGCCGCCTGTGGTTTACCGCGTGACTATAGAATCAGCTTATTATTTTAGAAATGGTCATCACGTGCTCGCGAAACTGAAAAGTTCATCGCGTGATGTTTACAGACCAGTTTACCATGCACGCGATATTAGGAGATTTACAGTGCGGCTATCATTCAAGTACGAAATGGAAACTTTTATACCGCGTTCACATCAACAGTTTTATGGCGGTACTAGTCTCATTCTAAAACGAAATTGGGTAAAGCTAAAAGGGATACGAAGGACCAGTCATACTGCATTTACATGTCACCGAAAGAGCCGAAATGGGTCTTTGTCACCCAGAATGAGAACCTCGATACCATACAGCTACCGGGGTGAGTTCGCACAGCCAGTATGGGTAGCGATATGAGATTTTGATGATAATGTTGATGAAGATAACATTTAATAACCACATTTTCGCATTAAAAATGAATTACAATCTGTTTACGGCTAGTATATAAACAAAAATTACAAAGTTTATCTTATTGGGACTAGGATTTACAAACTGCCTTAAAGTGCTACTATGATCAAAAATATGAATTTTTTGTTCTCTCCATATTTCGAAAATATAAGTACATATTACTCACCGGGCAAAGTTTTAAGTCGAAATTCGTACGGGAAGTCCAATTATTTTAACTGTAATTTTCGAATTCGGCTTGCCGCCATTACTCAATTCAAAAATGACCGGGACGAGTTAGGCCGAGGGTGGCCCAGAGAGGAAGTGACGTAGAAGTCTCAACGCAACAAAACAAACGTGGCTACTTTCTTATGCATTCGGAGAGGTGTGAGGATCAGCAAGATTCATTTCTTCGATTTTGAGCTGCAGTATGCGTGGTCGGCGCTCTGTTGTTGAAGATTACGGCAAAGAAAGCATCGATGAATCGGAAATTTCCATTCACAGTTCACCGACGAGTGGGTACGTTTATTTTAAGCGGAAAGGCTTCGTTTGCGTGGCTGACCTGAAGGCTTCAATCCTGTCGGACACTGTTTGCTCTGTGCATTTTTCCGGCTGAATGTTTTACTCAAAAATTTTATAAGAAAGGTACAAGGAAATATTTAAAACCAGGATCAGTTCCAGCCATCAGGAAGAAAAACATCAGCAATCATATCTGAGCGGGATCGTCGAATGGTGAGCGAATATTTCTATGCCGTCTGTGCTAACATCACATGTACAGTAAGATACACATTTCCTCACACACCTAAGACATACTTCGCTCGGTTGTCTTGTGCATATACATGTATATGTCCCAACAGATTTCGGCTTAACTGCATAATATATACCCCTTCACATGTGTCGCCGCCAAGCCGGCTCGGCGATACGCAGAAATCATTTTTATTCAGCTTGGCACGTTGTAGGCGGTAAGCAGAAAATTGGAAAACATTACCGTGTATTCCGCGTACTATAAACGCTGCCCACTTAAACTTCCGCTAAAAGATTATTATTTGAAGTTCCCATATTAAAACTAGTGGATAACAGAACATCACCGTGTATTCCTCGTTCTATAAACGAGAATATCACTCGAAATTTCTTTGAATTACTCGGCCACATATAACGTGAAAATATAAACAACCGAGCTTAATCGACCATAACAAACCTGTACTGTGTATTGCTTGTTCTTTTTACTGTGTAGCCAGCTCCTAACAGCCCTCGTACATTTCAATTCATCTCTCTCCGCGTACCGCGTAGCCAGCTCCTAATAATATAACTCTTTTATACTTCAATTAATTTCTCTTGGCGTACGGCGTAGCGAGCTCCCAAAGTCGGCTATAATTTCTTGAGCATTTCACCGCGTTCAGGGTAGCCACTTCTCTCAGTAACGCTTTCGATGTGACGGCGAATTCCACAGTTTATACCTGGACTTCTGATGGTAAATCAGAGTTTATCTATATTAATTCGCATTTGCTTGTTTACTAGGGGTGTTACTAAAACGAGTAATGCAGTAACGAGTAACGAGTAACGCAGTAACGAGAAAACGAGTAACGGGAAAAATTTTCCAAGGGTAAAAAATAGAAAACGAGTAACGGGAAAAAAATTGAAAGGCAGAAATAAAAAAAAGAGAGTAACGGGAAAAAAATGAAAAAGGTGAAAATTACACTGAATAATAATAATTACCTAGTAAATAGCTAATTACGATTAATTCATGAAATTCGGACATTTACCGTTACTCTTTTTTTTAATTCTGCCTTTCAATTTTTTTCCCGTTACTCGTTTTCTATTTTTTATCCTTAGAAAATTTTTTCCCGTTACTCGTTTTCTCGTTACTGCGTTACTCGTTACTCGTTACTGCATTACTCGTTTTAGTAACACCCTACTAGGGGTAGTAAGATTACCGTGTTCGCACAATTACACGCCGGGCGATTCGCTACATCACTTCGTTTACGTGAATTTATTTTCCTCCACCTTTTGTCTCATCTATAAAATTGTGAGTGTATGTTAGCCTCGGGGCTCTCTATATTTATTTAAAAACTTTCATGTAGCGTTATGTGGGCTTTTCTTTTAGGAGGGAGAGCTTATTATTATAGGATTTATTATTTATTTATTAACTACAATTTAGGATACTGCAACAAATCTGTGAACGTAACAACAACAAACTCAACCCTTATCGGCAAGAAAAAAAGCAAGTAAGAAACAGCTGACGGACCCCAACACGACAGACATTAAATTTGTTGTATTATCGGAAGGATTTCAACGTTTGTGATTTGGGATAATAGGGATATTTGTTCGGCTTCTTGCTCCATTCTTGCATTGTTTGAGATGGCTTCCTTTTCGGTAGTGAGAGGCTCGAAACTGTCATCGTATCGCGCGACTTCTGCGAGTTCGCCGAACTCGCCAAAAAAACTTTGTTCTAAATCGCTCTCAAAAGAACTGGACGACAAATTCAACGGAAAACACATCCACATAATGCAATGTTTGGCTCTCTATTTTCGACTCTTCATTATACTCTTCGTGGCGATGGTTGAGACTTCTACGTCACGAGCAAAATTCACGTGGTTAGAGGTAAGACCGCTCCTATGAAATTCGCGGGCTTCTCTTTTGCGAACTGAGTAATGGCGGACGGGTTTAACGCAGTTTTCGGACATATATTCCTGGGCCTTGGGAGCACATATCGATCTAATTTATCGCGATTCATATAATATGGCATCTACTGAACAGTTTGAAGTTTAAAATAGTTGAAAACAAAACAAGAAATTTTCATCGTAGTAGCACTTTAATTTAAGTTAACAACATTTCAAATATTTATACTATTCCTAAAGATAACCCCTAGGTACAATTTCATAGTCTAAAAATTATAAGCGAAGCCCGCGCGCGTAGCGCGCCAGCGGAGCACCATTGCTAAGCAAATTTGGTAACCTATTAAGCCAAGAAATTTTGGTAGTAACGTAATAGTCACGTGACCGTCCGTCCGCACGACGGGGTCACCAGTATGAATTGGCATACACTTATTATAACCCTGTGCTGTATCTCGCGTTTTTGGCCCGAAATCGCATTATGACCCGCGTTGTAGCAAAACAAGCAAAGACAACAAAAGTCAGAAACAATTTTATTAATGGAGACAAAAAGTGCAAACGAATACTCAGTTGTCTTTTTGGTGGAAGGCAAAAAGTTCAATTTAGGCGAAGAGAATCAGGCGAAAAGATCAATTTACCTTAGGACTTCATCTTTGTTGTCGGTTCTGCTGCGAATTCGGTCGGCACACCGCTTGAGTTCGCAGCATTTCGCAGCGGTCTCGACCCCAAATATAGCAGAGCTAGTGCCTTCTGGTTTTTTTCTGTCCACAACCATGGTTTTTGCGGCGGTCCAAACACATTTTGCCAGGAAAAACACCATTTTCATGTTGATAGGCAGCTGTGCCACGGGTAAAGAAATAAGTAGTATTATTAAAAACTGGACTAGGTGTATTGGATTTCTATCATTTTGATTGGCTGAACGGAGCTAGGCTATCAGCTCATATACCTGCTGCGACCAGGCTGCGACCAAATATGGTCAATGAACACTCAACAACAAAGTGAGCTGAAAAGTGTTTTCCTCGCGAGCAACCCAACGAGAAAAATGGACGAGAAAAATCACTTTGGAGCGAATTTAAATTAAGCAGAAATTCCAACAGCGTCACCAACAAGCATCACCAACAGCGCCGTCATTGTTTGAAGAAACTGTGTTTGAAGAAACTGTGCAGAAATAGAAATTTAAGCATTAAGCGTTGTGTTTACAATTAATTTCTTTCATCGATCGTCACGTCGATCATTGAAATTGAACAAAGGGTAGGTTTTATCAGGAAGGCTTTCCACTTCAAAATATTAAGACAAGACATAAAATAAGACACAGTGAAATGGGGCAGAAGCATTTAATAAAAACTATCACACATTAATGGCGATTCAGTGCGAAAATCATGAAGCAGTCTAAACAAGTACTAATAAAATACAGCTGCAAACTACCACGAAGGAAGGAAGGGCCAGGTTTTTTCGGCTTTAACACGCAAAATTGACACTGGTTTACCTGTACTCGTTGTAGCTCTGTGTTCCAACAGGTCCACATGCTCAGATAGAAATCGGATGCTATGTAAACGGAGTTGAATCGCTTTTCTAATTGTTTGAAAGTTGTTTTTACCATTCCGTCCGCAACCTCTAAACCGAGAACAACTGCATTTTGCGCTTTGCATTTAACAAACTATGATGGTGAATTCTAATGTTCCCCGTTACAGTAATCTTGCTTCTGAGATGCATAGAAATTACCTCTTCAAGTTCAAATTTGTTCTGTCTTCAGTTCGATCAAACACGCACATGATGGCTCCGTTGTGTGAACAGATTACAAACTTGTTCAGTTTCAACTCCAGCAGCTATTAAATATAGTGAGACTGTACAGCTTCAATCCGCTTTGAACGATGTTTCAGGAAAAATGAAAGATGTACCATATTTTAGAGCCAATAATTATAAGCTTTTTTTCCAAAACTTGACGGGCTACTTTGTTCACTTTCGAGCAGTTTTCATTGATTCATTCTGCTTTGCAATGAAACGCTGCAACACTTTGCAAGGTTTTGGCGCCTTTTCGTTCAGTCATGTGATCGATTCTTGTTCCGTTTAAATTTCTTTTCTCATTTTTCCCTTTCTTTCTTGTTTTTTTCAATAGTGGTTAATTTTTTAATAAAACAATTATTCTACTCGGGCTTGCTGGATATCAAATGATTATAACCAACTCAGCGCTACGCGCCTCGTTGGTTATCTATCATTCGATATCCAGCGCGCCCTCGTAGAATAATTGTTCAATATCGTTAGCGCTCGTGGCCTAGTGGACTAAACGCCGGTTTACGACGCCTCCGAGCCGAGTTCGATACTCAGCGGGGACATGAATTTTTTCTTTTTCTTCCCTTTTTATTTATTTAACAACTTGAATGAGAGTATTTTCACAAATTAATGAGTGACAGCAAAAGAGAGGGGGAGCTCCGCTTTTAGGCTTGGCTAAATCTATATATTAGTTAACTTTTCAATGCTTTCGCGTTTGCCATTAACATGGTACTAGATATCATGTAAACAGAATACAGCGCCACACCGGGATGAACTCGTAACGGTATGAAAGTCGTACCGGTATCATGCAAAGATCCCTAAGCGACCTTGAGACCAGATAACGAGCGAGTACAAGATTGAGTCAGCACGAGTAAGGCTTTTCAAGATCAAGCCAGCAACGTTCCCAGAGACTTCGCTCTTCCATGTTGCTGACCAGTAGAGAAGAAGTCTCTAAGGGCATTATTGACATGTGCGTTAGGGTTGAAAAGTCACGCTTGCAGTCGCACGCTAATTCTAAAAGTCCTTACTTTCAGTCATTCTCGTTTGTGATTAAAATGGACTTGCGGTCCGTTTACGAAGACAGCTTTTAAAAAACTTTAGTATCACTGACGTGAAGGTCTACTGAGAAGAGTAACGATAAGAATATTCATTTTGTATCTGTTTTAGTAAGAGTAAGATAGTCAAGAGAGGATACTGGGGTACCCCTTCATCCTCTCTTGATATAGTTTATTTATTAAGAGCGGTTTTCAAATGAGTGTCTTAGAGTGATTTCTCTTAACCCGTGAAATAGGTACTAAACTAGTACGCACTATTACACACTAATTCTTTTGTTTTCTTTTGTTCAGCTTGGACTATTAGATACTTATTGTTAGACACTGTTTCACGGGTTAAGTAAAACCACTCTAAGTCCAAATCCAAAATATGTATTCCAGCCAAACACGACAAACACAAATTTCCCAATGAAGCAATCAGAACTCGAAGCAATTACACTGTAACAGGCGTCATGATCAAGCGCGGGAAAACGCGTAAGAACACAAAAAGTTGGTTTACGTTGTACTTCTAAATGGTTGAGAAAGTCAGGCGCGAGTTTTTTAACCGATCACAGAGCCGAGGTAAAGCAAAATCAAAGCAAAACGCGAATCACTTTCGACACTTTATTTAAAACCGCTCTGTTTTTTTATTTATTTATTTTAATTATTCATTTTTTATTTCCTAACTGACAGTTTATTGTTTAAAGCAAGTGTCGAGATTTAAAGCAACGACAATGAAAGGAAGAAAACGATCCCTCAAACTCAAGGAAGCCAAAAGTGATGAAGCACAACAGCTACATGGTTTGCTGTTTGTAGAGCGCTCAACATGGAGTTTCCTCTTGTTAACAACATGGGATCCTCTCTAACAAAACGAGAAGCTTGGAAAAGTTCCCGTCTAAATTCGTGTTAATAACATTGGTCAGCCCTTAATTATCAGGCACAACGATCAGACACAGGGAACCTGACTAGCCGTATATACGCATGAAGCTGTATCAAATATGGCAACAAACCGGCTATCACAAATGGCAAAATGCTCTACCATGCATAAATGGCAACAAGCTCTGCCAAATATGCCAACTCCCAGTTAGAAAACGTTGAAAGGCTTATGGGATTCTCCGAGTAATCTCGTCATCTAACAATTTTATTAGGTTTTGGACAGGTCGCTAAAAAAATTTGGCACTCTGATTGTGTACTGGTAGCAAGGTAACTCGAAATTAAATCTTACATTATTTTGTTACCGCATCTATTAAGCGAGAAAACCACCATTCGCTGAAATGGACGTTTTGCCAAGTCACTAATAGAGGGGGTGGGGCACTCCCTATAGTGAGCTTTACCGGGGAGGGGAAATTTGTTACGTTACCCCAGAAGGGTTGGGACACTCCTCATAGTGAGCTTTACCGGGGAGGGGAAATTTGTTACGTTACCCCAGAAGGGTTGGGACACTCCTCATAGTGAGCTTTACCGGGGAGGGGAAATTTGTTACGTTACCCCAGAAGGGATGGGACACTCCTCATAGTGAGCTTTACCGGGGAGGGGAAATTTGTAACATTACCCCAGAAGGGCTGGGTCAGACCCTATAGTGAGCTTTACCGGGGAGGGGAAATTGGTTAAGTTACCATTTTAAAGGGTAACAGACTGATACACTATAGCAGTTTAAAGGGATCCTGTCACCCATTTTTAGGATTTCAGTTAAAAAAGCTTAAAGATAATTGCAATCAGAGGAAACACGAAAACACTGGTTCAGTTTCGTTTTAAATTACTCCACCAGTTTTCTGAAACTTTAATTACGTTTGCCTGGCTCCAGATCGCTAGGACAGAAATGGATTGCAGCTTGATACCATTAAGCTAGTGTTTTCAAGTCTCTCTTTTGTTTCTTGGAAAAATCGCCAGAAACTCACAATGGTTTGTTCTCTATTTGAGAAAATCATTCGATTTCTTTCTCTTGATGTTCTTAGAGCACATCATTGAATTTCAGCACATTTTTCACCCAAGAACGTGAAAATCCCCGTGGCAGAGCTCTTTTAACATAAATACTACGTAAAATGGTTGCAATATTTCGGCAGAAATTGCAATACAAAGACAAACAAAAACCTTGGAGCTTTCGAGCGATTGTTGTTGGCTTATCTTTAAGGTTAAGGAAACGGGTGCAATTTTCTTTCTTGGTTTATGAAGGGGGTGCAATTTTTGTTCAGTGGTATTTGAAAGGGTAAAAGTTTGAACTTTTGGGCGGAGTTCCCGTATTGAACCCCCACTCAGACCCCCCCCCCCCCCGGCGCCACCCAGAGAGCCGACAGGGCAGGCACGAGTTTAAGATCTGGAATAAATTTTACGTTGCTACCTCTTGAAAACCATATGAAAAATAGAAAACAGGTTTTTAAAAAACACGTAAGCAAGTAGAAAACAAATCCAGATTTAATTTACTGATACATTTATTTACATTGTAATGCTGTTCTATGGTTACCCTCCTAGAAATAACGCACATTTAAGCTTTCAGGGAGGAATTACTTGCTTAACCATTTTTACACCAAGAAAACATCATAAGACAAATACACAGAAACCTCTATAGATAACATAACAAGATGTAAACACTGAAATAAGCACACGTTTCAAACATGCTACCTTTAACTAAACATCAGAAGTCCATAACTAGAAGACTCCTTTTAGTTCTGTCGCACGGCTTTGTAGATTTATGAGAAGACTGATTAAATAATTTACGCTTAGGCTTTATGCTGTAAACATTATTTGCACTAATGTTTGTGTGTCACGCTCGCAAAAACCACACTTTTAAGGCATACGCTACGGAACAAATGAGACATTAAAGAGAATTCGAGACGAAACATCAGATGATTTCGATCTCGGTAGCATGCGCAATTCAGTTCAATTCAATTTATTATCTTATAATACCACGCAATTGGCTACTTCTTCGCGGGAAATGTCTGAGGGGAAGACATGTGGGAATTTTAAACTCTGCATGATACAATTACAAAAGAATCAGCTTTTAATGTTTCAGTAATCAGTTAAGAACTTCTGTTAAATCAAACAACTATAAAACACCCATTCTAGCAGGTTCTAATGTAGTCTCGAGATTTAAGCCTGAGCTTTAGGAACTTCTTCGATATAGATCCGAGACACTGAATCCCAACCGGTGTAAGCGTCAACACTTCCATATCCGGCGCAATTGCCGACCCAGAATCCCACACGCACCCTTCCTTTGTGGATACCATTACAGTGTCCCTCAATATGGCGGACGCGGTGAGGATTCTTACCGCTTCCGTTAGCCATGTACACGACACCGTCGATGGGCAGAGGAGCTGAACATTCAGCGCCGTTGAAAGTGAAGTACCAGCGCTTGCAGCAGCTGTTGCAGCCAGAGATCCTAAGCGTACCCGTCCAGTACACATGGAGGGCTGTGTCAGAGAAGTTCTTGGAGAATACACAGTCCTGTACAATTATATGAAAAAGAAAAAAAAAACTAACCAAACTGGTTTCAATGTTTTCAATAAAAGTTCATCAAAATGCTAAAGCACGTGCTGTAAAACTCGCCTTGATCAGCCCGTTGTCTTTTCCTTCATTCAAGTTTTTCCAGGCACACTCTATCCAGTTCTTAAAAGGCGTCGAGCCGAGCTGTCCGTTTTGTCCGGGTGCACCCTGGGCCCCAGGATCTCCTTTAGCACCTTTCTGTCCCGTTACACCAGCATGGCCTATGTCACCAGGAGGTCCCTGTGGTCCGATCATCCCCGGCAAGCCCTGGTCACCTTTAGCTCCGTCACGCCCATCACGTCCGTCACGTCCATCACGGCCTGGTGCCCCAGCCGAGCCAGGTTTGCCGTGCATGCCGGGAATGCCACCTCCCTAACAGAAGGGAGGAGGCTGCTAGTTTGGAATGAGAAAAGAGTTGCATTTCTGAATTAAACGTTTCAACAACAACAATGAAAGAACGAAAAATAGTTACTCCCGTCTTTTCTCCTGCGCTTTTATATCTACAGGAAAGAACTCCAGAATAACTCACCACGACTTATATTTCATGACTTCATAAACAAAATCAAAGAAAGGTATAAAGTAGAAAAGATTTCTTAACTTCCGTTTTGTTCAAGGAAACTGGGATATTAGCTTCCCCCTCTCCTCTTCCTTCTTGAGTCGTATTGTATATTTATTTATTTATTTATTTATTTATTTGTTTATTTACCCTTGCTATAATCTTAGTTCTTCTTTGGACATTTGTGTACATTGCATACTTGCTCGAGTGTTGATTAATAAAGTTGGCAAAATGAAAAAGGCAAGAAAAGAATTTTGGCAATGTAGCTGTTTTACTACAATATCCGTTTCAAAATAAAAGAACTCTTTAGTCAACTAGTGTTACAGAGAGTCGCCGATAGTTTAAAGGATGAGAGTTAAACGAGAGTTTTCTCCAACTCTCGGTGACTATCGATATAGCGGGGGCAAAGCCAAGGCGAGAGTTGTCCGAGAGCTTGATTTTGAAAATAAATGTTTCACGTAAACGTAAAGCCCCTCATGTGTTGTTTAAATAATGTGTTTGTTTGAACAAGGAAAAAGAAAAACTACTATCTATTGGTGTTGTCACAGTCGACTCGGAGGCCATTTTGTTACGTGAAAAGACGTGACAGGTTTGAGGCCACTGAACAAAAAAAATGGCAACCGGCTGACCGGAAAACTCTCATGCAACTCTCGTGGCCGGGCCAAACGAGAGAAAACTCTTGACGGCTCTCATGAAAAATTTGAACAAGCTCAAATCCGATGAGAGCGGGCGAGAGACGCCGAGAGTGCAAGAGAGTTTGTGACCAAACGAGTCACTGACGAGAGCGAAAGTTTGAATTCTTGGCTACTCTTGCTCTCGTTTTGGCCCGGCTTTATACTCAAAAAAGGTGATGTTCAGTTGCAAAAGTCACTTTTTTTAATGGCAAAGTTGTAACCTTTAAACACTTGGGAATGCTGTATTGAAATAATCTCACTCGATTTCCAGCATTAAAGCAGTGAAATTTAAGAAATCTGATCAGCAGTACGTGACTTTTTCCATAGCAACAGCCATAGCAACAGTTTTTTACATTTATTAAATGCTCACAATCAAACCTCAATAACAAAATTACCCCCCCCCCCCCTCCACTCCTCTCTTTAAAATGACGTCTGGTACTACTATGGAGAAACACCTGACTGAAGAGCGAGTCCTGAGGTCCGAGTTTTCACCGACAAAACATGACCCAAATCTCACAGAAACGATGGTTTTTGCATCGAATTACCACTCAACTTGTATTTTAGTGTGGCAACTTTAATTTGACAATAGTTTTAGGATAATGAGCGACGGATAAACTGTCTGGAATCCGTTCCCTTATCTTTAAGACTGTTTTTCTCTAATAACAGAATTTCTTGAACTGAATGAACTTTTAAGCAAGATATCTTCGACGCATTGTAACCTAGTGTTCTGAAATTTTCAGCAAAGGACTTTATTTCCTAGGTCGTAAACATAAAAAATGCTCACGATCTTGAACTGCTACTCAGTAAGTGAATGTTTGCCCGCTTTTTTATTCCCTTCTACCTTATTTTCTGAAAAAAATTCTAAAGAGGCCAAGCTAACTAATTTTCGAGGTTTACCCCCTAAAGAATTTGTTATGCACGTTGCATAAAGGTACTCACACACAATGTCTGGCTCAAAAAAATGATGCCTTACTCCATCAATTGGGCTTTCGACGAGGTGCAACGATGATATGAAAAAATATAAAATCGTAGTGACGTACTTTCTCGTTTCTCGTGTAAGTCAGTTGTTATCGATTTGTCACCGAGTTAGTTGTTATCGAGTTGTTATCGGGTTGCTACAAAGGTATTGGCGAGTTACTTATCGAGAGTTGAGATTTAGGGCCCGTTTACATGGAAGGAGGGTAACCCTCCTAGAAGGGTTACCTTCCTTGGAGGGTCAAAAGATAGCCCTTCTTTACATGTGTAGGGTTATCCCTGGGGCTGTCTTACCAGCTAAAGGCGCGGAAACCTGAAAACGTCACGCGGATAAGCTTCGCAGTTCGAAATTCGTTTACGTAGTGGAGAAGCACCTCAGCGGCTTCGGGCGTCCATGCTCATTTCTTTGCCTTTTTGGCTGAAGACTCGCCTCTTGTTTTAATATTACTTGTGTTTATATTTTCCAGTGGCTGACTCAGTGTGGTGAATCTTTTAGGTCAAGGCCTTCGCCTTTTACCAGAACGATTTCACCAGAATGATCTATTCCGGCCTCCAAACTAATATTACTTTCTTCTTCGTCCTTTTGATTCACTCTTGCCAGCACAGGTCGACAAAATAATTCTCCAGGTTTATAAGCGCGCAAAGCCATTTGTTATTATTAGTCTGGCGGCAATGTGACAGTAATTCGATCCCGCTAGACTTGTCCCTCTAAGGAGGGTAACCCTACCTCGACCGTTTACATGGCTTAAATAAACAAAACGTTGTCCCTTCTAGAAGGGTTACCCTAGCAAGCAGATAGGGTAACCCTCCTCCTAGGGTGTCCCTCCCTTTCATGTAAACGAAACCGGGAAAAACAATAGAAAAGGGTAACCCTTCTAGGAGAGTAACCCTTGTAGGAGGGTTACCCTCCTTCCATGTAAACGGGCCCTAAAGCTATGAAAAACCTGTCCTTTCAACGAAATCTAAAAATAACATGACGTCATAATCCTATTAATTTTCGCGCGAAAACTACTCAGAAACTTGAAACTAAAGACACTAAAATCACGATCGTGTCAGAATTCATCTGTGGACAGATTAAAGTTGATTTCATATTTATCTATTCGTGCATTAGTTAGATATCGGGCTTACAATGAACACCCCCATTTTCTTACTTAGAAGGCTAGTTAATCAGGAACTATTATGACATATGACCTGAAAAGACTCATTTTGAAGTCAGGGCGTGGATCCCTAAAAAATTCACTTTTTGGGTATAAGACCACCTTAAATTATTTAATTATAATTGGAAAGGCCTTTTTCCCTGATTTGCTGCAAAATACAATCTTTTCTGCCCAATTCCACCATTCTGTAAATATAAAGCAAAGCAAATACCTATAAACTCCTTCCCAAGACCCAAGGCCACGATTAATTACTGACAAACCATGTTTATAAAAGGTCATATATACCAACCAGTTGCTTCCCTTGATGGAGTTGAAAAATACAAGAGTCCTTGACCAAATTCAATACCATACTGAACCGAGGTGTATGAGAGAAAGCTGCTACAGTTAAATGATTCTTTATTGCAATCTGATTGCAATATAATTAAAGTCTAATGAAATGCCCTTTGTATTAGGAATATCAGCAACACTGCAATTCAAGAGGATTTAAAGTTCAGAGAATCCACCTTTTATACAGGTCCCATGATATTTCTAGGACGGAACATAGTTGTCCACACTTAGTGGTAGATGGTCAACTGTATGTTTAGCCCCCCCGCTCCCTGTCAGCTATGAAACTGCAATGTGAACGCCGCTTAAGACTGTACCGTTGTTTTGGGGGTTCCCTTGCTGCTGCTGCTGCTCTCCGTCACAGCACAGATTGTGGTCAGCAGTAACATGAATAAACTTGTCATGATGTTTTCAGTAACCTAAAAATTAGAGTATGATAATATCGTGGCATTAGTTAGCGTGCGTGGCAGGCGCTAAAATGAGAGAGAGGCGGGGAATTAGGAAGTTGTCCTTCCTCTCACACTCTGCGCGCGTGACTCGCGCTCCGCGCTCATGATCCCCCGTTTCCGCGTCCTTCTGCCCCCCCTTTTAATTTGGCGCCTGCTACGCACCTACACATACGTCTGCGCGGCATGCATCCAAGAGAAATACCAAATGAACTTGAATGTTAAGGAAACCATTTTAATTGTTACGTGGTTCAACTTTACTCGCTGTGCAAGTACTATTGCTGTTTTGACAACTTTGATCGTTAAAAGACACATTTCTATCAGTTATAGGCTGACAGCCGTGATCACCATCAGTTAACAGCTACCCCAATTTACTTGGACTATATTAAAGCATAAGACATTTTGCCGTAAGAAATGATTCACCACAATGGAAAATTACCCATAAAAAAGGGGTCTTTTGCATGAAGATGGTGCACACTGTGACAGTTTTGTATATGCAGGTAAACTCCTTTTTTACGAATGCACACGTTGAGATAAGCAGTCACTCTGTACAATAGGGATAAAGGTCTTACCTGATTCACACTTTTGCACAGTTGCGTGTAGGTCTCGGCTTGAGTCGCACATACTAAGGATCTAAATGATGTTGCTTTTTATTTTGAGTATTTTTTCATTCTTTCGGGTGCGTGTAAGGACACGCTTGAAAACTAAAACTACCGATGTTATTGGCAACTTTTTATAGCCAAGTTGTTCCATGGCACGTCTCTTCTATTTTGCTTACTGTGATCTGTCCGGACAAGAAACGGTACGTGACCTTAATGTATTCTCTTTGTTACATCCATTATATATACCGTGTCATCTTTTCTTGGCGGGAAATCGCGCAGTGCTTTTGGGCAACCAGTGCAGCAAAACCATTGTTCGACAGTGTTAAAATGATGTTGCTTTTTTTTTATTTTGAGTATTTTTTCATTCTTTTGGGTGCGTGTAAGGACACGCTTGAAAACTTAAACTACCGATTGTCATAATTAATCAAATTCTTCGATGTTATTGGCAACTTTTTATAGCCAAGTTGTTCCATGGCACGTCTCTTCTATTTTGCTTACTGTGATCTATCCGGACAAGAAACGGTACGTGGCCTTAATGCTTTCTCTTTCTTGCATCCATTATATATCTTGTACTTAGATTTGCCTAAACTGCATGAAGATTGACATCATACAAGAGCTGATATACAGATAAGCACCAAAAATTCAAACCACGACCACAACAAAATACTTGCACGATTCACAAAATATGAAATAAACGACGTTAGGCAGATTATATTTCTACTATTAGAACTTTGCTGTAAATACCAGCTGGCCAACTGTTCATCGAGCTAATCCCGGGCTACTAAACACACAAAGCTATTCAAATCCTTTCTTTAGAGGCACTGAAGTGCTTAGCGCGTCAGCCATTTGACCTGTTGTTCTAATGTTTCTTAATTAATTTTAAAGATGATGAATGCATAACACGTTTTAATGTCTTCTTCCCTCGTTTTATTTCAGTCCTTTTTTCTGACTTAAAATTACAATTCTCTTCGTTGCAACTTGTCCAAAATCGATGCCACTTTTCTAAGTTTTCATCGTTACTTTTCACTTTTTGTTTCAACGTTAGCTGCGCCTAGTCCCTCTGTGTTCTAGGCCCGTTTAGACCTGAGTATCTATTTTGGTAACCAACCCATTTTACAGTTGTATACTGTTAGTGACCTGGTCGTTGAGTGGAAGTGAGGCTAGTGTTGTATTCTGTTTTGACACAAACCTCCCTGCTTTCCATACACAACTGAATCCTGTTAATTGCTCTCACGCTTACAAGCTTAAGAAGCAGGGAGGTATGTCACAAAATAAGGATATCTCTTGTCTCACTTACCGCTAGGGCAGTTAGCAAACAACTGCAAAATGAGCTACTTTTACCTTCACGAGGTGACGCTATCAAGTAACAATTGCTCCAGGCCTCTTACAGAAAACAAAGTCTTCATGAGGACATCTAGGCAAGAGCGAAGGAGTAGGCACTAGGCTGGTTAAATGACCATCTCGAAGGCACATTCCCCCTTGCCTGGTTTTAAAATCTGGCCGTGGTAGGACACTTAGAAGCCGTTCTGGTTAATAAAAAAATTGCAGCCATGACCTTTTCCTTTGTAGATTAAAGGTTAGACTTTTAACAAATTAATTTAATTAATTTTTGAGTTTGTTGATAAAATACTAAAATGTGCCGTGATCAATGAACGTTGGCGAGAAAAACTTTCCTTTGGTGCTTCACCATGTGACATCATTTAGCCATATTTTAAACACCATAAGTGATACACTAAGAAATTTCAAAGTTCATATGAGATGTTAAATGAATTGTGCATGTTCAATCCGTCTTGACAGCATAAAATAAAAGTCACATAATCTTGATCGCGCGTACATAACGTTAAACCTTCCAAGGGTCAAACCTCTCTTCATGTTGCTTTGAAGTCCACAGATGAGATCCAGGGTTCTAACATTCTCTTGGACAGCTACTGATCATGAGCAGTGCACTGAACTTTTAGGGTCATGCCCCTAACAAAATCTTAAGAAGCATTTTCTGACGAATCAAAGAAACCCGTTGATCCTGTGCATCTGTCGTATTAACTTGGTTCGAATCTACTACCGAGCTGTATCTTTTATGTAACACTAACAATTAGCACAAGAATCTCGGTTCCCGCCACTTTCACCAATTTGCTGCCATGTAATACAGCGCAATTTTTATTAAACAGAAGAAAATAGTTCACTCATAAAGTTCATACGAAACTTCATCCGGGACTGCAATGGAGTATTTTCCATATCCTCACTAGTGAGGACATTAATGACGTCATTCCCCGCTGACACTGCTAGCTGTTTGTGCAAAGTTTGCCACTTAAACACTTTTTTCTATGAATTAAATAAAAACAGTTACACGGCGGAAGATATAAATTTGTTTTTCCGTGGTAAAAAAACAACATTTTACTCACTCGCTGCGTTCGTTCGTTTAAATATTGTTTTACCACTCTAATATAGAGTTCATATCTTCCCGCCGCCGTGTAATGTCCTCTATGTCTGTATTCCCCATACACCATTTCATTGTCAAAGGCCGTTTTACTTCCGTTTGCCACGCCGTTTTTAGTCTAAAATTCCAGCCATCACGTCGCCCTAACCCTATGTGGGTGCAGGCGGCACTCCGATTCTCTGTCTCTGGGATTTAATATATCCTTTTTGAGTTGTGGGCAGAATGTAAAGTAATACACTGAGAGAGGTTGGGGGGGGGGGCAAAGTCTAAATTTTTCAGTGGTAAGAAGGGGGGATGATATCTAATTTTCAACAAAAATTAATCACTTGTTCATTTTTGTTGCTGTGTTAAATATACGGAAAATACAACAAAGGTCATTGTAGCTGATTATTGCAAAAACCCGCAAAGAACCTATCCATTTACACATGAACAGGCTCCTGACATGAACCTGTTCTAGTCTAAACTTTGAAACAGGTACTCATTTTATAGAATTCATTTAAAACTTAGAATTCATAAATTACATAAAACAAACGCAATCGATACAAAAGCATTGAGAAAAATAAAATAAGTTAAATAGGGTTTGTCAGTTAATAAGAACCGGTTTAAGAACCTAAATGGCCTTATTTCCCAGTAAACACCAATTATATGAGAACCTTTTGAGGCTAACTTGGAAAAATGCAGGTTTTTATATGTGGGTTTAACTGTACGTCACGTTTCAAATTATGTTCAGTTTCATCAGTCCCGTCCATTTCCTGCCTTCTTGTCAAGCTGGTTTGTATAAAACCTCCTGAACCTCTATCTTAGCCGCTCTCACGGAAAGGCTGCTGCGTTGTTTCTGCTAGGGTTTTTATATGACCCAATGTGTTATAAAGCTGGCTGAAAATGGGGGCCGGGGTGGAGCGGGAGGGGGTTGTTCGTTAGCTATCAGCTTGAATGGGGGGGGAAGAGGTTATTTCAGCCTTGCTCCTGGGGGGGGGTTAAGTTAACTTAATGCCGTGTTGTACTCATTTCAGTAGACTACAAGCAGTCTCTCTTTCCGCTCAGAGATAGTCGAGGAAAACGAACAATCAGGCGAACGCGAATTCGCCTGCCGCGTTGAAACGCGACGCACGTGTCGAGCCGCTAGTGTAGTCATGGTGTAGTGAGCCGGCTCCCTACACTAGCGGTTCGACACGCGCGTCACATTTCAACGCCGTGGGCGATTTCCGCGACCGCTCGCTTGTTCGTTTCCCTCGACTATCCCTGAGCGGAAAGAGAGACTGCGCGTAGTCTGTCATTTCAGAAACCCTCCTGACAAATTTTTGCACAGTAACTAACATTATATTAGACTGCGAGTAGTCTCTAATTTTGGCGATGGCGATTGTGGAACACGCAACGCGAGGGAAGCGCCGAAGATCTCGAACTCACTAACTTGTCTCTCTACAATCCACGAAAAAGAATTCGAAGGAGTCCATTACCGATTCACCCCTGGTAAGAAAGGAATATAGAAATTTAGTTAATTCTACGATGACAGTAGTCTTGAGTTGTCTTTATGATCGACTATTCCTCTCATTTCTCATTGCAACCCTTTTGAAGTAATTTGTTCCTGTTGCTGTCTTCACAGTTCCATCTACGTTCTTAGACGTGATAGATACGCACCTGACAGCGATTGCCTCAAGGGTATGTGTAGGATCTAGGATAGGAACGGGGGGGGAGTGGGGGCAGGATCGAGCTACACAATTATTTGATGAGATCAGAGATCAACATTTGTGATTTTTTTTCCAGAGATCGGGATTAGAATTTTGGGTATTCAAACATGGGATCATCCTGAAAAAAATATACCTTTTTATGACCCTGGTACTTGCACTGAAGAAGCCGTAGGGTGTCAAAACTATCTTTGTTTTTTGTAAAACGTCTTTACCGTTGACGCTCTTGGTACCTAGAGTTTTTGTATTTCTTATCCTGACCCGCTTTTTCGATTTTCTAACGGGGGTGTTCTTTTGCTATTTTCTATCGTTCTTTCTTTCTTTCTTCTTTTTTTCAATCAAAATGCCTTTTTCTAATATAACCATGGATCATTTTTTACTTTTCCTCATTATTTTCTAAACATACTTTCAAAGTGTATTCAGAGGAAAGAGAAATTAAAGCAGTATACACTAAATAACAAAACAGGCACGCCTCATTTCCAAACAACCTATCTTTATTCAAGCAGCACCTTAGAATTGATACACCTACAGCACATAATTTTAACAGTACGAAAATCTGTCAAATAAGTACAAAATTAAACAATTATTCTACAACCGTTTTATTAAAAGCTTTTACATGAGCAAGAATAGTTGTTTGTTTAGAACTAATCCTGAGCCTTAGGAACTTCTTCGACAAAGATCCGGGACACTGAAATGTATCCCGTGTAGGCGTCTCCAGGTGAGCCACTCTCACAATTACCGACCCAGAATCCTACACGTACTTTCCCTTTGTGGATGCCGTTACAGTGTCCCTCAATATGGCGGACGCGGTGAGGATTTTTACCACTTCCTTGATTCATGAACACGATGCCGTCAATGGGCAGTGGAGCTGAACATTCAGCGCCGTTGAAAGTGAAGTACCAGCGCTTGCAACAGCCGTTGCAGTTGTAGATTCTTAAAGCGCCAGTCCAATACACATGAAGGGCTGTGTCAGAGAAGTTCTTCGTGAATACACAGTCCTGCAAAATTGTTTGAAAAATGCAAAGAATAAATAACCTGGACCGGATTCAGTTTTTTTAGTAAAACTGAGCAAATCAAAATACTCCAGAACTGTTTGTCCTGTGCCTTGATGTTTTTTCTTTGTTGTATTGCATATTTAAATCCATTTTTTAATACTAAATGTAACTGCCGAAGAACACTTACCTTGAGTAAGTGTATATGAAATTATGAATATATGAAGTTCATATATTTGAACTGCGGAATGAAGAAATAAATGTAAAGAAGATCATCGCAGTGAAAAGAAAGAAAGCCTGAAAAAATCAGGCTTGCCGGGATTCGAACCCTGACCTCTGCGATACCGGTGCAGCGCTCTAACCATGGCCAATTGAGCTAACAAGCCAACTAGGAGCTGGTCCAGCTAGCTCCCAGTTGGCTTGTTAGCTCAGTTGGTTAGAGCGCTGCACTGGTATCGCAGAGGTCAGGGTTCGAATCCCGGCAAGCCTGATTTTTTCAGGCTTTCTTTTCGCAACTGCATAAGTTGCGTTAATATAACTGCGAGGATCTTCTTTACATTTATTTCTTCATTCCGTAGTTCAAATATATAAACTTCATATATTCATAATTTCACCTTCGTCTTTCCTGGCTATATTACGAACCAATTTAATGACCAGCTCCCAGTTGGCTTGTTAACTCAATTGGTTAGAGCGCTGCACCGGTATCGCAGAGGTCAGGGTTCGACTCCCGGCAAGCCTGATTTTTTCAGGCTTTCTTTTCGCAACTGCATAAGTTGCGTTAATAACTGCGAGGATCTTCTTTACATTTATTTAGTAAGTGTATATATTATATATTTCAAAGGCCTCGCCACGTTTCATTGTCCAATTTAAAAGCTTTAACTTCCCTTCGGTTTAATTGTTTTATAGCCGTGGAAACAGCACTCACCTTGATCAGGCCGCTGTCCTTGTTATCATTCAAGTTTTTCCAGGCGCACTCTTTCCAGTTCTTAAAAGGCATCGGACCGAGCTCTCCTTTCTGGCCGGGTGGACCCTGGTCTCCAGGATCTCCTTTAGCACCTTTCTGTCCCGTTACACCAGCATGGCCTATGTCACCAGCAGGTCCCTGGGGTCCAGTCTTCCCCGGCAATCCCTGGTCACCTTTAGCTCCGTCACGGCCATCACGGCCATCACGTCCATCACGGCCCGGTGCCCCAGCCGAACCAGGTTTGCCGTGCATGCCGGGAATGCCCCCACCATAACAGAAGGGAGGAGGCTACTAGTTTGAAATATAAGGAAAGAATTGTAGAATATCGTTTTAAAAATAAATTATACTAGCTGCCTGTTGTAACTAATGCTGACTCCTCATTCAAAGGTGTGGCTCAGTATAGACAGAAGGCCTGATAAAAGAAGGCTGCATCGTGAGTTTACCTGCGTTATGCAGCTGCTTTTCACGCTGCTAACCTATTGGATCCACCCGCATTACAGGGAACCCATCCCACTCATATATGGCTTGGGTGTTATATAATTTCTTTTGGTTTATATGGGGCCCTTTTCTAGGAACGAGGAGTTGAGTTTAATTTGACGTGACCGATAAGGTCATACAATATCTTATCAAGATAAGAGACGCGACGATTTTTTTTCTGAATGGGGTATTAAATTCTTTATGTGAATTTTCCCTTCCCTCTCCCCATCAAAAAAATAATATAGTCCGTTGCTAAGTGTTATAGTTTGCTCTGACACATTACCGTGGCCTGAGGGGTCCCCTTGCTGTCGCTTTTCGTCGTCGCAGCACAGATTGTGGTCAGCAGTAACAGCAATACACTGAACATGGTGATTATCAGGATAATATCGCTCAAGCGATTGTCAGCGGGCTGTGGATTAGAGAAGATATGAATTATCCAGTGCCCATATGCAATCAAACTTTTGGTATGTGATAAGCCTGTCTTGTCACTGAATCAACGGGTTGTCGGAGTGAAGGCGGGAGGAATGTTTGTTTTGCACATTGTTGAGATACTAAAACTAGAATCATCCTTTTATCAGTATTTACATATTTATTTGTTTATTTATTTATTTATTTATTTATTTATTTATTTATGCATTTATGCATTTATGCATTTATGCATTTATGCATTTGTTTATTTATTTATATATTGTCTTTTTATATTTTTTCTAATCCTTCCAAGCCCCTTACCCTCTTCAGAGGATTCGTTTCCAGGAGATAGTCGAGCAAGGAGAACACAACGCGCGCGAAAATCAGCTGCCGCGTAGACACGCAACGCGAACGCGTGTGCGTCAAGCTTTCAACCGTCGGCCCATGCCCTAAGGAAAAGACTGCTACAGCGGCTAGAAAAATGTGACCCGATGAACGTGCTGCGTAGCAGTTAAAAAATGAAACTAAAAGTCAATCCGATTAAATTTTTTCCCTAAAGTGCTTCGTGCGCTAATTCAGACTTGCCTACAAAAATTGAATAACTGTCTTAGATTACTTTCCCTTATTTTCTCCCGCAGGATGATTGGCCTCCCAATCAAAGCAAACCCTTTTTAAGGTTTTCAGCTTCGGTTTCAACAAGCCTAATGCACATGCACATACCTACATAGCAATGAACCCATCCCACCGCCTAAACCTGTTATTTTTTGCGTTGCTCCTTCTGTGCAATAAGCGTATGTCTCCCAGTAGGTTAGGTGATATTTGGGCAGTTATCGGATTAAGATTAATGTGCTGTTTGAAAATACGTGTGTTCTTAGCTTGGGTGCTTCCCTGAAAATGGACCGTTTTTAACAGTGTTTAAACCACAGGCAAAATACGACAAGAAGACAGCCAAACCAGGGCCCAGTTGTTCAAAGCAGGGTTAAGCTAACCTAAGATTAGCGTCAATTTTTAATTCTGATTTATTGCCAAACGATACAGATTCCTGTAAATCTTTTGTGCATTACAGTCTGAGTTTGGTTTCTTTCAAACGACCACTTGGAATTTGCTGTGAAAACTCTTTTGAAACAAGAGAAACAGGGACCTTGGTTAAAATTTTAATCCCAGGTTCGCGTTAGCCTGCGAATACAGCCGCCTCTCATTCACGTCCCGAAGAGCGAAACGGGAAGAGAGACGTCTGCGATTCGCCGCCAAAAATTCCATACTGATGACGTAAATCTCCCGTCGATAATGCATCCACGTGTGTACGAGTGGCGCGAGTTGAAATATTAGCGACTTGCCTGATCCAGTCGGCAGATTAACAAAAACCTCTTCACCGCAGATAAAACTATAAAGAGCCTGAAACTGACTTTCTTTTAACGATGAAACATTGAACTTCGGACAGATAGATTGTACGCAGAGGCGAAAACTTTCCAAGGAAGGACGAGACGAATTCTCACTATTAGCGGCCATATTGGTTCTGAATTTCTCACATCACAACACTGAATAATTATAGAGCTAATTATGCAAAAATGTCCGCTCGTCCAATCAGCGTTCCTGTCCGGATTCTGGACAGATTTACGTCATCAGTATGGAATTTTTGGCGGTGAATCGCAGACGTCTCTCTTCCCGTTTCGCTCTTCGTTGCGGGACGTGAATGAGAGGCGGCTGTATTCGCAGGCTAGGTTCGCGTTAACCGGCTTTCGAACAGCTGGGCCCAGAGTACTAAAACAATTCAACCAGATAATTTAGCCTTGGTGTAGCTTGCCATATGCATGTATTTGAATCAAGGTACGTTTAGCCTTGGCACATCACAGCGTTAATACACTCGTTATCTTTAACAGACACTTACAGGAAAAGTACTTTAAATCTAGAAATTTGTACCTGAAAGATGATAGCAAGCAGTGCAAGAAAACATACTCAAACAGGTACGTAAGCAACGCCGTGTAAATACTTACCTTGACAGCGTCACGAATGATAACAAAAAATACGATACGCCCTCAATCTGAAATTCCGGCGATGTTAAAAATCTGTAGCTAAAAGAAAAGTACGTGCTTCTGTCGCTTTTACTATGGAATAAACTAAACATAGAATTAAGAGAAATTTCACACCTTGTCCTTCACAATTGCGGGTGCTTTTCGCCTTCGTTTACACACAATCACTGACGCTTAATGGGTAACTTTGATAGCGTTGTCCCTGTGGGGTGAGCGCACGTATTATACTACGACTGAAACTTAAAACTAAATAATGCCGACTATTTAAGTATCTAGTTCTTCAATTTGATTGGTAGTTGTTTAAAGCTAATTTTTCCCATTACACCTCTACTCTACTTTGAGCCAATCGAATTGTACAAAGAAGAGACACTACATGCAAGCTAGAGAGCTTCCTACGTGACAGTCCGCGCGTAAACGTCTCCAGCGGTTTTTTTGTTTTTGTTTTGTGTTTTTTTTTTTGGCTGCAAGAAAGAAATGAGAGACGATTGTATGCAGGCTATGCTACGTGCGTAAAATAATGTCTTCTCATTGCATGAACGTGACTTGCACTTCCAAGCGGTATTCTCGATTTACAGACTTTGTATGGGAAATTCACTAAGGTTCTTAGAATGCTAAAATGTGGCCAGAAATGTGGAAATTAACTTCACCTACCTCAAAACGGGTTGTTATTGAGTCTTCCATGTTCCATGTATACTGAGCAGTGACTGGGCGCAATTTGTGGCCATTTTAAACGTTACACGAACAACATCGAACCAGAAAATCAGTGTAAGTAAGAGGCACGTTCGTGCCCGTCTGATCGTGAGCTTGGGGTGCATGTGGTTTGCCGCGGGAATATAGAATCAGCTGATATTTAGGGTGCATTCTTTTGGGACTATTCTGGCTATTCTTATTCCGGTTTAGGAATAACAGAATACCCGGAATTTCAATTTCGAAAAGAACGCTTCTTCTGAAAACGGAATATACCCATGGCGGAGGTGACCTGAGAACTACTATGTCTGCACACGCGCGGGCGGCTGCGTAGGATTTCCCGCCAAAATTTTCCCAAAAGAACACGTATTCTGGCTATTCCGAGTAAACTATATTCCTTTTATTCTGTTCATTCTGCTATCGGGAGCAGAATGAATGGAATCATATTCCGTTCATTCCGAAAACGGAATCGCTCCCAAAAAAAAACACAAATACCGTCTCATGATTCCGAGTATTCTTATTCCGGAATAGTACAAGAAGAACACGCCCTTAAAAAATGGTCATTACGTGCTCGTGAAACTGAAAAGTTCATCCCGTGGTGTTTACAGACCAGTTTACCATGCACGTGATATCAGGAGGAGAATACAGTGCGGTTTTCATTCAAGTACGAAATGGAAACTTTATACCGCGTTGGTATAAACCGTTTTGCGGCGGTACTAGTCTCATTCTAAAACGAAATTGGTAAAACTAAAAGGGATATAAAAGAACAGTCATACTGCATTTACATGTCACCGATATGAGTCTTTGTACCGGAATAAGAACCTCGATACGGTACTGCTACCGGGGTGAACTTACACAGCTGGTATGACTCATACCCGGCCGATATGAACCGAGATTGTGGACAGATATCATGTAAACAAATACAGAGCCACACCGGGATGAACTCATAACGGTATGAAAGTCGTACGGGTATCATCGAACATCCCCTAAGTGACCTGGCAGATCAAACAACGAGCAAGGGCAAGATTGAGTCAGTGTGAGTAAGGCTTTTCAAGATCAAGCCAGCAGCTTTCCCAAGGCCTTCACTTTTCCTTGTTGCTGACCAGCCAGAGAAGAAGGCTCTAAGGGCAATATTGACATGTGAGCTAGGGTTGAAACTCAGTCTTGCAGTCGCCTGTAGTCTGATCTAAAAACGCCTACCTTCAATCATTCCCGTTTGTGTTAAAATGGACTTGCGGTCCGTTTACGAAAACAGCTTTTGAAAAACTTTACTATCACTTAAGTGACGGTCTATACTGAGAAGAGTAATAAAAAGTTTATTTTGTATAACGCCCTTTCCTTTCAAGACAACTATTGGAAAAATCTTTCACTTCTCCAAGAATAAACAACGAGTCATCACTGGGCCCCGCAAGCAATTTCCCTGTTTTATATAATTTATTTATTTAGAGTGGATTTCAATCAAGTGTCTTAACCCAGTCCGAAAATATTTCTCCCAGCCAAACACGACAGAAAGAAATTTCCCAATGAACCAATCAGAACTCGAAGCCCTTACACTGGAATAGGCGTCATGATCAAGGGCGGGAAAACGCACAAAAACACAAAAAGTTGGTTTTCGTTGTACTTCTAAATGGTTGCGAAAGTGGCGCGAGTTTTTTAACCAATCCCAGAGCGAGGTATAGCAAAACCAAAGCAAACACGAATTTCTCTCGACACTTTATTTAAAACCGTTGTATTTATTTATTTATTTATTTATTTATTTAAAAAATGTTTAAAATTGGTACAACTGAACACAATTATATGAACTACAAGTCCTATACATAGCTTTAAAAACGAATGTCTCTCCCGTCTTGTAAACTTTCGCTCGCACCAGGCTTCAGCTCGCACCTATTTCGCCGTTTTATCTGCCTTTCGCTCCGACTATCTGCCCCTGGGTCTCCGAAGATGTATCCAAACTTTCCCTTTCGGTTCTTTGATAGGAGAGATTCCTTACTACTTTCTATTGTTTTTTTCTTTTATCAAATATGTCTTGTTTATATGACCATGGATCATTTTTAACGTTTCCTTGGGAAAGAGAAATTCAAGGGGCATACAATTAATAGTTAAACAGGCAGGCTTTATTTCCAAACAATCTGTCTTTATTCTAGCATGTCTTTATTCTAGCATCAGCAGAATTGATACACCTACAGTACGCACGAAAACCTGTCAAATTAGTGAAAATTTAACAATTATTCTACATCTTTTATTGAAAGATTTTACATGAGAAAGAACAACTTTTCGTTGAAAACTAATCCTGAGCTTTAGGAACTTCTTCGACAAAGATCCGGGACATTGAAATGTATCCCGTGTAAGCGTCGGCAGCCGTATGACACTGACAATTACCGACCCAGAATCCCACGCGCACCTTGGGATGCCGTTACAGTGTCCCTCAATATGGCAGACGCGGTGAAGATATTTGCCACTTCCCTCAGCCATGTACACAATGCCGTCAATGGGCAGAGGAGCTGAACATTCAGCGCCGTTGAAAGTGAAGTACCCCTTGTTGCAGTTGTAGATTCTTAAAGGCCCAGTCCAGTACACATGAAGGGCTGCGTCAGAGAAGTTCTTGGTGAATACACAGTTCTGTACAAGTGTTAGAAAAGTCCAAAAATAAATAACCAAGACCAGATTCAGTTTCTTTAATAAACTGAGCAAAACAAAATACTCCAGAACTGCTTATCCTGTGTCTTAATGTTTCTTCGTTGCTGTGTGGCATATTTTAACCCTTTTTTTTAAATAATTAATGCATTTGCTGAAAACACTCGCCTTGATTAGCCCGTTGTCTTTCCCATCATTCACGTTTTTCCAGGCACACTCTTTCCAGTTCTTAAAAGGCATCGGACCGAGTTCTCCTTTTTGACCGGGTGGACCCTGGACTCCAGGATCTCTTTTAGCACCTTTCTGTCCCCTTACACTAACAGGGTTCATGCCACCAGGAGGTCCCTGGGGTCCAGTCTTCCCCGGCAATCCTTGGTCACCTTTAGCTCCATCACACCCATCACGCTCGTCACGTCCATCACGGCCTGGTGCCCCAGCTGAACCAGGCTTGCCGTGCATGCCGGGAATGCCACGACCATAACAGAAGGGAGGAGGCAGCTAGTTTGTAATATAACATATCAAACTCACTGTTAACAAAAGCCTCTATCAAGTTCCGGTGATCATGCCCCCACCAATGTCTGACTCAAGAACACGCAAGATTTTGAACATTTTACTCGATTGCTCTAAACATTTTGAATGGTTATCAAAATTACCATCAAATTTACAAAGAAGAACATTAAAGCTACTTAAAATAGTGTTTTGATTTATCATTACTCTAAAATTTAATGGGTCAAAATTCAATTTTACGAATTAGGATTACGCAATATTTGAGGCCATTTTGAGGTCTTGTCACGGTGGATGCAAAAGAATGGGTCCGTACACTTTTACACAAATTTCCTTTATTTTGATATGCAATAAGCCCGGTTTTTGATAAATTTGAATGGGTCAAATCGCCGCTCAAGTTGGAGGTCTTCTCCTCAGTGTTATTGCTGTTCTGCGGATCCGTACAAGCCGTGAAAGAAGGAGCGAAGGGCCCAAATACAGGATTCACGGGCTATTCAGTGCCGTCCTCTACACGCCGTATAAACAAGTAAGTCAAATTTTAACTGACCGGAGTTTTTTCCTCAGAGTTATCAAAGATTTCCAGTTGCTAGTGACACTAGAATATGTCTGATGCGGTTATGTTTATCGAACTTTCAGCTATCTCCTCTACACAATATTATTGCCAAGGAGAACGTGAACCTTCTCTCGCAACAGTCGTGCATGGAGGAAGTCCTTCAAGAAAAGGGGATTTGCGGCATCATCACCAACAGCCGAATAATGAAAAAAATCAATACACAGCTTTTCCTCGCCCATTCTTTGGCTTCCCCTCTGTTGCTATCCCTCCATCAAATACATCCTGATCAATTCGTACCTCAACACGAGTTGCTGTATGGATCGTCCTTTCGGCCAGAATACAATTTCCTTTTAATTACTCGATACAATTCCCCTTGAACTAATTCCATACGGTCCTCAAGAGACGTAGAAGACGGAATAAAAAGAGGTTCCATCCGTTAAGAAAAAAATGTCACGCTCAGATCCCCATGTACTGTTCGGCTGAATCCTACGTAGTGAATTTTTAATCGCTTTCCGATCTTGTCAACATCTGTCACTGCAGAATAAATTTTGCCGTCATTTTTTACTTTAGTCAGCTTTGATGTAAAAAGTCCATCGGCGTATCGTTTTGGTGGTACAGATTCTTTCTTCGTTCTCCCGGCCGCCATGTTTACATATGTAAATTAGTCGTGCGCAAGCGCAGTAAGGAGAATTATTGTCCGCGCAAGCCTGGACGTAGCCTGCGTGTAGACGTCTCCTATTTCCTTCTACAGGAAATAGGAGACGTCTGCACGCAGGCTAGCCTGGACGCCAGTTAAGGCAAATGCTCACGCTCGTGGGAAATAAGTTTGATATGAAAAGAATTGAAGAATATCGTTTTAACTATAAATTTTTCTAGCTACCTGTTGTAACTGATGCCTTACTCCTCATTATATTTTAATTATTTATTTTTCGTTTTTCATTTCCCAACTTTAGTGTGGAGATTAAAAGCAACGACAATGAAAGGAAGAAAACGATCGCTCAAACTCAAAGAAGTCAAAAGTGATGAAACACAACAAAGCTACGATTAACAACGTACGTGGAAAGTCGCGCTGAAAATGGTAAAACAAACAATATGGCGGGGAGGGCAAATGCTGCCAATATGCCTCCATTTTTGTGCTGTAGTTTCAATTTCAGCTATTCCCCGGCTGGTTTGTTGTTTGCAGAGTTCTCAACATGGATTTTCCTCTTGTTAACAACATGGGATCTTCTCTAACAAAAACAGAAGCTTGGAAATGTTACCATTTTAAGTCATGTGTTATATAACATTGGTCAGCCCTTATAAGGCATAACGATCAGACACAGGGAACCTGACTTGCCATACACATGAAGCTTAACCAAATACGGCAACTTGTTCTACCAAATATGGCAACACCTTAGACAGCGTTGAAAGGCTTCTAGGATTTTTCGATTGGGGATAATCTCGTCATCTAACAATATTGACAAGTTTTCGACACGTCGCTAAAAACGACGTTTAGCATGCTGATTGTAGACTGATAGCAAGGTACTCGAATTGAAAGCTTGCAATATTGTGGCTACCGCTTCTGGGGAAAAAAGTGTCATTCATTAAAATGGACGTTTTGCCAAGTCACTAACAGAGCGAGGTGGGGAGGGGTTACTCTCTACAGTGGGGTCGCCTGGTCGCAGAAACACCCTGTGAAGTAAAAGGTATAGCAACGCGAAGATATACAGAAAGCTTGGATCTTACGAGTAACCGTTTTTGACTTGCCTTTGAGTTTCGCGAAATGGGTGCAGTTTTGTTCTAGGTGTATGGAGAGGGTACCAAAAATTCAGTGGTATATGAGAGGATAAAGGATAAAGTTCATGCCGGAGTCCCTGCTTTGAGAAAAAGTCTCTCCTCCACCGTATCCCACAGAGAAACTCATTTGGTGCGAGGCGAGAGGGCAGGCGCGAGCTTAAAATCTGGAACAAATTTTAAGTTGCTACTTCTTGAAAAACACTTTGCAACTAGAAAACAGATTCAATAAGACACATTAGCAAATAAAAAACAAATTCAGATTTTACTGAAAGATTTATTTGGTATTGTAACGCGATTTTACAGTTTCCTCCCTTGATATAAGGCACATTTTAGCCTTCAGAACAGAATTACTTCCTTTATCCATTTTATGCCAAGAAAAAACTATAAGAAAATTACATAAAAACGTCTATAGCTAACATAAAAAGAAGTGAACACTGAAGTCAACACACAATTTAAACATTCTACCTTTAATTGTACGCCAGGCGCTCGCAAATAGAAGACCCCTTTTAGTACTGTCGCACGGCTTTCAGATTTATGAGTAACCTGTTTAAAGAACTTACGCTTACGCTTTATGCTTTGAACCAAGACTTACTTGCCGTAGTTCTGCGTGTCACGCTCGTGAAAACCATGCTTTTAAGGCATACGCTCAGGAATAAACGAAACAGCAGGATGATTTCGATCTCGGTTGCATATGCAATTCTGAGCTGAGCCTTAGGAACTTCTTCGATATAGATACGGGACACTGAATTCCATCCAGTTTGGGCGTCATCACTTCCATATCCTGCGCAATTGCCGACCCTGAATCCCACACGCACCTTCCTTCATTACAGTGTCCCTCAATATGACGGACGCGGTGAAGATTTTTACCACTTCCTTGCTGCATGTACACAATGTCGTCAATGGGCAGTGGAGCTGAACATTCTGCGTTGTTGAAAGTGAAGTACCAGCGCTTGCAGCAGCTGTTGCAGTTGTAGATTCTTAAATTGCCAGTCCAGTACACATGAAGGGCCGTGTCAGAGAAGTTCTTGGTGAATACACGGTCCTGAACAATTCTTTGAAAACGGAAAACATAATTACGCCCAAACTGGATTCGACGTTTTCATTAAAAGTAAATCAGAATACGTAAGCACGTGCTGCAAAACACGCCTTGATCAGCCCGTTGTCCTCTCACGCTCTGCGCGCGCGACTCGCGTTTCACGCTCGTGATACCCCGTTTCCCTCCCTTTTTGGCGCCTGCCACGCAGGCTAGACACAAGTCTGAGCGACGTACATTAAATTGAGCTTCAAACTAAACTTGAACCGGAGGACTTTCTGTGGGAACTTGCTTTAGAAAGCTGAGGAAGCCAACTTTAATTGTTACTTTACTCAACTTTAATGGCTGCGCAAGTACTTTTGATGCTCAATTTTGATCGGTTAAAAAACGCATTTCTCCCGTGCAGTTATAGGGTGACAGCCATTATCAGTCACCATCAGTTAACAGTTAACCAGTTTACTTGGCTATTAGAGCATAAGAATAGAAATTTTTAGTCTCATTTCGCCATATGAGATGATCAAAAGATTGCACACAGATCACAGTTTTGCAAATGCACACGTTGGGATAAGCAAAAACTCTGTACACTTGGAATAAAAAAGGCTTACCTGATTCACGCTTTTACACAGTTAAGAGTACGCCTCGGCTTGAGTAGCAAACACTCAGGAACTAAATGAAGTTGCTTTTATGATCTTGAGTATTTGTTTTATTCTTTCGGGTGCGTGTAAGAACACGACTAAAAACTGAAACTATACCGATTATCATAACACTCCAGTTCTTCAATATTATTGACAATTTTTTATAGCCAAGTTGTTCCATGGCACGCCTCGTCTATTTTTCTTAATGTGATCTGTCAGATCTGTCCGGACAAGAAACGGTACGTGATGACCTTAACGCTTTCTCTTTGTTACATCAATTATATATGATGTACTTAGATTTGCCCAAACTGCATGAAGATTGACAGTATACAAGAGCTGAAGAGCACCAAAAATTCAAACCACGACCACAAAAAAATACCTGCACGACTCACAAAAGATGAACTGAACGGCGTAAGGCAAATGTATTTTTATTATTATAACTTTGCTTTAAGTACCAGTTGGCCAATGAACTATTGTTCCTCGAGCTGATCCCGGGCAACTAACACGACGAAACACACATTCAGCTATTTTTCATCGTAGAGGCACTTATGGGCTGAGCGCGTCAGCCATTCGACCCACTGTCCTAATGTTTCTCCTAATAGTTCTCTTCGGTGCAACTTAACAAAAATCGATTACACCTTTCCAAATTTTTATCTTTCATTTCACTTTTTGTTTCAACGTTAATTAACTGTCCATCATTCCCCTCCCGCCTAGTCCTTCTCCGTTCCAGGGACCCGTTTCTCGAAACTCCCGATAACTTTTCGGGCCCGAAAACTATTTTAGGTGCACAATATTCTCCAATAGCTATACAATTTTTATTGATTTTGAAAGCTGAAGTTTAATTTCATATACCACATGATAAATAGAATTGTGCATGCTCAATGCGTCTTGACAGCATGAAATAGCATGATGGTGATCGCCCGTACGTAAGGTGAAACTCTTCTAAGGGTCAAACCTCTCTTCATATTACTTTGAGTCCACAGATGAGAACCAAAGATCTACCATTCACTCGGACAGCTACTGAGCGGTGATACTGAAACCCAACCTACTACTATTAGGGCCACTTATTTGTGGCCCTAACAAAATCTCAACAGGAATTTTTTCACTGATCAAAAAAAAAGCGTTGTTCCGATGCATCTGTCGTATTAACTTGGTTCCACTCTGCTAACAGGCTGTATCTTTTATGTCACACTTGTCTAGCAATTTGTTTCACAAAGTTAAATTTTGAATTTTTGTCCTGATTGAGTGCTCTTCTAGATGTCTAAGGTTAAAAGAAGTTAAATGCACGTGCAACTTTACAGTTTTGTTGTAACAATGAATACACTGGTGCCTGCATATTGTTACGTTGTACCCGGGTGGAGCCTGAACGTCGGGAGGGTCTGAGGGGAGGGGAGGGTCCATACTTCTGCCTTCAGGTAAACAAAACTCTCGGTTTCCGCCACTTTTACCAATTTGCTGTTCATGTAATATAGCGCGAAAAATAGACCACTCTTAAAGTTCATACGAAACTACATCTGGGACTCAAGTAACGCATCTTCCATATCCCCACCAGTCATAGAAATCAACATTTTACTGACTCGCTGCGCTCGTTTTACCATTCTAATGTAAAATTAATATCTTCGCGCCGCCGTGTAATCTCCTCTATTTCTGTATTCCCACCCTCTTATAGTCAAATGCCGTTTTACTTCCGGTTGCCACGCCCGTTTTTAGCTGGAAAGTTTTAGCCATCACGTCGCCCTGTCCCTCTGTGGGTGCAAGCGGCACTCCGATTCTCTTTCTCTGGGATTAAGCTTTTTGAGGAAAGCGAGAGGACAGAGGGTGGGAGTTATTTCTGTGTTAACATTTTCGTTGAGAGATCTCGAACTTGCAGTTCTCTCCTTACTTGTCTCTCTATCGCTCACGAAAAAGAATTCGAAGGAGTCCAATACCGATTCTACCCTGGCATTGGACAAACGAAAGAAAGGAATTTTGCGATAACAGTTATCTTGAAATATTTTTATGGTCGACTATTCCTCTCATTTTTCATTGCAACCCTTTTGACGTAATTCGCCACTGTTGGTCACCGTTGTTCTTAATTAAATTATAAACGTGATTGTTACTCTTCATAAATACACACCTGACAGCAATTGCCTCTTACAGGGGTATGTGTAGGATCTAGGATAGGAACGGGGGAGGGGTTGGGGCAGGAATCGAACCACACAAATTATCTGGTAAGATCAGAGATCAACATTTGTTACTTTTTTGAAACCGCCATCAGAATTTTGGGTATTTAATAATTGGATCACTGATGCCAAAAATACCTTGTTGTGACCCTGGTACTTGCACTGAGGAAGCCTTACGGTTTCACTAATATCTTTGTGGTTTATAAAGCGACTTTGACGTTGACGCTCTTTGTATTTAGAGAAAAGCACGAGAATATATATTGTATTTCTTTATCGCAACCATCCTTTCCAGCTATTTAATTGTGGTCTCCTTGCTATTTTCTGTCGTTCTTTTTTTCCTTTTTTCCAATCAAAATGCCTTGTTTAACAATGACAGAAATTAAAGCAGCATACACTAAGTGATAAAACAGGCACCCTTTCATTTTCAAACAACCCAGCTTAATTCCAGCAGCAGAATTGATACACCTACGGCACGTAATTTTAACAGAAGAAACTTCTGTCAAATGAGTACGAAATTAAACAATTATTCTACAACCGTTTTAACAAAAGCTTTTACATGAGCAAGAGTGGTTGTTTGTTTAGGACTAATCCTGAGCCTTAGGAACTTCTTCGACAAAGATCCGGGACACTGAAATGTATCCCGTGTAGGCTTCGCCAGAGGAGTGAGCCTCACAGTTACCGACCCAGAATCCCACACGCACTTTCCCTTTGTGGATGCCGTTACAATGTCCCTCAATATGGCGGACGCGGTGAGGATTTTTACCACCACCTTGCTCCATGTACACGATGCCGTCAATGGGCAGTGGAGCTGACCATTCTGCGTTGTTGAAAGTGAAGTACCAGCGCTTGCAGCAGCTGTTGCAGTTGTAGGGCCGTGTCAGAGAAGTTCTTGGTGAATACACAGTCCTGTACAATTGTTTGAAAAATGCAAAAATAAATAACCAAGACCGGATTCAGTTTCTTTAATAAAACTGAGCAATCAAAATACTCCAGACCTTTTTATCCTATAATAATTTTTCTTTGCTGTATGGCATATTTTGACCCTTTTTTGAATAATTAATTCACGTGCTAAAAAACACTCGCCTTGATCAGGCCGTTTTGTATTCCCTCATTCAAGTTTTTCCAGGCACACTCTTTCCAGTTCTTAAAAGGCATCGGACCGAGCTCTCCTTTCTGGCCGGGTGGACCCTGGTCTCCAGGGTCTCCTTTAGCACCTTTCTGTCCCGTTACACCAGCATGGCCTATGTCACCAGGAGGTCCATGGGGTCCAGTCTTCCCCGGCAATCCCTGGTCACCTTTAGCTCCGTCACGGCCATCACGGCCATCACGTCCATCACGGCCCGGTGCCCCAGCCGAACCAGGCTTGCCGTGCATGCCGGGAATGCCAGCACCGTAACACAATGAAGATGGTTGCTATTTGAAAAAAGAGAAGAATTGTCGGATATTTGTTTTAATATACAGTTTCCACTGTAATCTGGTTCACACGTCAGATACAATCATGGTGACGGGAATAAGACTTTATTTTATTGTAAGATGAGTTAGGTACAGGCGCGCCCTAGTTGTCTTGTTCTAACGCATACGTTTTCAGCAAGCGACCCCTTACGTTGCCGTAAAAATAGCATTTAGTTCCGCTTTTACTGCTCTCCCATCCCTACCCCATTGAAAAAGCGAACTGAATGATTGAAAGAACGAAAGAACGAACAAACGAATGACATAACGTACAGCAGTTTGAGGGCTTCCCTTGCTGTCGCTATTGTTCTTCGCAGCACAGATTGTGGTTAGCAGTAACAACAATAAACTGAACATGGTGATCAGCTGGACATTTAACCGCTTGATTGCTCAACTGTCTTTCAGTGGTCTGTGGACATAAGTATGACATTTCAACGTTAGCTGTCTTTGCAACTACCGGTCACGATTACGCAGACTCGTTCGATAATTATGTGTTCCAGAATTCTTAGGGGAAAATTACAGGGATACTCTGGTCTACCGTAACGGCGGGGATATCAAACATCAAAGTTGCAAAAAGTAAATGCCGGGGTAAATTGTTTTTGGTTTTTCAGTCAGGAATATACAACAATATTAACTAGGTGAGACGAAAAAGGTCAAAAACTGCCTTTTCTGTTACAATGTAGCTATGGCCGGACTCATTGCAGTCTTTGCACACGCAATATCCTTTTTCTGTAAAGAGGATAATTGGGTTTCTTATCGTATTTAGCTCAGTACTTCTCAACTGAACTGAGTGCCGGGTTACTTGGTACATAAACAAACTTTGCATGTACCATCTGAACTGAGATAGAATACGGACTACGCTCTTAGTATGAGAAGGGGATGGAAAAAGTGTAATTTTAATATTTTAGAGGGACGCTGAAATACACTGCAACGTGAAAGGAATAGCAATTAAGACTATTTATACAGTTAAGTATAATTCCCTGCCACAGGTGACCTGGGGAGACAGGGAGGGCAGATGGAGGATTGTGAAAACAAACAAACAAAATCCTGGTGTTACTTTTAGTTGCGTAAAATTGAATGGTTCTAAAATACCCCTGATTTTCTAATATCTGTGTTGCTTTATTACAAACTGTCATTTTTTCTTCGACAAAAGCTTCTGTACAACATAACGGAGAAACATACATCGGAGGTAACTAAAGAAAACAATGCCGTGTTAGCCTTCGTGTTCGCCTTCGTGTAGTTTGTAAGAGTGTACTGTTTATAAAAAAGTTTGCAATAGTCTCAAGAGTTTTATTAGTCATAGAAATGATTCTCGCTACAATGGACGGTCACTTTGAGTAGGTGAAATTCTCTGTGCAGTACTTCGATTCCAATTAAATAGGTGTTTTGTATTAAGGCCCTTGATATGTTATCCCGGCCCTCTTACGAAAAAGCTATAGGTAAAAGAGTAGAAAAGATTACAAAATGCATACTGAACTTACAATTAACTGGTGATTCACGATCTTACACAACTGCTTCTTCTTGTCTTCAGTCGCAAACACTCGAGAACCTGTAGCTAACTGAATAACGCTTCTCAGTTGCTGGCTTTTGTCCACGTCAGTGATCGGTTACGTGCAAGAATGCTTTTGGAAAATAAAAGTTACAGACTGGTTGCAATGATTGGTAGATGTTTATATTCACTTGTTTATCAATGGTATATCTTGAGAACATCGTTTTGAATCCAGTTATTTTTTTTGCCAGACAGAAGGCACTGCTATGTGGCTAGGTCAAACCATATCAGTAGTTATTGGAGATAGAATTATGGGAAAATATTGATGAGTAGGAATTGTCTCGTCTCTTGTAGGAATATCATGGTCAAAAATGTTACGAAAAACACCCGCTTTTATCTATTTCAACTGAAGATGACACTGATATTAATCCTGTATAGCTTACAACAACATTTGATACGATTCCTATCATTTCATTTAGTCCAATCATCATCCCGTGGTCATATGTTCATATCTCCGTGCTATTTAGCAACAATTTTAAGGTTGAAAATCCGCTAACACATTTTACACGGTTGCAGCTTATTGCAATGCCACAAAAATTTTCATCAAAGTATTAATTTTTATGCGCCCTCGTGGACATACTTTAACTAACAATAAGATCGCAGAGAGATAAAACCCTTTCAGGAAGTCAATTGCAAGTCCGGGTTGTTAAAAAAAACAGTTGTTGATTGAATTGTTATTGTAAAGAAATTGGCCCCATTCCCGGTAGAATTGGATTAGTATTGGATCAATCGCCCCATGGAATTTGAGGAGTGTAAACGAGAGCTTTGGATAATGTACAAATTTAGGTTTGATGATGACGTTTAACTGGAGCTATCATTCTTTCACAAAATTTTGGATTTATTAAATGAGTGGCCACCGTAGAGGAATTGAAAGCTAGCGTTTCGACCGTTGGCCCTTCACCGGGGCGAAGGACTTTAAGGACTTGCTTTCCGTAATACGGAAGGGATTCGCTCTGGCGAAGGGGTAACGCTCGAAACATCAGCTTTCAATTTCTCTATACATACGTGGTGGTCAATCTCATTTGAAAAATCAACGCATTTGAAAAATCCAAAATTTTGTGTTTCTCTTCCGCACCGACTAAGTAAGAACTAGAAACTAGCCCACTCTATTATTCTTTCACGCCTCTGGCCTCCTCTTTAACAGTCGAACTAAAGTCCGACCTGAATTTGCACCACAAGCGTCAAAACTATTTTCCAACCGCCATACTTTATAGAGAAAATCAAAACGGAAAATCTTTCACTTTTTCTCTAATCATCATCCCTGAGTATCAGAAAACCATGCATATATACGTCCCTGAGTAAACAATGCCATTGCGCAGTAGCGTTACGTCGATAATTGTACTCATGTAAGTGTATGTAGGTGCAAGCGTATTATTGCACGTATAGTCAGTTATATATAAGTTTGTTATGTCTGTTATGAAAGTAAAATTAAAAAGCACTGGGCTTTTTATTGCAAGAGACATTGCAGGAGACAAAACACTTTTGATGTATTTAGTTATCTCGGTTGTTCTTGTTGCTTTAATTTTCGATTCAAGCCACTCACATTTTCATATTCGCTCTTCTATGACGTCATGGCCACACTTATCTTAGGGGTGGTGACGTCAGGAATAAGAGAGGTGAATCTGTAACATAAGGAATCAGGGATGGAGCTGTACAATTTTCTTGTGGATTAAAGATAAACATTTCTCATGCTTTAAAGGCCGGGGATCGGAATTTTGTGCATTAAAATGGGATTAGTGATTATCTCATTACGTCCCTGATACTTGAAGCGAGGAAAGCTTTACAGTTTTTCTTCCTTCACTAACAACGCGTTATACAATATTAACAATGATCATTTTCTTTAAACTTCACTTCTTTTTTTTTTTTTTGAAGTGCTTTCAAAGTGTATGTAGGGGAGAGAGAAAATAAAGCAGCATGTACATATAATGAAACAGGCACGTATTTCCTTCTCAAACACTTTATGTTTTATTTAGCATACACCAGAATTAATACGCCCACAGTACGTAATTTTAATAGCACAGAAGTAGAACAAAATTAAGCAATCTAATCTATTCTATTTAAGTAAGGATGGTAAGGAATGGTTGTTTGCCTTAACAATTAAGCCTGAGCCTTAGGAACTTCTTCGACAAAGATTCGGGACACTGAAATATATCCCGTGTAGGCGTTGGCAGGCGTATGACTCTGACAATTACCGACCCAGAATCCCACTCGCACCGTTCCTTTAGGGATGCCGTTACAGTGTCCCTCAATATGGCGCACGCGGTGAAGATCTTTACCACTTCCTTGCTCCATATACACTATGCCATCAATTGGCAGCGGACCTGAACATTCTGCACCGTTGAAAGTGAAGTACCAGCGCTTGCAGCAGTTATTACAACGGTAGATTCTCAAGGCGCCTGTCCAGAAAACATGAAGGGCTGTATCGGAGAAATTCTTCGTGAACACACAGTCCTGTTAAACAATGTGAGGAGCAAACGTAAGATGGCCGCTTATTATAAGTAACCTTAAACAAAGCAACAGTTTATTTATTTTTTTATTTTTTATTTTTTAATTTTTTTTTATTTATTTATTTATTTACTTAGTTGTTTTATTTAATGTTTTTTTGTGAATGAAAATATAATTTCTCAGCTTTTGGTACTGATACATCTCATTGAGCAACACAAGAGAAGACGGTGGTGACAACGTTGTTTATAATATTTTCGTTTGTTGATATTCACGATTTTTCACCCTTCCCAAAGGTAATGAGCAGTATATCAAAGGAAACGTTTAACTTACCTCGTTTTCGAGAAAACTGGTAGCAGGTTGTATGGTTCATGTTTTGCATTTCAGGTTTAGTTAAGGAGTTAAAGGACTTTTTGTTGTCAATAGACAACTTGCCTTGATGAGACCGTTGTCTTTGTCATCATTCAAGTTTTTCCAGGCGCATTCTTTCCAGTTCTTAAAAGGCATCGGACCGAGCTCTCCTTTCTGGCCGGGTGGACCCTGGTCTCCAGGATCTCCTTTAGCACCTTTCTGTCCCGTTACACCAGCATGGCCTATGTCACCAGGAGGACCCTGGGGTCCAACCTTCCCCGGTAATCCCTGGTCACCTTTAGCTCCGTCACAGCCATCACGCCCGTCACGTCCATCACGGCCTGGTGCCCCAGCCGAACCAGGCTTGCCGTGCATGCCGGGAATGCCACCGCCATAACAGAAGGAAGGAGGTTGCTAGTTTCAAATAAGAAAAGAGTTGTAAAATATCTAAATTATATTAGCCACCTGCATGGGCTCCTGCCACCTGTTATAAAATGCTCTTCTCTTCATTAGATGTGGGCTAGTATAGAAAGAAGCGCTTTATCAGAAGCATAGCATGCGTAGCAAGCGTTTCCGTAGCGCCCGTTCGAGGCATTTTTCGCTTTTTGGCAGCGCGAAAATTGGGGCGAGCGCAACACTGATGGAAGGAGCGGGGAGGTGGAGCCAAAAAACGAAAAATGTTTCAAACCTACGGAAAGCCCTAAGGAAACGCTTGCTACGCAGGCTATCAGAAGCGAAGATCTGCATGGTGAATTTACCCAAGTTAAGCCGGCTGCTTTTGGCGTTGACACCGCTGCTAACCAATCGGATCCACCCACATTACGGGGTTCCCACCCCACCCATACATGGCAGGCAATAATCTTTTCCTTTGTTCATATGGGGTCCTTTACTTGGAACGAGGCGATAAGATTAAAGATTTTAGATCATACAATATCTTATTATTTTTGAAGGGGCAATGAATTCTTTGTTTGAATTTTCCCCTCCCTCCTCCTATACACATTACCGTGTCCTGAGGGGTCCCCTTGCTGTCGCTTTTTGTCGTCGCAGCACAGATTGTGGTCAGCAGTAGCAGCAATACACTAAACATTGTGATCATCTGGATAAGTTGGCTGTAGAGTAGATATAAATTATTCAGTGCCTCGGTCTATTCTCAACATATGATTAGCCTTTTTTTGTCCCTAAATGGGCGGTTAATCGGAATTAGGGGCGGGGATTGTTTTTTTTTGCAACATTGTTGGGAAACAAACTCTAGCATCATTCTCTTCTTTTTAATAATGTTTCTATTTCAATCCCTTTCCCTCTACAGGAGCCCCGTTTTCAGGGATCAGGTCTATGCAAGACGAACACACGATCGTGTGGACACGAGCCACGCAGGTACGTGTTTCACGTATCCACGCGGTGGCCCATGCCCCAAGGAGACAACTGCTACGCGGGTTGGAAAGATGTGAACCATTGAACGTGCTGCGATGCACGAAAAAAAAAATGCTAACTAAAATCAATCCGATTAAATTTCACCCCTAAGGGCTCCTTGGAGTCTTAGCTGGATTGGTTGCACCCACTGTTCTTTGCCGTCGTCCCATTAAGTTCAATAAACGAAAAGGGTGTTTTTTGTTTTTGTTTTTTTGTTTTTTTAGTTTTCAGTTTCGGTTTCAAGAAGCCTTATGGGCACGCACATACTTACATAGCACTGAGCCCATCCCAAAACGTAAACCTTTTATTTGACGAAACAAATCCTGTTTTGTATTGTTCCTTCCGTAAAATACTTATATGTCTCCCAGTAGGTTAGGTGATACCCTATTTTACACTGATTGTTGGGCAGTTATCGGATTAAGATATAGTAGTGTTTTGTTTGAAAATACGTATGTTCATACCTTGGGCGCTCCCGACGGGCGCTCCCTGAAAATGGACTATTTTTAACAGTGTTTAACCTCAGACAAAATCAAGGTACGTTTAGCCTTGGCACATTATTGCGTTAAAACACTCGTTACCTTCAACAGACACTTACAGGAAAAGTACTTTAAATCTTGAAATTCGTACCTGAAAGATGGTAGCAAGCATTGCAAGAAAACATACTCAAACAGGTCAGCAACGTGTGAATACTTACCGTGACAGTGTTGTTTCTGTGGGGTGCTCGCACGAATGAGAACAAAAAATATGATACGCCCTCAATCTGAAATTCCGGCGATGGTGTTAAAAATCTGTTGCTAAAAAGAAAAGTACGTGCTTCTGTCGCTTTGACTATGGAATAAACTAAACATAGAATTCAGAGAAGTTTCACACCTGGTCTTACACAATTGCGAGTGCTATTCGCCTTCGTTTACACCCAAGCACTGACGTTCAGTGGGTAACTTTGACAGCGTTGTTCCTGTGGGACGAGCGCACGTATTTAACCACGACCGAAACATTAAGCTAATTAATAATTAAACTATTTAAGTGCCTAGTTCTTTAACATGATTGGTAGTTGTCAGTATAGCTGATTATTAAATATACATCTCCTCTACTTTGAGCCAATCGATGTGTACGAACAAGAGACACTACGTGACAATCCGCGCGTTTTTGTTTTTTGTTTTTTTTTCGGAGGCGGGGGTGGGGGCGCAAGAAAGAAATGAGAGAAGATTGCACGCAGGCTATGGTACGTGCCTACAATAATGTCTTCTTGAGAATTGCTCATTAAAACACAAGCTCATAAACCTGATCGTATTTCATTATATTTATATTTACAGTTATCAAGAAAAAATAGAAAGAAACCCGGAAGAATATGTCTGTCAGTAGTAAATACAGAAGGTACATAATATAGGATCAAAAATCAAGCCGAATGAAAAAGTGGCTTTACCGCCTACTTCGTGGGCTTAATCACGGAGAGGGATAAGTTTACAAAATCAAAGAAATCAGGCAGAACTGTGGAAAGCGGAAAGGGAGAATTAAATTCTTCCCAGCCCTACTCTTTGCTTCCCATTGCGATTCTCTAACGGTTTTCTCAAACGGTTTCCTGCCCTTCCCACCCCCCCCCCCCCCACCCTCTCGGTTGCGCTTATGCTAGCATGGGTTCCAAGAAGCTAGCTTTTTAAAAAACGTATTTATGTTGTTGTTGTTGTTGTTGTTGTTGTTGTTGTTGTTGTTTGTATTTTCGTTATTATATTTTCGAACATTTGTTCTGTTAATATATAGATAGGCATATCAGAGTTTACCTCTCTGATGATGAACATTTTTATTTTTATTTCATTATTATTATTATTATTATTTTTCTTTTTTTTTTGACTTAGTGGATATGAACTGAGAAGCCTGATCCATCCTGATACGAAAGATGTCCATGAAGTTCGGTGGACATGAACTAAATGTAATGATCGGGGTCTAAGGAATTTTAGCATTTTTTGGTTTGTTTTGCTTTTTTTTGTTTTTGTTTTTGTTTTTCATGGTTTTTGTTGTTGTTGTTGTTGTTGTTGTTTCTTTTTTTGTTTTGTTTTTTTTTCGTGATGGATGGTATGGTCTTCGCAGCGATTGCGGCTTATTTTCTCTTTCACTCAAATATTGCCGGCTTCGAGAAAACAGGAACTGCTTCTCGTCTACCTCTTAATTAACCGTTCACGAATATCAAAAAAAGCAAAACTAATGTGTTTTATTTTTACGTTTCACGTGCCTGTTTTTCGTTTCCAAGGTTCCCGCGAAACCCGCGATCAGCTCGTTGCTCGTAGCTTATTCCCAACTCTCTCACGGTCCACGGGTTGCATTTCAAATATGGCGGAGATTGCATCAAATCTTGGAAATCTGTGAGGCAACATGCGGTTTATTCATGAATTATGCTAAAAGAGTTATTTGCATTGTCACGGTAATGATGTTGGCCTTCGGGGACTGAAATTGAAAATGGTAGATGCTGTTAATAGTACTGCGATTGAACGAGAAAGAGAAATATCTACAGGCATGCCAGATGTCCCGAGCAAAGTTTCAGAAAGCTCTGGCGTACAACGTTCGACTCCCTGGACTGTACGCAAGTTATTCATTTTAGCCTCGTTATTCCTTGTCTACTTTGTAGTATTCGCAGCTTATTCTGTATATGCACCATTTTTTCCAAGCGAGGTAAGTGTGATAGCCCAGATAGCTTGTCAAATCACAGAGAATGGAAGGGTAGCTTCCAATGACTGCTCCCCCGCCAAAATTAAAGTTCCCATAAATAATTGAGTTCAGTGAGTGAAAAAAAACAATTAGATTTCAAGATTTACGAGTTTTATCTTAAACCCTGATCTTAAAATTTACGTGTTAAAGATCTCGCTGTTACTTGTAGTTTTTGAAGCAGTGGCAATTTCTTGCAAGGTCAGCAAGATTTGGGTTTCTGCGTTGACCTATTTATATATGCACCTGTCATTGTTGAGTTATGCAGGGTGCTTGGAGGAAGGCATTGGACCTGGGGTATTTGATCTGGTTCAAGATTCAAGACTCAACTTGTAATTTTTCAAAACTTTATTTCTTAAATTTGAGGTTCTAAACTTGGACTGCTGCTCATCTGCCAACAGCATAATTACAGTATTATAAAATGAGAATGGTCAGTCAGACCTGCCAACTCTCACGGTTTCACCGTGAGACTCACGGTTTGGGATATCAACTCACGGTCTCACAATTTGGCCTCCAAATCTCACCGTGAATCAGATAATCTTGAAATTGCCAAACAATTCAGATAGTATGAAGCAATATTGAAAAATCCGTGTTGAAAATGGTCAAATTTGTCACATCTAATGTTTGAGGGAAACCTAGGTACAATTCCAGCCTCATTCCCGTGAAACACAGGTGTGCTTAGGTCTCTGGAAGGCTACAGCTGTGAACAGTAAACTCAACCTGGCGCCTCGCGTCGACAGCGAAACAGAAACTGACTCTTCAAAATATGCGGCAAAAGAATACAGTAGGTGCACAGATAAGGTAGAGAATACCTTGAAACAAGAAATCTACAATTTTTATTTTCATTTAACACTTATTTTGGAAATCTCCAGGTTTGAGGTCCCAATCTCCAGGTTTTTCTGGGCTTTTTTTCAACATCTCCAGATTTGCATGTTTTGGAGGTTGGCAGGTCTGGTCAGTGGTCGAAAGTGAAGGAAATATCTTTCTGTCATAACATGAAATTCCTGATTTGCATGTTCTGTCATCGCCATCGTGTTGGTGGTCATAAGCAGAAGGTCTTTCAATCACCTCCTTTTGTTTAACCCTTTTACTCCCATAGTCAGTCATGGAGACATTTAAAGCAGTTCTAACTTTTGAGTCTGTGGATGAAATCCTATTGTGTTACCATTCAAATGAAACCTTTTTAGCAGTACTTTCACATGGTACTATTTGTGTTTAAGTATTTTACGAAATGAAATTTGGGATTTTTCTTAAATTCTCATTACTCTTGGGAGTAAAAGGGTCAATAGCATCACCAACATGGCTGCCACACCATTGTCTTATGGATCTCTAGGGACTGGTTGTAAACCACCAACTACAGACGGCAGTAAGACCCCAAAAGGGGGGCCGGGGGGGAGGCACAAGGAAAAGATCACTATTCAAACCTAGCAAGAATCAAACCTGTTTGATCATCTGGCCAGCTGAAATCCATTCATTGTTGAGTTGTTTAGTAACTCCCAGACACCATACAAAGATGGGTACATGTTCCCTAAGAGATCACAGACAGGCTTAGTGACAGTGTTGATGACCTCCAGGTGCAACATTTATAAACCTCACTTCTCAGAATAGCTTCTCGAGAAGCTTAAGTGATAGGAAATGTAACAAAAACTACTTTGCAAATTAAGCAGTTGAGGCTTCACTCATTTTCTAGTATTTAAAGAGCTTTTTTTTAAATTAACCCTACAGGCAAGAAATAAAGGCGTGTCTGACACTGTGGTGGGATTAATCTTTGGAACTTACCCATTTATGGTGTTTGTCAGTTCTCCATATTTTGGAGTTTTAGTAAGTAAATTGACATAGCTTTAATATTAATTGGTACCAAATAGGTGACTAGTACATGTAACTGTGTTTTAGTCTTAATTTTCAAGTTGTGCATTTACGCACAGAAGTCATTAGGGACATGACCTTGAGGAAAACAACTTTCAAATCATGTTCCCAAAGCTTTTGCTTGTTCCTGTTGGTTAATGTTCTACCAACAGAGAAAAAGGCTCCAAAGGGACCTTCATCCTGCGAGCAAAGGTTTCTTGGTCACATCCCCCTACATTCCAGCAGGCACGTGAGTTTCCTTCATGCATACCTGTCCAATTCTTTGATCTTTTACCATCCAGAGTTTTGGTGGAAGAAAAATAAAACATACTGGTTTTTAACCAGCTCTTAACCAGTTTTAAAGCTTTTGCATGTTGTGAATGTTGTGTGTGCTGTGACATGCTTGCAATCTTGTTCTACACTGCAGATTTGCATGTAATATGTTGTAGGTTAAAATGAATTTCAGGTCAAAATGATTTCAAACTAGATTGACTTGTGTTCTTATTTTTCCTTTGTTTTGTAGTCATTGTTTATCATCAAACTGAAACAAAGGAAAATACAAATCAATAGTCATGTGTGACCAGACTCGAAAAGGAATTTTTAAGCAACTGCACAGTTATTTTTATAAATAGCAACTGCACTGACGCTCACAAGAATCTTCATTAAGAAGGAGGTGGGTTATCTGAGGAAGAAGAAGAAGAAAGTTAGATTGAAACTAGATTAATTTGATTTGTATTCTTTAATTTTTCCTTTGTTTTGTAGTCATGATCATCAGACTGAAACAATCGAAAATACAAGTGGACCATTCCACATGAGAGGTGAAAAATGGTACTATTTCAAATCCATTTCTCTTGAGTAAAATAGAATTTAAAATTCTACACCATTAAAGAGACTAAACATCAGTGTATTCAAAACATGTATGTCACATTGAGTTCTAGCCATGCACATTCCGTAGGGGTTCTAGCACTTCATAACTCAAAAAAAGAGGAAGCAGAAGGGCCAAAGATAGAACTTCGTGAGAAAATTGGAAACAAACCACAATTGACCCAGAGCATTGACACTGATATAATAGTAGCTCTGAAGCCCAGTTTTCACTAGAGCATGATAATTTCACCTATTGATTAATACTTCCAGAGCGTTAACTGGTTGAAATCTGTGTGCTCACCGTAACGAAAAAGTACTTTTTTCCTGTCTTGGGTAGGATTTAAATCTGCTGGTTCAATGCATCATCTCAGTCTTCATTATTTTATTTGAACTGACTTTGTCAGGTAGAGAAACAGCTAAATTGTAATGTCTGTAATGTAATGTCCATAACAACCATCATGAAAAAGAGCACAAAAATGAAATAAAAGCATTCTAGGGGTTCTGAATCGGATCACTACAAAATGTCAGTGGGAAACAAATGATTCCAGAGATTTTTTGCTTGTTTTTGTGACCAAGAGGTGAATAAATTGGAAAAACATGAAAAAGCTGTGGTTGGCACTCCATGTAAGACAATGAATTGTCACAAAAAATCACATGTATATCTATGAGAACGTACAAAGGTTTACAACTTTTTGTGATTATTTTAGAAGGGATAGTCAATTAATGTGCAAATAAACCAAAATAGATGTACAAGATACTTTTTAGCATGTTATTTTGATGGTCAAATTCACAGCAGGTAATAATGTCTGTAACGTTTTGTGTAATGTCCGTAACAGAACACTTTTACAAATTGTACAAAGCAGAATAAACTTGATGAAAATTAACTGCATTATTAAGAGACTTTGACCAACTGCCAATCATCATACTGAAATACCGGTCCCCTGAAAATGTCTCTCAAATCACAGGAATTTAGCTTTAAAAGTCAGAATTCAAATTGGTGGTTGTTTTAGTTGTAAATGTCGGTAACAGACTTTTCAATTACAATACAGGCAGCTTCAGAAACTAACTTTAAATTTGTTTTTACCAATTAAGAGAGAAGTGTCTAAAGTACATTGTGTTTGACAGCAAATAGCAAAACTATGCATGTCCTGTGTACAGCAGAAGTCCAAAGTTGAAAAATGTTGTCTGAATGAAATGTCCGTAATGGTGGAATGCCCAAATCAAACTAGATTGAAATCATTTTGACCTGAAATTCATTTTTACCTTCAACAAATACATAACCTTTTCCCAGCTCACAAATCAGCAAGAGGATAGGGTGACACTCAAATAAACCTGGTGCAAGGAACATTTTCTGGGAGTTTTTACAAGTTTTGATTATGCTAATGTCTGAGCGCACACCCAAAATGTGCAAGACAGGAAGTGACAATGCATATGACGAATCTTGTGCATGCACAACAGGAATTTAGACAGTTATATTTGTCTGCCAAAAGTACATACACTGTAGGGCGACCAAGAACCCCCAGAGGTACTCCCTTATGTAAGCTATATACACTGTAGGTATGCGCGGTGCCAAAGGGTATGGTTTTTTAGCCTTTTTGGTCTGAAAAAGGGGATAGATTTTGACCATTTTGGTTTGAATTAGGGTGAGGTTTGTGCACTCTGATATGGGATCTGGTATGGTTCTTACAAGAAGCTATCTTTTTATTAATTTTCTTCTCCAGAGAACTGAGGTTTAATTAACATTGGGAATTTGAAGCCCTTCTCAAATGTTTACAGAAATGAAATAGGGTTAGCGTCTGGTCTGAAATAGAGTATCAAGTTTTGGGTCAGGTCTGAAATAGGGTAGGGAGAATCACATATTTTGGTCTGAAATAGGGTGAGGGTTTCTGGAAGTGTGCCGCACACCCCCACTCAAATCTTCAGGAAGTACCCCCTCCCCCCCCCCCCAGACTAAGAATTACCTCTGCTCACAGGGTAAAGAAACAAGATTGGTGTGAATGTACAGCATGGACAGGTACTCATTTTTGACTTGTATTTCAGTTCAGTTCTATTAAAAGGATAATATTAATTAAATTATACATTCCAGTATTTTAGACTGGTTTCATGGTTACATTGTGAAACATAATTGTACTTGATAAATCTGTAAATCTGTTCAGTTTCACAACCACTACATGTACCTCACTAGTTATTTACTTGAACTTGCAGATACCAAAATATGGTCCTTGTTTTGTGCTTATAACAGGAATTTTTCTTACTGGAGGATCCCTGATTTTGTTTGGGTGAGTTGAAATTTGAGAGATGCTCAGTCCACTGAAAACCAGTTTGTTGAAATTTGATGAACATTCAGTAAGTTATAGTTATTAACCTTTTCACTCCCATGTTTTTTTTTTTTTTATAAATTCTGCAAAACAAATAGTTCCTTGCAAAAGTACTGCCAAAGAGATTGCTGATAGCTGCAAAAATTAACACATCAAAATGAAAGAAAAGGTTCACATTTTTTTATTAGCACCATAAATTCAATTTATTCATGTAATGCTTACCTTAACATTTCAATTTTTAATTTTATCCCATTTTCTTTGCACAAAGTAATATAAACAAAATATATAGATTTACATAAATAAAAAGTACGTATATAGTAAGTTACGATAACAGAAAAAAAAAGATTAAATGTGTGCAAAAGAGGAAGACTAGAGAGGAACTAACGAACCATTCAAGCTAGTCCACCTTAAAATTACAGGACAGTAATAAAATTGAACAAAATAATGAGAAATGTAGCAATAATTTAAAATTTGAAATTCTCACACCCATGACTAATAATTAATTATTGAAAAGTATATAGCAAAAATTAGAGTTAGAACATCATGACGCCCATGTAGCTCTGGGATTGTCAGGATCAAAACCTATATGTTTGTAGTAATCCTCACATTGTTTTGTAAAACTAGAGATTCCAAGGTTGCTTATTCTAGTATTATCTGGTAAATTGTTCCATAGATATGGTATAGGATTAAAGAAATTAGCTTTGAAAAGTTCTGTTCTATATACGTTAAGCTTAAGTTTATTGCTTGAGTACGATCTAAGTCTTTTGTCAGCACAAAATTCGAAATAGTCATCAACTGGTACGGTATAATATCCACATTTTAATTTATAAAATGTAGTCAAGTCTTTAACTTCTCTTCGATAAACAAGAGGAAGTAGATTAAGTTTCTGGAGTCTTTCATTATAGTTCAGTCCTGGTAGTATCTGTCTAGTGGCTCGCCTTTGTACCCCTTCTATCATCTTTATCAATGTTACGGTTTTAGGGCTCCAAATCTCTGATGCATAATCTAGATGAGAGCGGACAAAAGCCAAGTAGAGTGATCTAAAAGTTGGTAGAAACTGATCACTTCTGCTGTTTAGTGTGCGCCGTATGAAGCCCAGCATTTTGTTGGCTTTGCTAACTTGAGAACAGATGTTGCCGAGATCTTTCTGGCTTAGGACCTGTTTAATTTCCATAGTTTAATGTTTAATTTCATCATTGCTTTTCAGTTTCTGTGGGATGCTTACAGATCCAACTACATTCATAGTATTTTGCTTTCTGATAAGAACAACTTCAGCCATTGGAGGAGCAGCTTCAGAAACGTCAGCCATGTCTATAGTAATGGAAAAATTTTCAGATAATCTGGGAGCAGTCACTGTATGTACTTATAACTGCTTATTCAGCTTTTTGCTACTGGTACAATTACCGTTCTTGTACGTCATGTCCAGCTGTTTACCATAACATCTCATTTAACCTATGAGACCCAGTCCCCAAAACTAAAGCTCCCCCCCACCACACCCCAAAAAGGTCCCCCCTCCCTCTCTTCAAAGCTTATGGTGAAGTTTTCACAAGACTTGCATACAGCAACATTTACTCAAATAAAGGCTTGTAACTGTATAAATTATACACTGTGGAACATTCATTGGATTTCACATACAGCAAATGCCCACATGCACATTTAATTTTGTAAAGGTGGTTAGCCTTACATGAGTCATGTGCCATCCTTGTGATACTCAAATTTTTTTGTGATGCTCAAATTACTCAGAGTTAAGCCTCTGAGTAAGGAAAGATTTAAAATATTTTAAATGAAGAGAACTCCAAAGTCAGTACCATTGGCATCAGTACCTTTTAAGGCTTTGTGTTTGCTGATTTTTTTTCTGGTTTTGTTCAGGGTGCAGTAGAGACATTTTGCGGTGTTGGTTTTTCTCTTGGTCCAGCTTTAGGAGGAGTTCTTTACACAGTATGTAAGCTGATACAGCTGTTAATATTGCCTACAAATTTGAACTCACAGACATTAGTAAAGATGGGTTCTGCTCAGGTTTGCAAAAAAGCTACTAGGAGGAGATTTTTTTAAATAAGGTACATAGGGACCCTTTTTGTGCTTGGCTCTTCAATTATTGTCTGCAGATTGTAAATTATCTTACTCATGTGTACTGTAAATTATCCTTACATAGGCTGGTGGCTTCAAACTTCCATTCATTGTCATGGGTACCACTATGATTGCAATTATCCCTGTTGTGTTGATTCTCTTAAATGATAAAGGTTTGTGGAAAGTATTCATGTGGTTTTAATTTCAAGAATTTTTAATTTGTGCCTCCTTGGAAGTTTTGATGATCTCTTTCATCCACATTCCTTGAATAGTTTAACACAAAATTTCCTATTATACAGACACAGAAGGGATAAACCCAAGACAGGTCTGTGAATTGGACGTAGAATGTATATGTGACTTTTGTCTCTCCAAGACCAAGTTAGCAAGTTAACACTGTGAAACATAACATCGTGAGTTCGTCAAGCAATCAGGACAACGACCAGAGACTTATAACATCTACTGACAATTCACAATTCACTTGACTCTGATGATGACTTCTGCTCAGGTTGTCAAAACGTCAGTCAATGTCGTCACAAAAATTCCTTCTCAAGACTACACTCAGCACCCATTAAGGATTTGCCAAAACCATAAGTTTTATTTTATCCAAGCAGCAAAGCGTTGTTTGCCCTAGAACAAATCAGCTGAGGCTCAAAATTGTCATATCCGAGAACACTCCCAATCCCTGGCCCCAGCTGACAGTCTGGATGCTCATTACATGCAAGTCACTTGGTCCTTGCTCAGATTAGCCTGTGTTATGTGCAGAAAGGATCGAGAACAGAGGGGGTGGGGGTTAGGCAAGCTCACTACAACTGACAACTGCTTTTCTGTGTACACTTTTCCATTTCCCCAGCTGCTTTAAAAATTAGTGATAGCTCTGTAAATGTAGATGTCCACATAATGGGTGAGTCTGTAACAAATCTGGATTGAGTGCCTTTGTAGGAAATTTTCTGAGAGAGATACAGAAGTTCTATTATAACGTCCAACATGTTTCAGGGTTAAAGTCTACATGTGAGTTACTTTGTTGCTTTTATAATTAGAAACTCAGGAAAGTGACGAAACAGCTGAGCAAACAACGTCCATTTTCAAAGCACTACGAATCCCTGGTGTATTTATGTTAGGTAAGAGTAATCCAATTTTATATAGCTCTCTTTTCGCAATGACATGTGCATGCAAGTACAGTGGAACACTGACAACATCTTATTTACTAACAAAAATCACCATGGTAATTTTTTTGGCCCACCTGCAGGTAGGTTGGCGCTAGTCGAGGCCCATGTAGGCAAGTATCTAGAAATTAAATTTCTACATTGTCTGCTCTTTCAAAAGAAAAAAAAAGTGATATAATTGATGTTATTATACATTGTAGTCACTATCATTCTGTCTTTTCATTGGCTAAGAGCCTACAGTTAATTCTGGGAATCAGCGCAACCTACAGATTATTCACTAATCTGCTAGCAGATTAGTGAATAATCTGTAGGTTGCGGGCGCAAATGCATGATTTCCAAGAGCAATGTGGGAGGCATCTGAAAGCGAAGTAAATTCATGGCTCGTCGATTCGCTTCTTCAACCGAGCAAGAAATTGAAAAATTGCTGAAACAAAAAGGCTGACAAAAACTGCGAAGGAACTGTTCCACGAATACCTTAAGGAAAAAGCGTTCAGAAGCTGGAAGACAAGAAGGCCACAAATGTTGAAATTGTTTGCCGTTATTTTATTTACCTGTAAAACAATGTATAATAAAACAATTATTAGATTTGGTTTTTGCGATATCCGGAATAATCAAGGTCTCAGGCGGTAAGTGTTATCAGCCTCGGCCTCCGGCTGCGGCTGATAACAGTTACCTCGACCTTGATTATTCCGGATATCGCAAAAACCTCATCCAATAATTGTTTATAATCTACTTCAGTGTGGTTAGACCTGACTCACTACTTCATTGGTTTATAAAGATATCCTTTTTGCGTTTGCAGCACTCTGTTATGTCATCATTGGCTTATCGTTTGGATACATAGATCCTATTTTTGGTCCTCACATGAAACAAGTAAGGCGATATTAATTAAGAGAACTCACTTTGGTTTTACTGCTGCTGTCAGATAGTGACATTTGTTGAAAATCCCACGAAAATTCGAGCCGTCGAAGGAAACACAGCACTGATCAAGTGGACCAAAGTTCGAATTAACGAGGGTAAATTTTAACGCTATAATGGGTGAAGTTGGGAAAAAATTGCTTTAATTTCGAGTTATGGGTATAATTTTTGCGGCATCTCAATTGTGCAATTTTGGAGAGGTTACATTTCGTGACACTAAGTTTTCGTGAAAAGGAAGCATTTTTCCAAACTTTCCTTTAAAAAAGATCAATGGAGGTCCGGGTAAATTAGCTTCTTTCCTTTATGGCGATTTCAAAAAATCGCGAAAACCGTGATAATTTGATGTCGTGAAAGTTCCCTGTACCAAGAACTTTCCTCTCTTGTTTTTAGTGCTTGTTGGTAAATTCTGTACTAAAGCCAGTTGTAGTGATTGTTTGTTTGTTTATTTGCCCACTCTTCATATTTGATGTTTATGAACGAAAGGAATTGAATGAAAGAACAGTCTAATGAATAACTTTATTTGAGTGTCAGAGTATTAAGCTTTCAAAAAACAAATTGTTGAAACTGCCTTCAGCAGCTTAACTCCTTTGAATTGTTAACTGTTTTAGACTTGCTCCTCAAAACACTGCCTTTGCAGGATAATTACAAAATTTCTGGAAATCAAGAAAACCCTACGATACTTTATAGTACAACGCTAAATTTTGGCGTGCTCCCATTGGTCGAAATCGATCACGTGATGAGATAGTGTCTCTCCTCAGCGGGCGCCTATCAGCGAATAGTGCCCGTTTGGGCAATTTTCTCTCAAAATTTAGTGTTGTACAATAAAAACAATAGAGTTCTTCTGTCTCAAGCCGTATGTGTGCCATAGGTTCCCTCGGAAATTTGAAGTTCAAACTTCATATAAGCCCTCGAACCTAATATTTGTTGTGAACATCAAATTTCCTCGGGCAACCTATCACACGATAGTGCCTTCGACAGAAGGACTCTATTGTTTAAATAGTGCCCTCGACAGGAGAACTCTATTGTTTAAGTAGGAGATACAAACATAAATTCTTTCCTTTTGCAGCTGGGTGAGAGTCCAACATATATTGGAGTTATGTTTTTCCTATATTCTGGGGTATATGCCTTGTCTGCACCAGGGATTGGTTGGATTGGAGACAAAACAGTAAGTTAGCAATGCACTGTTTGAACACGGAATGAACTTGAAACGTGAATAAAACCAACTGTACCTGTGGTATAATTCAATCTCGTACCTAGAGTCCTCAGGCTTCTTTGTCAGTGGCGGTCGCCGGGAGAGACTCTGGGGTGTACGCCCCTGTGTACGCTGGAATGTTTACCCTAGAAATTCTGCGATTACCGGTTCTTAGTTTTGTTGTAGTAAACAGCCAATAAAAAAAATCATATCTTTTTCCACAATTAAATGCCATTAAGTTTACAAGGTTACGTAATGCTTTTGTTAGGTTGCATAATAATTTACAAGGTCGGTAACAATTCACAAGTTCATTAACATATAGCATTTACAGTTAGCGCAGAACACGTCCTTCCGCTCTTTTTTGCACCATCAATGAACAGCAAGTATATCAGACACTCCATTTTTACTGTTAATACAATACCGTATACTAGTCTTCATAAACTCTGGTAACACCAAACAATCTGGCAGACCCGACGTTCTGAAATGACTCGAAAATATCAGTGTTTAATTTTGCTTTCTTGTTAGAAATGCTACCGAGGGATGCTCATATTAGGATTCACTGGTTTCGGTGTTTCCTATCTACTGCTGGGACCTGCTACGTTTTTACCGTTCCTTCCTGCCAAGTATGTAACTAGCTCTACTTTAACTAACAATAACCATTGATACATTTAAAAAATGGTAAAGATTCTGATGCAGATATGAGAGCTGCGCGACTGAATGGTAAAACAAACGGAGGCCAGTATAGCCTGAGGAGCCAAGTGGGACCTAACTAAAATTTGGAGATCGCATCCATCAGAAACTGTAATGATGGGTTAAGTCGTTAATTGTGATCTGCTTTTAAACTTTGCAGCAAAGTATGGTTGGTGTGTATCGCTCTGCCCGTCTGTGGTCTTTCTGGAGGATTTTCCTTTGTGCCAATCATGCCAGACATGTTTAGAACGGCTAGGTAAGCGTTTATTTGCAGTCATCTTCGCCTGTTGAAAATCGGCGATAAAGCTTCAAATATACATTTCCCTCTTGCCCCAGTAGTGACAAGTATCTAATTTCTCCTTACAGTATTACTTCTTGATCAAACATACAGGTCACGAGAATAAAGGAAATGATCACCAAAGATGAAATGTCTTTATTTTTGGTCAAATTCACCCAACTAGTAACATACGAAATAGAAGAAGAATGGTGATGAGAATTTGGTTGTTAATATTGGGAGTTAAAGGGTTAACAAGCGTTTTGTTTTAGAAATACGCGAAACACCGGGAAAAGATAAAATTGGACCGTAGTCACAAAATCACCGGCCATGAAAAAATATTGTGTCGCTCGAGAAAAGTTGCAACAATTCAGGTAGATTTTCGGAGTGTTTCTATGAGTGTTTATATGAGTGAAAGTTGACAGTGAAAGTTACTGATAAAATTACCCAGTGTTTTCGTACTGGTACGTTGTTCCGGTGAGAGATGAAACCTTTCACAGCTGTGTTAGTTTCATTTTAATACGAAATGTTCAAAACTAAGAGTATTATGAAACGATCGACGCCGCTGCCTCGCTATTATGTTTAGCCTTGCATTTTCCTACTTGTTAAGTGATTTTGAGAAGGATGTGATGATATCTTTTTGAAAAATGTCTTAATTGGTTTATTGGGTGTAACTTCTTTTTTACGAGTGCGGGCTTTTTAAATTTTTATTATACAGGGCAAATGGAATGGCCAACAACTCATCCACAAATGCAGTTCTTTCAAGCATTTTTGGAAGCATGTTTTACTTAGGGTGCGTTTGTTCACGAGTTTTGTTGTTGTTGTGTTGTGTTGTGTTTTGTTTTGTTTTGTTTTGTTTTGTTTTTTTCTCTCTCTGATTTTCTTTTGTATGGTTCTTGATTTGGTTTTTATTTACGTCCGTCCGTCGTAAGAACTATTACTTTGAGGTCGTAATCACATCTCCGATCATTGACTGAGCCTGCGCTACAGTGTAAGTTTGGCAGAACAGTTGCTTAGCAACATGGCGTTGTCTTTTGGCGAAAACTTAACTGACATAAGCAGGCCTGCGTGCAGATGTCTTCTTTTTCGTGCGTCTTTGTCAGTAGGTCGCCTAATCGTCATTATACTCATACATGTAGCTGCAAATAACAGGCGGTACGTCATCAGGCAATGGACTACCAAAATTTCCCCGTGTCCGAGGAAATCTCAGCTGTGGTCGGATATAATGTCCGAACAAGTCTACGTTGAGCATTGCTGTGTTCGACCAAAATAGCTACTTGAGAGAGCTGACTCTCGTCAAGTCTTGTCAAATCTCGTTTTTGTTTCATTTGCAATTTGCAATCCAAGTAAAGCCATTCTTTCTATCTTTTTTGCAGAGCAACTATTGGTCCAAGCATTGCTGGGATATTTAATGAACATTTTGGTTTTCAGTGGTCCACAAGTGTAAGTACCTTAACTTGTAAACATTAATAATAATAATAATAATAATAATAATAATAATAATAATAATAATAATAATAACATTATTTACTAACGCATTTTGCATAGCCTCAATGCGTCTACAATTTGACTACAAATAAAATTAAAGTGTCTTAACACTATAAGATAAATTATCGAACCTAATTTACAACCTTCAAAAAATATGTAAAAAAGTGCTTAACTACTAACTACTTCCTTCCCTCCTTCCTTCCCTCCTTCCTTCCTTCATAGTTAGCTTTTATTCACCAGTGGCCGACATCCCTTTGCCTCAAGCAGGTTACAAACGAAACGTTAGTCTCGATCCTTTTCTAGTGGTACATTAATCAACAACTAATTTGTCCTACAGTCCCTTATGCATTTGAGAATAGAGAACTACTACTGAAGGTGAGAAATATGGATAGGTCATTTAAGAATATTTCTTCGTTGCCTATGTTGTGTGACAGTTCCTTTTTGTTCCTTTTTGCAGATCGCAGGTTTCATTGCTTTTGGTCACGTAAGTATTTCTTTGTCATGTTCTCGTTCAAATAATCCGTGGTCTCCCCGTGGTCCCCGCTTGAATGCGAAATGCCAAGATCATGCGAATGACCAAAAAAAAATTCAAGAGTGAACTCTTGCTTGTTTCCATTTCTTTCTTAACAATAAACAGTTATGTCTTGCTTTACTCGCGTTTTCCCGTGCTTGGCATTAGTAGCGTCTTTTCCTGGGCTTCTCATCAGTGGTATGTTTTCCCAGGCTAGGCACTCGTGTTATGTTTTCCCGCGCTGGGCGCTGGTGACACGTTTTCCCGCGCTTGAATGGGTCTGAGTGGTGGTATGTTTCCTGCGCTTGGCACTAGTGTTACGTTAATCCAGGTTTTTCCGCACTTGGCAACGTTAAGTCTTCCCGCGCGTTACAGCAGTTGCCCTGTTTCGAGTTCTGATTGGCTTATCACGTTGCTTGGCTAATGCTTTAATTTATTGGAAGAACATATTAACTTGAGACACGACTGGGTGATGAATTTCTTTCCAGGCGATGCTACTATCAGCCTTTACCTTGTACGAACGTGTGTTTCAAAGGTTAGTAAACACAGTGTAATATTCTACGCTGGGTATTGTTATTCACGACATGGTAATAAGGTATGGGGAATCTGGGAACCTGGGACAAGCCTAAGACCAGGCGAAAGTAGAAACGGACAGGATCAAGCCCGACTTACTCGTTGGGTGGGAGGGCGGGTCGCCAACCTCTTCAGCCCCGCGGCCTCGAGTCGATTGATGGGGTGGAACACGTGTAAATTCTTTTCTAGTCTCATTTACATAATCCCCAGGGTATTAATTACCATTGCAAATTGAGTTTGCGTGTGATACATTTAGTTAAGGAGGCTCTCAACAGTTTTTTTGGCCTTGGAGTGTATCTTTTGAAGTCAAAATTTCGCATAGAAGGTAAACTTCGATTTCCTTAATACTACACCACCTTTTCAACGTATGATCAAAGTTTATTTTCTCGCTGGTTTCCTAGCAACAGCTATCACCATAGCAACGGTAATGGACAACCCCTCATTTTAAATAATGTCGAATATCTCGAAAACTAGTCAGACACTTTATGACAAAACTTGAACTATTTGAACTACTCAACCTACACAACTTGTATGCGAAATTAGGGAAAAATCTGTAAGAGCGTTTTCGAGTAAATCATGATTCATGAATATTTATACACGTTGCGCTTGTGTCCTCTCGTGCATTTATAATTCCTTCTCATAATAATAAAAATTTTCGTCCTTCCTGGAGACTCTTTTCCATTATTCTTTAAATAATTACTGACGTTTTAGCATTTTTAATTACGGATTTAATTACACTGGGGCCGAAAAATGAAGAGAAACAAGCTCAGAAGACGAATATATATATATTTTTTATTATGAGAAGGAATTATAAGCGTACGAGAGGACACAAGCGCAGCGTGTATAAATATTAATTGCACGTGAATAACCGTGAAATAGACCAGGAAAAACAAAATAAAACTGTTGCTCGTTGAAAGTTAATAACGATTGAAACTTGACCGAGATTCAGCCTTCTTATCTAATAACAGAAATGTTTATTCAGCCTAAAACTCACTGGAACATCAAAAAGAATTATTATTCTAACGGCAATCAATTTAAGAGAAAAATCTGTAAGGGCAATTTAGAAATATTTCTATTTATGCAAATTACGAACTTTTTGGCTGATTTGTGCTGCATTTTAGCAGTTTTTAAATATAAATGTCTTAAAATCGCAGCCGCCTAGAAAGCTCAATGTACATTAAGAATGTTTTGATATCATGAAAGATCCTTCAACTGAAAAGAGAAAGTGTTAAGTTTTATCTTTCTTGAAATATTGGAGAAAATTGCAGGAATGACCAAAATCAGCCCGTAAAAAATGAATCGTGATTTACATGAAAACGCTCTTACAGATTTTTCTCTAATTTCGCTTACAAGTTGTGTAGGTTGAGTAGTTCAAATGGTTCAAGTTTCGTCACAAAGTGTCTGACTAGTTTTCGAGATATTCGACATTATTTAAAATGAGGGGTTGTCCATTACCGTTGCTATGGTGACAGCTGTTGCTAGGAAACCGGTTTGAAAATAAGCTTTGATCATATGTTGAAAAGGTGGTGTAGTATCAAGGAAATCGAAGTTTACCTTCTATGCGAAATTTTGACACCCCAAGGCCAAAAAAACTGTTGCGAGCCTCCTTAAGCCCACATAGCTTGTGTAATTTTTCGCTTCAAAGCAAAGTCTTGGCGGAGAGAAAAATAACTCAAACGTTTCTCTGGTGCCCCGGCGTTTCGCGGTTTCGTCACTGAAACTTTGCCTTCACTTAACAGTAAATTAACCACACAGGCTACCTCATTCCGAAGATTGCTTACTGGCATTAATTCAGTAGAAGTTACAGCAATTCGGCACCCTCAAAAGCCTGATGTGACAGCACCTTTGAGACCGTCAGTGTGAGCTGTCTTTGTCTCTGCTTGAAACCCGAAAAGAAATTGTTTCTCCCTTATTGTTGTCATTGACCTTCTTTCCTTTTCACTTTACAGCAGAAAAAGCAACTACAGTCTTCCTGAACATGAAGAAGAAAGAAAGCCTCTGCTTGCTAACCAATAATGTGAAGAATTCTAATAGAAAACCACAGAAGACGCAACGATGGCTGAACTTATATCGAACGGTGGCATTGGTTTTCAGAACCTAAAATAACCTGATGGTAATGAGACGAAAACCAAGCAAGCTTCATAACAGAAAGTGATGAAAGACACAGGACAACCAGGCAAGCGTGAAGAAGGCACCTTACAACCAAGCAAACATGATCATAATTTGACGCAGACCACAAGAGTGCCAATGCAAGCAAGCTGCAATATACCCTGCAAGAAGCCACAGGCAAACCAAGAAGGCTCCATAATGTAACCTTTCGGAAGCCACAGGAAAGCCAACAAAACTCATAACCTGCAAGACATCACCGCTACAAACAACTGAACGGAGAAGTACCGTAAACCAGCTGGAACTCCAGAAGAAAACAAACTTGAATATTGCTGGATTAAACGCCAGCAAAGTTCAAAACCTTAAAGGAATCATAAATTGTAAATTATTAAGAATTAAATCATAAATTAACATACTTTACCCATGCAAACGTTCAAAAAATACTAAAATTCTTTAAAGAGAACCTTTTTTAAGCAGTTTGAAACTTTACGAGATACTCGAAGTAAAGTAAATAGTTATTTTTTTATTCACACCTATTTCCTTTTTCTCTCTCTCTTTTTTTTTTCTACACACACCGAGCTCGCCCCCAGTCTCCCAGAAGCTCAGTGGTTGGAGCATGTGACCAGAGTGCATAGGTCATGGGATCGACTCCTGTCGGGAACTTGTGCTATCGGGAATGTGCTCTGTGTTTTCCCATACTCTGAAAAACTGAACAAAGTTTTCGTGATTTTAACGTGTGTAGTTTATGTAGGAGCCTCAGTGGTGATCTTTGCAGTGATTTTGTTAACTGCGACTTCAAGTCACTTTGTAAACTAACAGCACTCTTCTCTGTGATTTCACGGCGAGTTAATTGCGATTTTGTTGCGACGAGAGTAGAGTACAAGCGAGGTCAGCATAAAGGTTGCCTTGTGGGACCCTGTGCAGGGAACACAGCAAACGTTTTCTCATCGCGTGCACTCTGCACTATTCGCCGTAAAATCGCTGGTAGTTTGCAGAGGCGATTTCGGATATCATTCAATGCTTGATAATGATGTTAGATACATCGAGACGTCGCATCGTTTCAATTTTTGATTTTCTGTTGAAATGTCTCAACAAACCTTTAGTCATCAGTCATTTCAAGAGAGAATAAAATATAGATTTAAGATCCTAATTTCAAAAAAAAAAAAAGGCGCAACAGTTGTTGCTAAGGTGTCATCAAAAATCGCCTGTATGTGGCGCAATTATTGCCAACAGAGTGTTTAATATGGTTCTGGTGCCACAATCACAGCTATCGTAACGCCTTTTAGGGTGAAAGCTGTCACACGTAGAACTAGTCTAGGATTGCAGCCACCTCTCATGGCCCCAGCGGACCCCTAACGGGCGGGAGGTACGATGCTTTATATATCTCCCGGGCTAGAATCTTTCTATGATATGTATACTGTCTTTAATGGGGACAGCAGGGATGGCGCAGTGGTGAGAGCGCTCGCCTCCCACCAATGTGGCCCAGGTTCGACTCCCGGTCCCGGTGTCATATGTGGGTTGAGTTTGTTGTTGGTTCTCGTCCTTGCTCCGAGAGGTTTTTCTCCGGGTGCTCCGGTTTTCCCCTCTCCTCAAAAACCAACACATCCAAATTCCAATTCGATCTTGGAGGTGTCCCCAGTTAGCATTCTTTGCTAGATACCGTTGACACCTAAATAAAGTGATTTATTTTTTTGATTTTTTTAATTTGTTACGGTGATTTTCAATTCCGGCTTTGTCGCTAGAAAAATCGTTATAAGAGTCAAGATTTTTAAGTCGAGATTCTACGAAATTTTATTTTTCTTGTGCGGGACTCATCCTACGGCTAACACTTCCATGCTGGGTTGTACCAAATGTATACAGATTCCCCATTCTGCTGAACACGCGAATTGCGATGAATGAAGTTCAACTCGCGATCACGTTCGGTTAAGCAAAGCCTCTGCAGCCGGTTACAGACTGATACAGACATAACCTCCGAGAAGCGATGCGAGCTAAAACTGAACTTTAAAACCATTCTTGTCAAGCTCAACTTGACAATCGCGTGGTCGACAAAATGGTCATCACGAGTCAGTCGAGCCGACCTTCAGCTGACGTTTATCACTCTCGTGGTTTTAGAGTATCCATAGTTTTACCACGGTACGTCATCATCTTAATTTTAGCAAAAATGGAAGTCGCCGTTAATTCTGAGGTTCAGCGAGAAAGAAAGTTATCATCCGCAGAGGGCACAAAAGACCCCGAGGCAGAGAGCGTGGTCGCACGACATTTTCCGTGGACTGTTCGCAAGATACTTATTTTAGTCTCTTTATTCCTTGCTTACTTTCTGGTGTTTGCAGTTTTTTCAGAGCCTACTCCATTTTTTCCAAACGAGGTAAGTGTCTTTTCGATCATCTCTAATTCCTCCCTTCTTTATAATGGTGATTTATCACCATTTAGATATCAGTTTAAAAAGGCTTAAAACTATTTTCTCGACGTTTCCGAATTTGTTAACTTATATTTCCGTCGGTTGCATTCAAGGGTGAACAGTAAATGTTAAACTGACCTCATTTCTGACTCCTACCTCGTACACATCCCTCGTTTACTTGCTTTTAGAGTGAAGGGAGATTGTATGCGAGGGGAAGCGTGAGGCACGTGCCGTGTCATTCGCGGCTGCGGTTTGAGTCGAGACTTGCACCGTGCAAGTATGGACTCAAACCGCATTGAGTTTGAAGATAACGACGAATGTCATGAACATGAAAATTTTATTTGCACTAGATAAGTGATGCTCGTTCCACGGTTTTCCTAGTTTATTTCACAGTAGTCCAACAGACTGTTCAACTGAATTTTAGAAGAACATTAACCGTCAGAAATGCTGGATGATAGAATTCTCTCGCATGAAAAGCGTTTGAAAAGTAATTACAATTGCACTTCTACTGATACGTCCGTAACATTCTTGTGATCAGTTGTTTTTGTATCGCTTTTAATTCCACTCAAATCCATTTTACTTCTGAAGACTTCTACACACGTTCATCAATTTGGTGGCTTCTTTCTTAATCTTTCTTTTTAATGGACTTGAGACCTTCAGTCTCAGTACTCCCGCAGTCTATTTTTTGGCGCGAAAGTAAACAAGGAGACTAAACTACAAGTCGAGCTCAGACTTTTTTGTTTTGTTTTTTTTTTTTTTTTTGTTTGTGTGTTTGTTTTTTTCGGAAGCGCAAAAACCCAAAAAACCGAGCGCGGAGTGCGAGCGAGCCGGAGCTCACGGGCCCACCGCCAGAACCGGACAGCTGCAGAACCGGAAATGAGAAGCGAAGGACGTTTGAGAAAGTCTAACTAAATCTTACTCTTTCACGAAGAAAATCATAAAAAAAGAAGAAAAAAAATTGAAAGTGTAGTTCATTGGAAAGCTTCAGACTCCTTCGGCCAAAATTGTCAAAAATTTCGTTTTTTCCTAACCACATATTAAACAATCCACTGATGCCTCTTTTTACATGACTTGACAGCAAACCCGTCATTGGTTGAACACATTCAGAACGGAATTTCCTTCAAGCCGTCAGAGTTGCACACGTTACATGTTCAAAATCTGAAACTCCCCTGCTCCAACTTCACTCAAGACGCTGCAAGATGATGCTCCAGGAACCCACAGCACAACCAAGCAACGACAACCACAGGAGTGCCAAGCAAGCCTTCTACAAGTTCTAAAGCCACAAGAAATTCTTGCACTTAAAAATGACTTTCACCGGTTATGGCCTACATAAACGGAAAGAAATTTCAGAAAATTAACACAGAAATTGTAAATTTTAAATTCAATTCAGAATTCAAAGGTTGCAGATGTTAATGTTTAAAATTTTTAATTGAAAGGAACTTTCAAAGAAAGAACATAGCAATTAAATGAATTGTTATTTTATGTTTTCTAGTCTAGATAGTAAAGCGCTACCATTGCTCATGCACAGCACTAAACACCGAACCCATCCCCTATTTTTTCTTTTTTTTTTTTTTGCGTGGAGTGTAGTTAATGCGGAAACGTGTACTTTCAAACCTGCGTCAATCTAGCTCGCTTCCAATCTCGTAACTGAGTGCTACAATTTATAGAGCATCTGGTGTGCGAAGTCATGGTGTCTGGTGTCGCAGAGCGTTAAAAGTAAATAAAACTGCCGTCGTCTCAAATGCACGTGCACAGTATGTAGATCTGAGCAGTTTCTCATTACATCTTGAAGGGGAAAAGGTAGATGTAGAAAAGCTGCAATCGAGATCACTGTATGAAAGGCTTATTTCTAAAATCTCTACGAAACCAACAGCCATGAAAAAATACAACGAAGCTTTCAACACGGAGACCTTTCATTTAGACTGGGAAAGAATATATTCACTACCCTTCAAAGTAACACTAGACACCAAGTTAAGGGAATTCTAATACAAAATACTTCATGGGATCTGTTATACAAATGACATGCTTTTCAAATTTAGAATAGTCGATTCCCCGCTATGTTATTTCTTGGTGAAGAAATACTGCCGGAGACGTTGGAACTCTTTTTCTTTTCCTGTGAAAGGGTACGCACCTTCTGGAAGGAACTAAACACCATCCTCAAATCGCAAAAGATAACTTCTAGTTCTTTTGATATTAAAGATGTTATTTTTGGCCTTTTTCACCCGGAGAACAACAGTATTTTAGTTAATTACATTATTCTCGAGATCAAATACTTCATCTACCGTTCTAAATTAAATAAAACCTCCCTCTCTACTCCCATACTACTAACAAAATGTAAGAAAACATATCAAATCGAGCGTTTCATTGCGAGGAAAAACAACAAACTATACCTTCACAAAAAAAAATTGGAACCCTTCATTTCACTAATGGAGCAGTAGCTTTCACCTCCGCGACTGACGAACTTAAGTTAAACGACGGGTATTGCTTTTTGTAATCTTCAGGTGGCGTAGCATTGTATAGGTATAATGTAGAGTGTAGTTTAATGTTTTATCGTGCTGTAGTGGTCAACAGAATATGTATCTGTAAATACGTAAATGTGTAAGTATTTAAGTAATTATGTAAATTAGTGGGTAGGCATGTAAAGTTTATTTGTAGTTTCTTTATGTCTTGCATTCTATATTAAAAAAAAAAAATGTCCAGAAAAAAAAATCTGGTGTGCGAAAGGTCATAGGATTCGAATTGTGCTGGGGACTGAGAATTTTTCTCTCTTCCTCTGCTCGTAACAAACTGGATATAGCTTTCTTAGTTTCAACGGTGTCAGGTTTGTGTAAAGGGCAACTGCGTGGAGTAAGGAACTAAGAACGATTTTAATAATTACAGAACTCTGTTTACGAAGTATCTTCTTAAGAAAGATTTTGCATCTCATGAGTAGTGCATATTGTTATTTTATTTGATAATTGTTTCAGGCTTTTAGGGTCAGATTTTCGTAAATTTCTAGTTTATATTTTCGAATTTAGAGTAAAACCATTATTCGGTCTGACGAAGGGCTGACGCTCGAACCCTAATCAATTTTTGACTCTTTACGGTAACCATTTTGATATCAAATTTTCTATTGCAGCTTGTTGCTATGTCGGTGAAGGAGTAAAACAGATTGAAACTGATCCCTTTTAAAAATTGCCTTGCTGTAAATTTCAGTGTCAGAACTTACTATAAGATAAGCACGCAAAGCGTGCATGAGCTATTTTGTAGTTGTCAGTGAGAGGTAAGGAAATGGTTAGTGAATGAACGTGCGAGTACGAAGGTACACTATTGTGATGTTGTTTATGTGAGTAGCGTTGAGTATTTGAAAAGCATTGGTTTTTAGACAAAGTTTAGCCTATAAGTGGAGCTGTGTCCGATATTGAGCCATCTTGTTCCCAGGGCTTTTCCAGATTTGAGGGTGATCAAAGATCAGTGTTTGAGTCAGCCAGGCCAGTGGAGTTTATGTTAGTAGTTGTGTACACGTGATTGATCAAATATCAGGGGTTGTGTTCAGCGAATAAATTTTGTTTTAATGAGCGTTTTGACGTGAAAGTAAAATGCGAAATTAAGCGAAGACAATATTAAGGGATGTTTTGTTGTGTAGAGAGGTGGAAATGGGGGAATGAATCGCAGGAATTTTAGATAAACGAATATGAGAATAATGGAGGGGTTAACCTGTGTGGTAAACAACGTGGAGTAACTGTGATCACGTGAAGGTCAAATTTTGCTTTAATAGCTTATTTGCATATTTGGTTGTTTAGCGGTGAAACGAAAGTGAAATATCGACTGAAGAAGGAAGTCTGACAAATACAAGGTTATAATATTTTGGTTAAAATATAGATAGTAGCTCAGAGCTGTTGTAATGGGAATTACGTTGGGAGACAGTAGAAAACATTTAGCTTGTGGTAAAAAAGTAAAATTTTATCACATAGGCATGAAGTCATGTGATAATGTTTAGTGTGGGTCTTTTCACGTGTAAAGAACGTGTTATGTTGATTGAGCGTGAGATCGGGTTACTGTTTTGTGTAAACAAGAGGTGTTTTGTCACGTACAAACATGTGATCAGACAAAGTTCAATGGCGAGTCACGAGACTTTCACGAGACTGTGATAAGTTCGTTTTCGGCGCTTTTTAGCGGAGCCAGCGCGCTAGCGCGTCAGCGGAGCTCAATTGCTAAGGAAATTTGGTAACCTATCAAACCAAGAAATTTTGGTAGTGACGTAATAGACACGTGACCGTCCGTCCGTACGTACGTACGTCCGTCCGTCCGTCCGCACCACAGGGATACCAATACACTTCATACACTGGATAGAACTCTGTGCTGAATCCCATGTGTTTTTGGCGCGAAATCGCATGTTGACCCGCGTTGTAGCAAAACAAGCAAAGACAACAAAAGTCAAAAACAAATCTGTTAATGGAAAAAAAAAGGTTCAAAAGAATACTCAGTTGCCTTTTTGGTGGAAGGGGAAAAGTTTAATTTAGGCGAAAAAAATTAGGCGATAAAGTTCAGGCGAAAAGTTCAAATTTGCCTTGTCGGTTCTGTTCGAACTCGGTCGGCACACCGCTTGTGTTCGCAACTTTTCGCAGCGGTTTCGACGCCAAATATAGCAGAACTAGTGCTTTTTGGTTTTTTCTGTCCACAACCATGGTTTTTAGGCTTTCCCAACACATTTTGCCAGGAAAAACACCAGCATGTTCATGCTGATCGGCAGCGTGTCACGAAGAAAGAAATAACTATTAAAATTCACTTAGAAAATGTCAAAGAACGCTCATGGCCAAGTGGACTTATATCCGGCTTCATAGGCCGACGACTCGGTTTCGACTCTCAGCGAGGGAAGGAATTTTTTCTTTTGTTTTTTCTTTTTTTTTTTTTTTTTAATTTAACGACTTGAATGAGAGTATTTTCACAAATAAATAACTGCCAGCAACAAACAAACAAACAAACAAACAAAACAAAAAGGGGGGCTCCGCTTTTAGGATTGGCTAAATCTATATATTATTGACCTGCGTGGCAGCTGTAGTTGGGGGTTACACAAAGGAAAAACCTTAAGGAAGCGGGGAATGAGTAAATTCATGCGTTTTTTGTAATCTGAAAAAGGATAACCGATTTTTGTGTCTATAAACTGTGAAATGAATCTTGCGTGGAGTTATTGCGTGTTATTCTTCGTATTGAAGGTGGTGATCATTTTGATTTGCTCCTTGTCGTGCTGCTTTTTCCGCTCAAACTTGCACAAACAATACCGCCACTGCCACGCAGCCTAACCAGGTAAATCGCTTCTAGCTTTACGCCTAGCTAGTCGCACGTACGTGCAACGTTTATGCCACCCATGGATAAACTCTTTTTTCTTGTCGACCTTGTGCCTTTGACAGACCTAGTGAACGAGTGGGAATTAATTTTAAACCCTACCAAAAGGAGCGAACAATAATTCGTTTCAATTCGAAATTCACGATTCTGTCCTTTTTATACCTTCAAGCTATTTACTATCTATTTACCATCATTTACTATGGAACTTCCCTGCACAGAAGTCACGTTATTTCTCGCTCTAAAGTCGAACCATATAACCTCAAATGTACGTTATACGCATGCGTACAAAGGATTTGTTTCAATTCTCATCTACCAAAACAAACGAAGCTGACAAATTTTTCCTAGATCGAACATCATAGATATCAGATAACCCACGAATTATTTACTACACTCACTTCCGCTTACGTGTAAACCAGGTTTGTGCTAACGTTTCGTTTTCTAAGGAAGTTTGCCACAAGGAAGCCAGCCATTCTATTTTATATATAAATACCCAACGTACCACGCATAGGAACTGTGGATGCTCTCGTCTTGTGACTTTTGCCATTCGCTGTTCCGCCCCCGACAACTAGCTTTTCAGGAAAATTCGACAGTCTTCGGGAATGCCGAACGTGGTCCACCCACCCAACCAAAGAACCAACCTTCCCAGAAACTTCAAGCTGCATGACGACTATGAGGCTATTTTGTAGACAAAATAGCTCAATAAATAGATGTATTGAAAGAAAAAGTCAGTTTAACCCTCGGTTCACAATCTAAAGTCCAGAGGTTACGTAATTCTTACGACAACAGCGAGAATTTATCGACAGTTGGCACATCCTTGGGGTCATCTCCACGAGCTTTCCTGTAGTTCCATCGATGTTCGATATTCCCTAGAGAGGAACATTTAAGCGATATTTTTGGGCTATGATCTCTCAGGAAATACAGTCTTTGAGAATTCCTACAGGCTGGAGAAATGAATAGTGTCGCTAATCAGTGATTTTTACCCTCAGCAACATTCAATATGTCGTGGCAAAATTTAAGACAAATAACGTTCGCTTAGATGTCTGTGCACTGCGATATGCTGGTGGAGTAAAAGGTTGGTTTTATTGCTCTATTTAATTGTTGCTAAGGCGAGCTGTCTGGCCTGATTTATTGACAATCTGTGCTATGTTATATTTTTAGTTTGATGTAACCCATGTTTTGAACCGGTACAAAGTTTGAAATATTAGCCATTTGCGTGATTAACCCGCGATCACGCGAAATCTTTTGGAACCATTTCCGGTCTGAGAATCACTTCCTGGCGAGATCATTTCAGTTGAACCGCGCGATGCTCAACTCGCGATTGTACCGGGTCAAACAAATCCAGAACTTATGTGACTGATTTAAAATGAAACTGCAATGCCTTTCTTGTTTAAGTTAAATCTGAGGACATGAGGGTTGTTACTTCTGGTTAACTAGACGAGATTGAGAATTTAACACAGGAATTACGTAATTTCTATTGACGTTGGCTCCACTTGCCGATCGCGTGGTCCGACAAAATGCATGGATAGTCACGAGTCATTACCAGTTCTATTTACTGTACCTCGAGTGTAATTAAAATCCCCCAAAAACCGTCCATCACTTTTTTTAATAGAAATTATAGTTCCCTCTCGGGAGATTATCATTTTATCTGAAATGGAAAATGGAAGGCTCTGATAGCTCTGAGGTTCAACGAGAAAGAAAGTTGTCATCCACTGAGGTCACGCAAGACGTCAAAACAGGGAACGTGGGCATACAAAGTTCTCGGTCGACTATTCGCAAGGTGTTCGTTTTAGTCTCTTTATTCCTTGTTTATTTTGTGGTGTTTGCAGCATTTTCGGTGCCTACTCCATTTTTTCCGAATGAGGTGAGCCATTTTGGTGCTCTGTTATCAGTCTAGAGGTAGTTATTATTAACGTAAGGCCTCACTTGGGCCTCGTCAGTGCACTGTCTTACAACGATTTCGCGGCATTTACACCTAAGACACATAATAAAGGATTCTGAAATGATAATCTCCCTCTCGGGAGATTTTCATTTTATCTGAAATGGAAAATGGAAGGCTCCAATAGTTCTGAGGTTCAACGAGAAAGAAAGTTGTCATCCACTGAGGTCACGCAAGACGTCGAAACAGGGAACGTGGGCATACAAAGTTCTCGGCCGACTATTCGCAAGGTGTTCGTTTTAGTCTCTTTATTCCTTGTTTGTTTTGTGGTGTTTGCAGCATTTTCGGTGCCTACTCCATTTTTTCCAAATGAAGTGAGCCACTTGGTGCTCTGTTATCAGTCTAGAGGTAGTTATTATTAACGTAAGGCCTCACTTGGGCCTCGTCAGTGCACTGTCTTACAACGATTTCGCGGCATTTACACCTAAGACACATAATAAAGGATTCTGAATTGCTGATTTCTTTGAAGGTCTTGGAAAAGTGGGTAGATATCGGCCCACCCTTCCCGATCGGGAATTCATGAATATCGATATATATCATGAGTATGAGTGTTAATGTCGATATCATTGACATTTAAAGTATGGATACTCATGACCGGTCGTTCGATAATGCGCAACGATGGCGCGCGCAGTGGTGAGAGCACTCGTCTCCCACCAATATGACCCGGGTTCGATTCCCGGACCCGGCGTCATATGAGGGTTGAGTTTGTTGTTGGTTCTCGTCCTTGCTGCGAGAGTTTTTTCTTCAGGTACTCCGGTTTTCCCTTCTCCTCAAAAAACAACATTTCCAAATCCCAATTCGATCTGGACACAGTGGACGAAGAGCCACCTCGCGAATGTGCCACTGATAATTCCCATTTATTATTATTATTATTATTATTATTATTATTATTATTATTATTATTATTATTATTATTATTGTTATTATTATTATTATTATTATTATTGTTATCATTATTATTATTATTATTATTATTATTATTATTTTATCTATTTCACCTATGCCCTTTGGAGATAAAAGTGGCGTGTATTGATCGTAGGAGACCCACACAAACCGCGTGGATGCGTGGCTGCGTAGTCCCCCATACTGACTCGAATTGTCAGGGAAAACACAAATTTGTCTGAGCTGTGTGACAAGTGAGAGTAATTTCTATTGTTTTGTTAAACTCAATTCAAGGCAAAAGACAAAGGAGTGTCTGACGCTGTGGTGGGATTAATCTTTGGAACTTACTCGTTCGTGGTTTTTGTCAGTGCTCCATATTGTGGAGTTCTAGTAAGTACGTTTATCAAGTTTATACTTAGATCATGTTGAGCACAGGCCTACCATCCTCTGTTTGATTCATTGAGTGAGTCAAACGTCAGGTTTGGAAAGACCCCCCAACCCAATCTCAAATCAACAAACCAAACACACAGCAACAAAGGTTGACATCGTGTTGATATTTTGCCGGGACTGCATTTATTTCGATTATTTCGCTTTTGTAAGCCTGTTCGTAACCGACACCGCCATTTAAAAGTACCATCCGCCACTTAGAGGATGGTAAACCTGTGTTGAATAGTAAACAAGCTATTTGGTGCTCCTGGGACATCTTTCGTTGGCGATCTCATTTAATTTCTGTTGACGTGTATTTTCGGTTCCTAACTAGCCTGTTCCAGGCTCTCAGATAGTTGGAACAGGCTAGTTCCTAACCTAATCTTCGTGGAAAATTCTTTTGGAATCGTAGATCATATCACAGATGAAACACAGAGGAACTAGAACTTCATATAATAGTTCGCATCTGTTATTACAGACAGGCGACCGCTGCATCGACACCGCTCTGAGATGAAGAGCAAATATTATCACAGCCCATCTCAGGGCGTGAGAAACACTATTCACTTGTGTTATACAGTATATGCTAAAGTTATGTATTGTCTGATGATCATTCTTATAATTCGCCTTATGCTCTTGTACTACAATCTTGTAGATAACGAAATGGAGTACTCGTTTTGTGCTTTTAACTGGAATCTTTCTCTTTGGAGGATCCCTGGTTTTGTTTGGGTGAGTTATTAATTTACACATATGCATGGTAGAAAGCTGACTGATCGACTACAGCTGACTGACTGACTGACTGGCTGGCTGACTGACGACTGACTGACTGACTGCAGCTGTCTGACTGACTGACTGACTGAATGACTGACTGACTGACTGACTGACTGACTGACTACAGCTGACTGACTGACTGACTGACTGCAGCTGATTGACCGACTGGCTGACTGACTGACTGACTGACTGACTGACTGACTGACTGACTGACTGACTGACTGACTGACTGTCTGACTGACTGACTGACTGACTGACTGACTGACTGACTGACTGACTGACTGACTGATTGACTGCAGCCGACTGGCAGAATGACTGACTGACTGGCTGACTGACTTGTTATTAAACCTGCCCATGGTTTTAAACCACGCTATTCTTCCTCTAATGAAAATCAGTGATTAGTCAAGCTTCATATATATGATCACTGCTCTTCCGTCAGCATGAACCACCTTCATGACCCCCATAAGATGATCACTACGATTTTGTGACCGTCAAGTCATAAATAAAAGACGGCAAAATCCAGACCTCTTTAACATTTGCTTTCAAAAAAAGCATAAATCTTGGTTAGAACATTATTATACTGCATGCTCGGGAGACTTCAGTTTTAGAGGAAACGAGGATCAAAATTGAGTTTTGAATAAAGAGAGTCTTCTCTTGATTGAAAAGAGTAAAGTCGTCTTAAAGAAACCAAGGTAGCAATCGGATAACCAGAATCACAGGTTGGCTTTGGTCGTAAAAGGCTTGTAACTGGCAGTCGACCAAAAGAAACGCCAATGCCGGACTATTGGAAGCTCCTTTCAGTTCGAAAATTTTCCAGTGGAACAAATTTGCTAAATCAGAGGGTCCCATTTGCCTCCCAACCAAAATTTCCGAACTGTTTTAGGTAAATAAGGAACAACTTACATTTTCTGTGTTTGCCGGCCGAAGTCTTCATTCCGGCGGTACACGATCTCAGTGCATGTGTACTGAACAACACCCACTTAAGGTCGTTCCCCCGAAGTAAGATTTAACATACAATTTTTGTTAAACTTTCACAAGTTGTTTTCTATCGTGCAATGTTTTATAATAATATAAAATAAAAGAATAGGTCCCCATGTCCGTTTACGAGATATAATCGTCTCAAGTTACCCCATAATTCCTTGCAGTTTGGCTTAACGAACACATGTTTATTTGATCAGTTTATGCTACTTTCCGTGGGAAGCGGAAGCACATAATTAAAGCAAATCTTGCCGTGAAACAATGTACTAGATGTGAAATATCGATAACAAGGAACAATTTACTAAAAGTTTTATGGCAGATGCTCGAAGCATCAGACGAAATTGACACCTCTAGTGTCACTGACATGCTAGAAAATCTGGGCTGGAGAACTGACTGGAGCAGAGGAGAGTTGACGCGCGGCTTGCACTCCTTTTCAAGATCTACAACGGACTTATACCAGTTGACGCCAGAAAGCACCGCAGACATCCAACTCGAAGATCCCGGCACTCACACAGTTACAGCTTCATTCCTTTATCTACTAGTACCTCCTCTCACCGTCTTTCATTCTACCTTCACCGTTAGAACAATCACTCAGTGGAACAGTCTGCCTCAGACTTTCTTTGAGAACACTAATTTAACTAAATTTAAACAAATCGTGCGCAGTAAGGATGCGTAATGCAATACAGGGGAATGACCTTTACCCCAAATTGTTGCACACATACTTACATACATACAAACTTTATTTTAGTTATTGTAGGTCAAAAGTGGCATTTATTAAAGCTGTGTGGACTTACTTAATTACATAAAACTAATTACACTGCGTATTTACAATATTTGAATAAAATTTATCGATTTAATAATACACAAAATTGTGAAGGTCGTTATTATCATTTGTTAAAGTTCCTTTGTTAGGATAATCGTACACTTACTTTTATTTTCCCTTGCAGGCTTTGTGGTATGATCTCAGATCGAGTAGCGTTCACGGTTTTCTGCTTTTTGTTGAGAATATCTTCTGCCATGGGAGGAGCGGCTTCGGAAACTGCGACCATGGCCTTTATATTGAAGGAATTTCGAGAGAATTTGGGAGCGGTTACGGTATCAGATAGCTCATTACCTAATAATGGCTAATTGTCTCTTCTGTTCATTTAGCTCCGGCCTTAAAATCACAATCAAATCAAGGGATATTACTACATAAAAAAGGGAATCAAAGCAAATAGGCACATTTCCAAAAAGAAATAAACGTGAGCGCGAGGTCCTCTTTCCCGTCGAGGAAGAATGCTCTGACAATTTTGCCCAAAACTGAAACATCGAGAGCGGGGATTAACTTGAATTTTTATAGAAGATTTATTAAAAGATTACATTACAATTTGGGTCAAAACCTAGAAATTTGAGTAGCCAAAGTCAACCTTCCACATCATTAAACTTGCGAAAACTGAACACTCCCATAAATTGCGCTTCATAACTACTTCACGTAAAATTCATTGATTTTAGGATGGGTTACCGAGTGTGTATATAAATGATTGCATATCATGCTTCTTTCCCGCATACACACATCACATGCAGGCATTTTACTGAACACCTACGCCGCCCCCTAAAAACGGAAAGCCTGACTTCTACTTCTTCGGTGTAAAAATCCCTCCCATATCTAAATCTCTCTGAAATCCTTGTGTTTTAGTCAATGTTTCGTTGGGAAGGAAGATCACTTTCTCCATTAGCTACTGCATCTAAAGATTGTCAAGATCGTAACCATTATGACTGAGGTCTGCTTTTTCTGTTTGTTTGTTTGTTGTTTTTTGTTTGTTTTTAGGGTGCTCTGGAAATATTTGTAGGTTTTGGAATTTCTCTAGGTCCAGCTTTAGGAGGTTTCCTTTACACGGTATGTGAGTACATACAGAATTTTCACATGCAATAGAGAAACTAATCACTTTCAAAGACTTCAAAAATGATCTTTCATAGTACGTCTATAGCGGACTGATGACACCAACAGAGGTTCCTCTTAACTGCCCATTAACTTCATTACGTAAGCGACAGCACCAAACTAAGAGAATCAGTTCTCGCTCATCCCATCACCCAGGCGTGGGTTCCCGCTCAAATGGCATGGGGCCAAATTTTGACGTCACGGAATCACATACTCTTAAAACATTGTTGAACCGCGTCCTCTGGCCGACATACAACCGGTTCCCAGGCTCTTACAGTCACTCTGAGCCCGCCTGCGAGAGGATAAGAAAACCTAGGGACTAGGCCGGCTTTACTTAAAATAGATCCTGTAATATGCACACGCTGATTTTGCCGTCAGGTTTGTAAAAAGTGTGCTGAGGTCGAACTGACGTTTCCACTCAAACGTGAATGTGAATGCTCCTCAAACACCAAAAGTAAGATAACAAGAAAACTCGAAGGCAGAGCAAGCCACAATCTGTTTTTAGGAAGGCACATAACGAAAGAACTTGAAGAAGTTGGCCAAGTTTGCCTTCTTGGTTACAATACACTTTGCCACCCTGCTGGTCTGTAGCTAAAGAGACATGATGGAATAGATCCAGTAATCTACAGCGCTGCGCAATTAAAGTAGTGGGATAGTTTCTACTTTTTTGGAATCTCCTTCCCTTCAAACTGCTACCTACCCCTCCCCCTCCCCCTCCCTTTCCTTTACAACATAGAGTCCCTGTATCCAGAATGCTTCCTACGTGTTCTTACATGTCAACATTGTTTGGGAGGGAGGAGGGGGTGAGGAGCTCGTCGGAAGCCACATTAAGGTCATCTTATCCAGAAAAACCGTAATATCCAGAAAAACGTAAGAAAAACTCAAGAAATTTGACGCAAATATGCCTCCTGACTTTTCAACGTGATACTAAATAGTTGATTGAGTCCATTTAAAAAGTAAAACATTCTTAGGAAGTGTGACTGCGTCATTTGTGAAATTTGATGCACATCTTTTTTTCCTCAGGTTGGTGGCTTCAAACTTCCCTTCATTGTCATGGGCTCTGCCTTGATTGCAGCCATACCGTTCTTATATTTCATGCTTTCAAATGGAAGAGGTTTGTAGCAAGAAAACATCCTATTTTTATTTCAGGTAGTTTAATTGACTACGACATCTCCTTACACCCTGATATTAGCACTCTGCATTCAGGGATAAATGTTCTTTTTGTTCCAAGGATCAAGCCGGGATAGCGATGAGACAGAAAAACCAACCTCCATGTTCAAAGCTTTAAGAATTCCTGGAGTATTCATGCTGGGTAAGCTATTTAAAAAATAAAATCATGAGGGCTAAGTAAAACTACGCAGGCTGGGATTTACCGTTCTATACCTCCTGTAAACATAAATCCAAAAAATGAAAAATACTGAGAAAAATTCTAACTTGTAAAAAACACATGTACACCTTTTCTTGTTACAGCACTTTGTTACATGATCAGTGGATTACAGTTTGGATACATAGATCCTATTTTTAGTCTTCACATGAAACAAGTAAGGTAACATTTAACTTATATCTAAATATTACATGCATTTCCGTAGCAATTTGCCTGTTATACATTTGTGCAACTGAATCTTTGTGTCTGTTAGTTCAGTCTAAATAGTCGCTCTGGAGTTGCTTACAGTTCAAAAATCTGTTGTATCAAAAAAATACCATATTTCCTCGAATAAGCTCCCATACTCGATCAGGTGCATCTGCCATAAAAGTATTAAAGTTGATTGTACTGGCTACATTTATTTCCTTCTAGTTCTGATCTGTTCTTTGTGTTGATTCGTCAGCTAGGGAGCACCTGAGTAATCAAGTTACGCTGGGTTTGGTTTGACGACACAAAGTAAAGCGCTCGATTCTGACCTCGTACATTTGTTGTACTTCTGATCTTAACATTTGAACAATCTTCCTCCTATCGAAAATAGTTTTCACAGCTAATTTTAAGTGGCTGTTTGAGAGCAGCCAAAGTCTAAACGTAGGGCAAAAAGGTCTTACACGAGTCCTCATCACTTGGGTATAAGACTGGCTTGACTTTAAGATTCTAATCCTGGGTTAACGTATCCTACTTTGAACAACCGGGCCCACACAAACATTTTTTCCTCTCTGCAGCTTGGTAAAAATTCAACACAAATTGGACTTCTGTTTGTCTTGTTTTCTGGGATGTATGCCGTATCGACACCACTTGTTGGTTGGATAGGAGACAAGACGGTAAGTTATGGCCAAAACAAATAGGCCAATTCCGAGTTGTCTTGTACCTCTTTTTCAAATCGAGTCTTGGGGCATAGCCTTTCATAAGAAAGCGAGTTTTCATTCACATGCAGATAAAACTCATTTTCATATGAAAGGCTTTGCATGAGGCCTCGCTTTGAAAAAGAGGCACAAGACAATTCGGAAATGGCCTCTCAGTTTAAAGACAAAATCACATCTGTGTCACAGGCTACCCAGACTTTTGGAGCTTACGTACCCCAGTTGCCAACCCAGTTTATGTAGCATGCATCAACTAGGGGTCTTATACTTTCTCTCTGGACGTGATGCTAGTCCATCGCAGACTTACTAAAGGTATTTTGTTAGGCTTCCCTAACTGTTCACTTTTGTACCCGGCTAAAGAGCGGCAATAAGGTGTTTGTTCTAACGTATGGCATTGCGGGATTGCCGAATTAAAAATATAATGAATGGCGAATTAATACGATTTGAAACTAAGCGCGTCAAAGTGGAGCACAAAATTTCGCCAAGGAAGCCTACTTGTTCCTCTTTCAACGAAGTTTGACCCTTAAACACCTTTTTCGAACTGATATAATCGTTTTCCCGATCGTTCTGTAATTGTTTCATTACACAAACCTGGCGTAGCTCCATAACAAATTTCATGTAATCTACAACTAAGCCAACGTATGAAAAGTTCAGTATCTCAAAATGCTAGTTTGACACAACCAATTTAGGGCTAAATTCAAAGTTTTCAGAAGACCAAATATCTTGTCCCCCGTAAGGAGCCCTTATAAGCCAATTTCTAGAGTAAACTGTATGGAGTTATGTTTCCTGTCTTGACTCGGAATCGAATCAGAAACCTGGCTTCAGATTGAAATTCCAACACCCTACTCGCACTAGATCACAGCGCCTTTGCGGAAACCGAGAGGATGAAGGAATTAGTTCATCCTCTCTTGCAGAAACCAGTTAAACAACATGTTACAAGAATATTTTGCACTTTCGTTCCAGAAATGCTACCGGTGGATGCATGTGTTGGGATTCATTAGTTTTGCTGTTGGCTCTTTCTTGCTGGGACCCGCTCCATTTCTAAGCTTCCTGCCTGCCAAGTATGTCACAATTTAAAACGTTTTCATTTTTATGACTACCCAAGATCAAAGCTACAAATTGTCACAAATTTCATTTCTGTAAGATACTATGAAACTAACAGGTAATGTTCAGGCAAACAGTATTAGCACTGACACCTGTTTCGGATTCCTCAATCCACAGAGAGAAAATATCTTAGGAAATGGGTTCCCCCCCCCCCCTCTGCCCCTCCAACCCCAACCCCCTGCCCTTGGAAACTGGACACAGGAAAATACTTCTGAATAGCTGTCATTTAAAAGATTAAACTTTGGGAAATCATTATTCACATGCTTATGTCATAGAGGTTCGCCCAAGTCGACTGTTGCATTCCCAAACATAAACAACTTTGTGAGAAAGAAACACTTTGAGGCAGTTATTTATTGTTTGTAAATCATTATACAACATAACAGTATCCATGAGAAACGGGATGTTGACCGAGGTAGTGAAGAATTTGAAATAGGTACAAAAAAACTGGTTTGTAAATAATTTTTTTCTTGTTTTACCTTTGCAGAAAAGTGTGGCTGGTATGTGTAGCGTTGGCTGTTTGTGGTGTTGCTGAGGCATTTTCCTATGTGCCAGTAGTGCCAGATTTATTAATAACAGCCACGTAAGTGCTCTCTTACTACAACCCGTTTAATTGAAAACATTTTGATTCAAGTTAAAGAAAAACAGTTGTTGACTGATCACGAAGTCAGAGTCCAGTAAGGATAGAGCTAACCTTACTGTCTTTGCTGGTTTCTTATAAGTATTCACGAGCCTGCCTACAGTATCAAGAATTATTTTGTCCACCATGCGCTTATGTGTCGTTTTCACTTACTAATCTGGACTTAATTTCATGTTGTTTGTTAAATGTAGTTTAAATGGTATGCCCGACAACTCAGCTACAATTGCAGTTCTCTCGAGTATTTATGGAACCTTTTTTTATCTAGGGTAAGTAGTGATCTGTTTTTGTCTGTCGACGAAACAGGATCGATCTAATACCATTTCCTTAAAATGTTTGAGTCCAAGTTTGAGTTATTCCTTTTGGCAGTGCGTGTGTACTCTGTTAACGCACAGATGACATCAAAACGTGGTAAAGACTGACAAAGACGCTACGAGCTGGAGCTCGAGGCGAGTAACGTGACTGATGCTATTAAAACGTTTTAAAGTCCTCGGTGCGTTATCAGAGTGCACACGCACGGCCAAATGGAATCTAAATCGTTACTTATCATACACTCAAATTTCTGTTGTTATTCAACGGTTTACCACTTCTGAAGATGTATGTTGGAACATACGAAACGTCAAGATAAGGCCTTTTTTCTTTCCAGAAATGCGTTTATATTTCCTTATGTTTATCACCGCGGTTTGCTTTTTGTTTCTTCTTAAAATGGAATCTATTTGTTTTATACATTGTTTTGATATCGGTTATTTGGCACAAAATTAGACATTTTTAAAGAAAATTCTTCGTATTGATGACACAATCTCATTCCCAGAGGCCGCATTCCTTTTGGTCAGCACCAAATGCACGGGGACTCTGGGCACGAGATTGAGTAATGACACTAACTCATCAACTCTCTTCAACTCTTCATTACTCTCTCGTCAACTCTCGTCAAATGAACACAACCTTTACAACCTTCTACCGACTCAACTACATTCTCATTCTTGATTGGTCCCCAGTTTTACCACATAGACTAAAACCCGGACCTGTTTCTAGCTAACATTACACATCATCTCGAGGCGTTGGTCCACGGATAGCCACTTTTTCTACCTTTTCATTGTAACTACGATGCAACTGAAAGCAGACTAGTCGTGTGTTTGTTTTTTTTGTTTGTTTGTTTGTTTGTTTGTTTGTTTGTTTGTTTGTTTGTTTGTTTGTTTGACTGTTTGGATTTTTTTACTTGCAGGGCAACTATTGGACCAACTATCGCTGGGATAACTGAACAACACTTTGGCTTTCAGTGGGCTACAAGTGTAAGTATCTCAGCTACCACAAATGCTGTTGCTTGTTTGTTTGCTCTTTTTGTTTTTGTTTGTTTGTTTGTTTGTTTGTCTGCTTCAAGTAATAAAATAACCACACAACTTAACGCTACACATAGCGATAAACAACGCGAAATGTTGTTTTGAAAGATATTGAGAGAAAAAATTGTTTCTTGACCTATCAACACATCATCAAATTTGAAGAACTGAGTAGGATGGACTGAAGTAACCCTATCCATTCTTAGCAAACATAGATTTTGACGAATTGGCTGCTTCGTTTTCCCCTTGTATAATTGCTTCTTATTAAAGATTATGTGTACAAAACTCAGGCACTTCAGACTGCTTCATCGGCCCGGAACACTGCGAATCAGTCAGTTTGTAAAAAAACTCACACAGCTTCGGCTCATTTTAAACTATTTCTCAGGTTGGATATCCTAGTGAAGAAGGCTTTCCCCTGTTTGCCGGATTCTCCGGTTTTGCTTCCGCTTTCGAAAGCAACATTTTTGAATTTCAGTTTGATGTAGAGTTTTTGGGACCTACATGAAAATCGTCTGAGGGTGATCAACCAAATGTCATGAAATTATCTATTTGTGTATGAATATAACTGTTCTACTTTTCACTTGTGTAGATCGCAGGATTCATCTGTTTCGGTCACGTAAGTACATTTTTACGTTATGTCGTCTTTTTAGCTTAAATTCAAATTTACTGCGCTCTTCAACTGCTAACGACATTGGTCAGTAAACTGAAAAACCTCACTACGGAGACATAAATGCTTTTTGCACCAGAATCGCGTTTCTTGGAGTTGGCCGAGCTGGCCGTATTTGGTAGGAAAGTTTTAGAGAAAACGAGTCGGACACCAATTAGTGTGTCTCAAGAAAGATTTGCCAAGCCTGGTACATATTTTTTTAGGTTGGCAAATTTTAGTCAAAAAAAAACAGTTTTTGCTGTTGTTGTTGTTGTTGTTGTTGTTGTTGTTGTTGTTGTTGTTGTTGTTGTCTTAATTCTATTTGAGTTATCCACATCGACATCTTTTTCAGGCGATGCTGTTGTCAGCCTTTACCATGTTTGAACACCTATTTCAAAGGTAAGTATGTGTCTGCCATCTTTGATTGACGAGCTGTTGTAAAGTCGAACGACATTTTCCGATTTAACTGGACAACACAATGGAGACGTCTTTTGTCATTTTGCAAATATTTTCCCACCTCTCTCGCACCCGTTCAAATCCGTTACTAGTTTATCTAGTTTCTCGTGAAAATTGCAAGGGAAATTCTGATAGTGTCGTTCGAGCCGAAATAAGGAAAGACGGAAATTTCCCACAAAAAATGAGCTTCTTCTTCCAGAAATTTGCTTCCCAATCTCCCAATTCGCTTAAATTTCACGAAAGAACACTCCTTTTTTACAATTCTACTGATTACTAAACGGTTATACCGCATCTGCAGATATTACAACGGTGTGAAAAGCTCTTTTGAAGGCCATAGTCAAGTGTGAGCCGGTCTTCATCATGGCCTTAAAGGGGCAGTCTCATCAATTTTTAGTATTAAGGTGAAAAGCCAAAAGACACGTTTTTATCTATGGAAGCCTAAAAATAATGGTCCAGTAGTATTCAAATGGGTATTCCAGTACATATGTCTGGATAGGGATGGCCAGGATGGAAATGGCGTTCGACTTGAAAACTTTTGGCAGAATTTTTCAAGATTCTGCCCTTGTGTCTCAGATAAAATCTCTAAAAACTAATTTTGGCTTGTTTTTGTTTTGAAAACTCATTTAATATTGTCCCCTTCGTGGTCTAAAAGCAATTCATGTGTGAGCAAGGCACTTTGATATAAACAAATCAAAATTGTGACAAAGAAGATAAGAAAATCGCCATGAGACTGGCCCTTTTTTACATCATGACTTGTGGATAAACACAACCGAGCGGACTTCGACCGAAGCCAGTGAGAGAGATACAACTCGACCGGATAATACTATATGACACGAGTGCACCGAAATGTCAGTGTTTTTCGCCTATGTTAGTGATATGAGACATTTTAGCCGAGTTACTTTTTCAGACGAATAGTTGGATTTGTAAATTGCAGCCAAACTATATATCCGATAAACACCGCCTATAGGTGAAAATTCATTACTAAAATGTTATTTTTAGTGAGTTTTCCAAGTTTACTTCCTGCAGTCATAGCTAATTTGCTTTTTCTCTTTGAAGGAACGAAAGCAATTCTGGTCTTTATGACGAAGAAGGAAAGCCTCTACTTCCAAACCACTGACTGAAACCTTAATGTCAAGCCACAGCAAACCAGTACGGCGAACAGTCATTGTTACTCTTCAGACAGAGAACGTAACCAGTTCCCGTATCGCGCACCCCACCAAGGGACATCCTATCGGCGTTGATGGATATCACCTGCTCAGTACTGTTCCACAAAGGCTGGTGGTTCATAAACCACTCATCTTCAGAAAAAAACCATGCGAACTTACAAGACTGACAACCTCGTTCCCAGGGTCTCTCTTCGTGGGAACGAGAGAGAGGTTTTAAGACCTTTAAGGAATCGCAAATATGACAAATAATTGAGATTTGGTTCAAATTTATTGTACTTTATATGCAAAAGTTGTAAGGAACAAGGTACATTTTTTTTCATTGAACAAAACAAAGTGTCAACCTTCGAAAAATAAATGGTTAAAACTTAATGATTGATGTATATGTCTTTCTTCATTTCTTTCACACCACCTGTACAACATTGCAATTGCTCACGGTTACACGGTTCGAAATTTTTGCGTGCAAATATTTGACAAAGAGACTTCGCGTTTCCTGTCATAAAAGTTTTAAAAGTATTAGATCCCAAAATTTCACTTCTCCCTTTGCTAGAAACTATGCATACCAAATCTCTCTCACTGCCGGCTTAAGCACGCCTCGGATGGATTTGTTTACAAGAATATGCTGGTATACTTTGCGGCATTTCTTTATATAGCGAGAATGCAAAACTTGAAAACAGACGAATTCAAGAACGACTTTATTTATTCAAAACCGACTAGGTTTATAGAACATATGCTAACCAACAGGCGTAATCTGCAAGTTGAATGGCGGCAAGACACGCAAAGGCGAGCTCCCTACCGCTCAACGCTTTCTTGCTTATACTCTTGGTCTGTCCCGTAGAGTCACCTAGTGACCGCTTAAAGAGCCCTCGTTAAGTTATCAAGTAGCGAGAAGTGCTTCTCACCTACGACGACAACGGTCTAAAAGTAATCTTCTGCACAAAAGACTCCAAAAATAATATGAATAATTTTGGCCGACACGTTCTGCAGTCTGATAATGTTCTTCAGTGCTACCTCAGATATCATGTCCCGGAACTGACGAAACACGTAATATGTGACAAGAACTTCCCAAGTTGTGGGCGGATTTACTTGGGGGCAACCTGTACCATCGTTCTCCGTGATTCGCCTAGAGAAACAATTAATACACAAAGAACACAAACAATGCACCAGGCCCTAATAACAAAAGAAGTGCAGATTATCGCCAGTATCACAGAGCATGATTGCAAAAGTTGCGTCTATAACTGCGATGATCTTATTTACATTGAATATTTCTCTAACTTAATTTTTTAGCCAGTAACCTTTCTTTCGTTTCATATTTTTATCCTACCTTCCGGTCTGCCATACAATGCGTGTTACTATTTAGAATGTCCCGTTCAACGAAGACGCTCTGTTTGAATGCTAAGAGCCAGGATGCTTTTGTGAGTTCTCCACATCAGAGAGACCACATCCACTTTGGGCAGCACGACAAGACACCAACTGTCAGAAGGTTTGTATGAAAGACGTGACTAGGCATCCACGTTTTCATCACTGGCACTAGAATCCAAGCTATCAGCAGGAGGAGGCTCCGCCCCTAGGCTCAAACCCTTACCCTTTAATATACCAGTTTTTTACCCAAATTGCACCCTTTTCATAACCTAGAGTAAGAATGTAGCCAAACAATGCACCAGGCCCTAATAACAAAAGAAGTGCAGATTAAAGACAACGGACAAAAATAGATCTTTTCAACTCGTGAAGTGCTGGTCTGTTAATTTGCAGATTATTACGCCTATCGCCAGTATCACAGAGCATATATGATTGCAAAAGTTGCGTCTATAACTGAGATGATCTTCTTTACATTGAATATTTTTCTAACTTAATTTTTTAGCCAGTAACCTTTCTTTCGTTTCATTTTTTATCCTACCTTCGGGTCTGCCATACAATGCGTGTTACTATTTAGAATGTCTCGTTCTATACATAAGTGCGCTCCTATTATAGCCTACGGGGAGGTACGGCTACGCGTAGGCTACTCCTGTTTAAGGATTCATATGCAGATTTCGCGGCCCCTTAAACGCACTACGTGACCGCCAGGACGCTAAAGTTTTAAAGTTTAATTTATACCCAGTGACAGCCCCTGACGGTGCGCCGGGAGAGATATGACTCCAGCTTCATTTGGAAAAATCGCGGTTTACCCTTCCCTAACAACGACAATCGATCAAACTGTCGACATCATTATAAGCAATTTGACTCCAGAGCAAAATATTACTCTACGAGCTCGAACCATTGACGATAGCAACACTGTCTTTGAATCTTTCGCTAACTACAAATCCAACGAAAATGGAGAAGTATTGGTGTCTTCTCAACCTTCCCTGGGTGGATCATTCTCAGGCATAGAAGCTATGGGGCTGTTTTGGAGCATGAAGCCTGTTGCAGAACGCGATCGAGACGATCTACTGAGAAAAAGAGATGGAAGAAAACCATTGAAAGTAACTTTAGACGTCTTCAATGCAGACGATGGAAGAAACCTAGAAGAACGGAACAAAACGGCTAGTGTAACATTGGTGAGAAGTTATATGCGAGCTGGAGTGAGCCGATGTTTCTTGAAAGGCCATGGATTTTATGGCACTCTCTTTCTTCCCCCTGGAGATGGACCCTTTCCAGGTATTTGCTTTCGTTTCTACGTACAAAGTCCATTCTCCTCGCTAAAAGTATATCTCCTTGTTACACACAAACCGATTTAAATTTCCGGTGAAAAATAAAAATTCTACTTTAAAACTACGAGCTTCATTTCGCTATGATTTATGTATATGGAGGCTCCCCCTAACCGACAAGCACTTTAAAATCGGTGGCTTCAACGGCGAAATCCAGGGAAAAAAAATATAGGCCGGCCGACGCCAGCTTTGGCAAGCAACCACCCGATATTTGCGTTGAGTACGTTTGATACCTCTGTTCACAAGTTATAAATATGGCTCAAGCCTCTCAAATTGAAATTACAATATTTTTCCCATCTGCACCTTTTTTACGTTATTTTCCCTTAACTCAAATCAATTCCAAAAAAGATACCTACTTTACAAGACTGTAAATAGTGCAAAACTCTATGAGAAATATTACCAATATTGCCAAGGATTTGTACTAAATTACATGCATGTCTAAAAATTCATAGATTCGTCATGCAACAAAACTCTCAAAAATCGTGGTATATGTTTACCTAGAAGAAGGAAAAAACCGCCCTTCAAGCCTCAAGGCAACAAATGATCCGTGTTCTGGGGCTGCTCCAGAAAGCATGCAAATGTCAGTCACACAGCTAACTACGCTGAGCCATGTAGTATCTATAGGCACTTCCGTCTATCCAGTAAACTTTAGACCTCATTTGACGCCAACTCGCAACTAATACTCCGGACTACATGGGTCACCATTATTCGTGAGGAGCGTGGGCGGCAGCACACACAGGCTAAGGGGGTCAAAACTGTATTATTGGAACTTACGCGAGCCACCCTACAAAGAATAAAGAAGTTAGTTTGCAAAAAACTGTGGTGCTGCGTCGGTGGAAAAGTGAAACACAAACATTTTGAGTTATCAACTGCGTTGGTAAGGTAAATTGGCCACCATTCAAAAGCTGACATTTCGAGCGTTAGCCCTGCGTCAGAGGGTCTCAGAGCGAATCGATTTTTGCGCAGACTACAAAGCTGCAAAGGGCGGTCTATACCGAGTCTAACAAATCACGCTTGTTGCTCTGACATTGGTTTAGACCACGCTTTCATAGACCCTGATTAAACTTCGTGCAGTCGACCCAGTATGAGAGTTACTTAGTTTAGAAATTGTGGTGCATATAGGTGTGGTGTACAAACCTGTAGCTCAAAATCCTTACTCTATTTCAGCGAAAAAGAAATGACATTTAACAATCTGTTTGAGACTTAGCCTCTACGCATACAATCTAAAAACAGGTGTACTTTATCTTTAGCCTTCGTATTAAAGTGATTAACTCCAATGGTAAGGGGTGCTACTAGGGTGGAAAATTTAACTTCGAATGGATGTCAGCCAATTTTAGTAACACTTTGATAAGTGAAAACCTAAAAATAATGGTCCAGTTTTTTTTTTTTTTTCAAATACACTCCACTAGTGCAGTCAAACTATTACTAGGGAACTTAAGCAAACACGACGGCGACGGCTGACGAGAACGTTACAAAACAAAAGGTTTCATGATTAGCAAAACAATGACTCTGCACGTGCAATACGGATTTTGGTACATTTCATTGCCGTCCTCTGCAAAACAACAACGTGAAATGACCAAATTCAAAGTGTTATGTAGAACGAGAACACACGACAGTGAATTTTCTTTTCTCTACCTGAACTGTAACGCCGTCCTTATAGAGTCAGCTCCCTGATTTTTCGGCTACATTAGACCGATTGAACGAGTTGAAACTATCGCGAAGAAGTTTGAAATATTTGGAAGTCATTTTTAAAGTAACGTTTTCCTTGGAGTTGCTATCGTGGTTGCTTAAGCTCCCTATTAAGTGGCATTCTCGCTAAAAGCGGTCCAATCGATTTCGCGACCAAAAATAGTTTTCCTTTATTTTTTGTTGTGAAAAGGGTTTGGTACACATGTATCAAAACTACTTTATTTATTTTCTAATTCTTTATTTTCGCTTTGCTACAAGCCAAAAACCAATTTTGCCCGCAACAGGGTTTCCGGCGGTGATCAAAGGGCTGAAATTTATGGATTTTGAGAGGCGGGTTACGGCCAATTAAATGTAGCTTATGAAATTTTGCTTTGACTTAGTATCTAAGATACACCGACCAAGTTCGAATCTGGGTTTTTGTCGAGGGTCGAGCCGGGGTCGAGGGTACTATGTCGAGGGTCGAGGGTACCATGTCGAGGGTATTTAAAAAATGAAATAAGATAAAAATAAAATAAAAGAAAATTTTAAAATAATTTAAAAATAATTTCATAAAATATGATTTATTATATAAACTGGAGTGTTTTATAAAGATTTCCACCACTGAGAAAAATCGTATTTGGTACACGTAAAATTACGATAATTTTACAGGTGAAAATACGGCCAATCAGCTTTTGCGACGTCACGCGCCTTCTTTCGCGCCACTTTTGACAACGGCTTGCCTATACACCGATTCAGCCTAAGACCGGAAGTTGCATGAAAGCGAGGCCTAAGGGCTATCGTACATCAACATGGCGTCTTCAAGTAAGCCGAAGAATTCAAGTCACAAATGTTGTGCGGCTGCACTTTGTAGTAATCGTTCAGATAATCGACCAGATTTGATTTTTCATAATTTTCCTTTGGACGAAAGGTTAAGAAAAATCTGGGATCAAAAAATGAAGCGTGGCGACAAAAAATTTGCTTCGAATGCCTCACTCTTTTGCTGTTCCGAACATTTCAGTGAGAAGGATTACAGGAAAAGTCTTACTGGCAAAAGACATGATCTTGTAACGAATGCCGTTCCTTCCATTTTCCCATGGTCAGTTCCCCATGATGAAGTCTCTGAAAGGTCAGAAAGAGCGAAGAGTCGTGAAAAAAGGATTCAACCGTCTGCAGGCCCATCAGAGAGTATGGAAAACAAACATCATTTATGTGAAGCACGGGACATCTCTGAAAAGGAGACTCAAGACGAAGATTTAGATCAAAAACCACTCACAAAAGAGGAAGACTTAGTTGCTGAGAATTATGATCTTAAACAAAAGCTCTTTCTTTCAAAATTTGGTTTGGAGAGGTTTGGATCGAATGATGATGACATATTTTTCTACACAGGATTTCAGAGTTACCGAGCTTTGATGGCATTTTGGAACTTTATTAAACCTTGCTCTGAGTCTCTGATGACTTGGAACGCAGCACGTGATAAAGTGAAAGAAAGCTCCGCAAACAATGCTAATCCATTTCCTTTTTTGCAAGGACAGGAAAAGCAAAGAAATAAAAAGCGAGAAATAGAGCCAATCGATCAGCCTGTGGTTGTTTTTAACAAGGGTGCGTCTTGGTTTATTCAAGCGTGACTTAGCGCACAGATTTGGTGTCGCTGTAAGTACCGTCTCTGATGTTTTCATTACTTGGACAAACTACCTTTACATCATGTTAGGAAGTTTGCCTGTATGGCCTTCAAGAAACAAGATAAAGCAGCACATACCAGATTCATTTAAAGGAAGGTATGAAAACGTACGAGGAATTCTAGATTGCACAGAGCTGAAATGTGAGTTGCCCAAGGATTATCAGAAGCACTCAGAAATGTACTCAGACTATAAATCTCATGATACATTTAAAGGGCTCATCTGCATTTCACCGAGTGGATGGATAACATTTGTTAGTCAATTATATCCAGGAAGAATAAGTGATAACGAATTAGTGGAGAAGAGTAACTTCTGTCAATTAATTGAAATAGGGGATCAGTACCTTGCAGACAAAGGCTTTGAGATCCATGAGCTGATGGCACTCAAAGGAGCAAGTTTATATATTCCTCCAAAGAGATTTTCTGCCACTGACCAGTTCACACAAAGCCAGTGTTTTGAGACCATGAGTATAGCAAATGTGCATATTCATGTTGAAAGAGCAATTAAGCGAGTAAAGGCCTGGCATATTTTTAATCAAGTTCTGCCTCTTTCCAGCTTTGGGTCCATAAATCAGATCTGGACTGTTTGTGCTTTGCTAGTCAATTTTCAATATCCAATTATCTCCATTTAAAGCAACAAAGCTTTAAGATTTCTTGAAGTTGCATACATGGGATGGGTTCTCATGTGATGTGATTTTCAGGTATTGAATGTTTAACTAAAGAATCTGGAACTGTTTCAGGTCCTGTTCCTTTTTTGGGTCTCAACTTTGGGTTTACTCAATAATTGGCGGACTTGATATGTGAAAGTGAATGTAAAACTATGCTGTAAATTGCAATTGGACAGACAGGGTACTCAGATTTAAAAGTGTTGGGGTGTGGTTTGAGAACTAGTGATGATGATGGCAATAATATTAAATAATAATAATAATAATAATAATAATAATATAGGAATAAAACAAAAATATTATCCCTATTTTCAATACTAAAAGTTTACCAGCAATTTCAAGTCTTCAAAAATAAGAGTCAAAATTTTCCAAAACAATACACAGAAATAACTAGTTCCACCATCACCTGTAAACTTGAGTACTCTTCTCTGTGCTTCAGTACATTCTAAAGTATAATAGCCCCTTTTTCAGACATTTTTTCAAAGTCAACTCTTATTTTCCCTGAAACTATTTGTTGCTCCACAGTTCTAAAGACATAAACTGTTTTATTATGAAATATATTTCTTGTGAAAAGCAATTAAACTAGGCTTAATTTCATCCTCCCATCTTGACGATGATGTGACCTTGAGAACCAAAACTGGAAATGATACATTAGTAAATATGACAGGTTACGATGGCCTCGAGCAGTACACCAGAAAAAACAACCAAAAATTCGGCAAGTGAAAGATTCTTCTCCCTCACCGACGAAGATGTTGAAAGATTTATCGAAGCTGAAGCCAACAAAAACACTCAAAGAAAGATGCACAGTGACGTAGCATTGATGAAGTCGTTTTTGCCAAATGAAAACGAAACAAGACAACTCCATTGTTTCTATTGTCTGTGACAAAAGTCTGGTGATGAATATGAGCCAACAACACTCAGAGGAATTATCGCTTCTGTGTAGCGTTATGTTAGAAACCTACGCTACAGCGAGTCTGTTATCGCAGGACAACGTTTGACAGTTGAATTGTTCGAGAGGCACTTGTTTAAACGAATTTCTCAATTTTGACACGAGACTGTGGATCAGTTTTTGTGTAGGCTTCGGCAACTAACGGCGAGCTGCGACTTTGCCGAATTTGAGGATGACCATATTCGGGTAAATCGATAAGTGTTATTCCAGTTATTTACGTCGCAAGTTTAATCTGGAGCAAGAAGGTACGGTGACTTTAGATTGTCTACTAATGAATACAGACAAATAAAGCAGTAAAGAGTGGTAATAATTTAATAGCATGAAAATAAAATAATAATGAAACGTTTTCTATTGTGTTAATGAATGTATTTGAAAGAATTGTTTGTTTGAATGAGTTGAACCGGAATTACTTTTATCTTTTGCCTTTACGCTTACTGCTGTTGCCTTTAAATAAAAATTGTTTCAGTAATACTGTGGGCTTTTGTGTTTATATAATAAACACAATAATACATGGTTGCTTGGAGATATGGAATTTCTCTTCTCGTGTTCAATTCGATATCTCACGAGTGAGCGTATCGCGTTGAACACTCGAAGAGAAATTCCATATCTCCGCGCGCCCATGTATTATTGTCTTTTTCTAATATATCCAAGCCTAAAAGCGGAGCCGCGAAGGAATAAACTGGTGTTCGTTTCTCAAAAATAGTCCTGAAACTTTTCGGTCTGAAATACATTTCGGGGCTTTTTTTGGCTCGTTCGCTTTCGAAAAGTGTTTCTCAAAAAGCCTGAAAGTGTTCCGAATTGTCCTTCAATATTTTGGGGATCTGTTCTGTAAAACCAAGCTCGAAAGGTCGTTCTAGAGGCTGAGCACAGCTTGATTATTTTACTCACGAGCCGTCTAGCTTGGTGTTTGCAATGTTTCCATATCCTGTCATTAACTGTGAAGGCTTGTCAAATCTCCTTGGTTTATTGGCTGTTCGCTTGAATGAACTTGAAATGGCGCTCATTTACAAAAACAAAATAAAAATTATTCGACTGTTTTAATGGGTTATCTTCATCGCGTTCGGATGTTAACATATAACATGAACTGCCACTAAATAAAAATATTAGTCTGGTCAAAAATTTATACTGACATTTCACCGGCATTTTACTGGGATTACCCGAAATAAAGGATCTGGGGAGCTTCGGAGCACTTGTAATAAACTTATCGAAGAAATGTCGCGTAGGTTTTAGCAGCCGCGAAAAAATTCAAGCACTTTGAGGAACACACATTACTTACGGGATAAAATAGCTTTAAACTCAAAACTGCTTCGCTTATATTTCGTTCTCTAACTTGAGACCACCGAGATTGAAAACAAACGAACAAACACCGTCCAAACATTTTTAACTCTGTTGCATAAGTTTTGCGGCTGCAAATTGTCTGAAATTCGAGCGCTTTAAAAAATGCACCGAACTGTTTTTGGAAGCTTTTCGGGCATAATAGGTTTAAACCGACAACTGCTTCGCTTATAGTTTTTCAAATAACTGTTATATTTCGTTCTCTAACTAGAGACAATCAAGATTCAAAACAAAGAAACGCCAAACACGCTTTAATTAAATTGTTGTTATGCCGGCATAAGTTTTGCGGATGCGAAGTAAGCCTATATAAAGTTAGGCGCTTTGAGGAACGCACAAAACTGTTTTCGGAAGCTTTTCAGATAAAATAGCTTTCAACCGACAACTGCTTCGCTTAAGAGATTATTACCATTGAAAACTTCTAGGACAAGAAAATCGACAGTTGCACAAAGAGATGGACCGGACGGTGAAAATTGAAAGCAAAGCTTGTGCAGTTGTCTTGCGGCTGTGCTTAGACCTACTGTTATGAATAAACAAACACAAACTAATGGACAGAGAAATCATTTTTGAAAAACATTTATTCGAAAACCCCTATGTTTATACTTAAATGCAATTCGCGTTACACTTCCAAAATCGTAGGTCGGTCCACGAGAGTGAAATCGGCTCAGCATGGCAAAATGTTCAAGAATCTGTCACAAATCTGAGCGCGTTTTCCAATATTTTTTTAAAGTCAAAAGTAAATTACACATTTCTAATGGCATAAATCAAATTTACATTTCAAAACGTAATTTCTCTCATCGTAATACTCGAAATCATGTACCTTAGACCTTTTAAAAACTTCACTTACTCGGTTGTGTTTCAGAACAGGGCAAACTCTCCGCCGTGAAGAAAACAAAGCGATGAAGTCCTTTGAATGCAGCTTTCGTAACTTGAACTTTTCGCCTTCTACCAGTATTCTTTTGAACTTTTTCTTTCCATTTATATATATTAGATGTTTTTTTGTCAAGTATAAAACTTCATTACTCTCGAGCAATCGTTAAATGATAAAGAAGCTTATTTTTTAAAGAAACCTCTTTTTCAAAAGCGACGATGGTCATGCGATTTCCCGCCAAGAAATATGCCGGTTGCCCTAAAGCACCGTGCGATTTCCCGCCAAGAAAAGATGGCATTCTCTGCCCCCGTCGGGTTGTCTTGGGACTCCCCTCCCCCTCCCACAGAGTGTGCCGACGGACGGACGTACGGATGTACCGACGTACGGACGGACGGTCACGTAACTATTACGTCACAACCAAAATTTCTCGGATTGATAGGTTACCATATTTCCTTAGTAATGGAGCTCCGCTGGCGGGCTTTGCCCGCAGGCTCCGCTAAAAAGTAAAATTAAAAAAAACAATTGAACACAACTAAAAGTGTTAGATAGATAAGAAGATAGGAATTTTTTTTTCGGGTGGTAAAATATTGTCTTTTACCACGAGAAAATAAAATTCATATATTCAAGCCACCATGTAATTTTCTTTTTATTATAATGAAAAGAGTACTCTTGCACATGAGTGAGAGAATAAGAGAGTGTAAGAGCGGAAAATGACGTCATCGATATCTTCACTAGTGAGGATATGGAAAATACGCCACTCGAGTCCCAGATGTAGTTTCGTGTGAACTTTACGAGTGATCTACTTTCCACTAAAACACTCTTGTTTATATCACAAAGAGAAATACGTCACAACCGGCACGGTACAGTCGTATGTCGGAAACATGAATAGGAAATATCAAATAAAAATTATAGTAGGAAACGTGAGTTGTTCTCTAACTGAGCAGTTGAGAGAGAAAACGTTTCTATACTTACGACTAGTTACGTAAAATAAATCAACCATTAAATAAATATTCATTCCAACGCCGAGGAATCACCGGACTGGGGAGCACTACCAAACTAAGATATCCTCAGTGCATATAACAAAAATCAACGACTGCGAACCAACAATTGCATAGGTGTGGCTGAACGTTTATTCAATCCAGAAAATAATGACAATATATGAAAAGATAGATGCTTCCTTGATATCTTTATCACTCCGTAACTCGCTTGACCAGACCGCATTTTCTAATAAACGCAGTGACTTTTTTTTACATTGTCAAAGAAAGTTGACGAGCATTAGTTCTTCACCACATTGGCCAGGGCAACAAGACCGAGTCACAAAGATCCTGAAGGTTCCAACAAAGACGCTCTGTTTGAATGCTAGGAGCCAGGATGCTTTTGTGAGTTCTCCACATCAGAGAGACCACATCCACTTTGGGCAGCACGACAAGACACCAACTGTCAGAAGGTTTGTATGAAAGACGTGACTAGGCATCCACGTTTTCATCACTGGCACTAGAATCCAAACTATCAGCAGGAGGAGGCTCCGCCCCTAGGCTCAAACCCTTACCCTTTAATATACCAGTTTTTTACCCAAATTGCACCCTTTTCATAACCTAGAGTAAGAATGTAGCCTTTTCTGATACACATGTTTATATCTCAAGGATAAGGGCTTTCAGTCGCCCTGAGTCGGTTACTAAAGGCCCTCAACTTTCGTGTGTTCCGCGTCATTTTTGCCAGAATTTGGCACCTTTTTATATACTTAACTTTAGCTGCTTTCTCTTTTACTGAGCAGTTCACTTTGCTGACCTTTAATATACTTAATATACTAAGATAACGATTTTCCCAACCTTTCACTATGCTGCAGGCTCAAAAAGTCACCCTTTTCCGGCGGAGTCTCCCATACACTCCACTATAGGAAGTGCCTCCCTCCCCCCCCCCCCCCCCCCAATTGGAAAGTGTTTATGAAGTAACAATCGAATTGTGCGACATGGGCTGGTACTTCAGAGACCAAGAGGAAAGGATCGAGGATTTCGGAGAGGGTATTTAATGATTGATTGATTTTACGTAACTAGTCGTAAGTATAGAAACGTTTTCTCTCTCAACTGCTCAGTTAGAGAACAACTCACGTTTCCTACTATATTTGATAATTCCTATTCATATTTCCGACATTCGACTGTACCACTCGAAAATATAATTCCTATCTTCGCGCCGCCGTGTAACTGGATCCTCTATATGTTTTGGGTGAACGCCAATGTGCCCCGTCACGCTCCCACCGTTTTTCTTTCGCTTGCTAGATGAAACCTGTTCACCACTTTCCATAAATTATCATAAAGTACACAGGGCCTAAATCGCAAAGGATTTTTTTAAAATTTCTCTTTTCGCTTGCTACTAAGTTAGTCGCGCGACATTGATAAGATTGTGTGACAAATTGTGACGTAAGCAAACGTCGTGGTCGTCCCAAATCTTCTGAGATGGGTACAGTAATTCCAACTACTGCGAACTTCACGATTTCTCTTTATACTGAAAAGAAGATTCTTACAGTCCATTACCGAACGACTAGACCCAAGGCTAAAACGGAAACTCAGGCGACTTAGTCGAAAATAATTTCATTTCACCTTCTGGCGGGCCAGTTCCCAGGTGAGTCTGGACAACTAGCACGATTTTCGTTGCAACTTTTCAAATTATATTTTTCTGCCTCGACCGCGTCCAAGTTGCAGAAGGTGTTGAACAGTCTAAATTCATTGTTAGAGTTCAACTACATAACTTCTCTTCTTCTTCTAGGGATCTTGAAAAGTTTTGTATTCCTTACCGGAGCAAAAATCTGGATCAACTACGATACCCGACGTTGTTTACTTTGTTGAGCTTCACCCGCTATGAATATTTATCAACTTAGCGCAACTTTCATCCTGTTCTGGATCAAAATTGGATGTACGAGCATTAAAGGAAGCTATAGACATTTATTTCGCTGGACAGCAACGGGTTAGAATCCCCGAATAAAGTATTTTTGCCAAGTTCTAGGGTGATGTAAGTGACCTTTGACACGAGCGATATTTACGTTAACACGCTGTCAATGGTGGAGTTCTAACCTATTTTCACTTGTGATCTAGGGAGATACCCGCACGTTTGAGCTTACAAATTGATTAAATAAGGTAAGAACTTTGCTGTGATGTTGTTTTTTAACCCAATTTAGGCCGCAAACGATACGAAATGGTTTCTTGTACTTGGCCTATTTTTGGGATCTCATCATAGGCCTTAGAGTAGGTTGTCTTTAACTTCACCTGACGTGCTCAAAAATTTATCAACTTTTTCCACATTTTGTCTGTGAACTTGGTCGATGTGTCTTAGATACTAGCTCAAAGCAAAATTTCGTTAGCTGCATTTAGTTGGCCGTAGCGCGCCTCTCAAAATCCATATATTTCAGCCTTTCAATTACCGCCGGAAACCCCGTTGCGGGCAAAATTGGTTTTTGGCTTGCAGGAAAGCAAAAATAAAGAATTGGAAAATAAATAAAGTAGTTTTGATACATGTGTGCCAAACCCTTTTCACAAACAAAAAATAAAGGAAAATTATTTTTGATCGCGAAATCGAGTGGACCGCTTTTAGCGAGAATGCCACTTAAAGAGCCAGGGTCACCCAAAGTGCTTTGCGCCCCGAGGCACATTTTTTCATATATGAAAAATCCGCCGTTTTCTTGATTGTTGTGAAGTCTGATTTGTATCTTCTTCCATCGCTGCCGTTAGCGATCCGAAAGCACTAGTGTGAATTTTGACTTGACATTTAAGTGCCGTCGTATCGATTTCGTTGCATATTTCCGAATTCTGAAGTGTTTTCGTGGTGGAGAAGGAGATCTTTAAATTGGATGCTTCGTAGGGTTCAGGAAAGCTGAGGGGAAGGCCGAGTCTTTAGCGCTCTGCCAAAGTTGTACGGCTGAAGGAGTCCGTCTATCAGTAGCGGAGAGAAAGAAAAACATCTGTGGGTTTCAGCAACAGTACTGACACTGCGTTCGCCGAAATAGTGCTACGTTTGTTGCCGGATGAAAACCGAAGGGACGTTAATTTACATCGTGGTCACAAAATAACAGTAGCTACGGACCTGCTCCAAAATAATGCTTGTGGTCATGAGCTTGTGGTGTTTTGCTTAATTATTCCTTGTGTTCACTCTCTGTTTATGTTTTATGTTTACAAAAAGTGTAAGTAATTATTCTGGTTTTGCGATCGATGCAATCGATCGCGCGATCAATCGACCGGACTGTAATATATTCATGTACACGCATTGACTGCGAAGTCAGATCTTGAGTAGTTTTCTCCAGTGACATCTAGCGATGAAGACGTCAATATTCTTACTACTTGTTTTTGTTTTATTTTTATATCGAGTGGAAGTGGCTGCTCTGGTTTTACGTACATCGAGATCGATCGATCGGTCGGTCAATCAATCGGTTGTTATAATAGCCCCATACGCGTTGACTACAAATTCAGATCTTGAGTTGTTTCCCCAGTAACATCTAGCGATGAAGATATTTCTATTTTTAGAGGTACTATTGTACATATCGGCCAGTTTGAAAGGGATAATTTGCGAAAAGTCCGGCAAACGCGCCAGCCAAACGCAAAAAGCTGTTTCAAAACAAAAACACAAGCGCGCAAAGCACTTTGGGTGACGCTGGCTCTTTAAGTGTCTTTGAACACGGATCGCAAAATTGGAAATGGATTACAAATTGAAAACACTGGGCCAACGTCTTCAAGTTCTGCGATTGAGTCTTGCAAAATTGTTTAAAAGTTATTATGGTTTTTTTCTTGCGAAAATTTGGCTTTACCTCGGTGTAAGAACCTGTGAAACTCACGGATGACGTAAAACAAAGGAAACAAAAACATTTTAAACAATACCGTACAGCAAAACAAAAGCTAACAAACAAAGAAAATCTTGTCAGGTTCTTACACCGAGGTAAACCCTGCATACGTTATGCGCATCTCGGGATATTTAACCTGCGATCAGGCTCTATTTTCGTTTCGCTCAGTGAAACATTCAGGCGGGACGGGCGAAACGAAAAATAGAGCCTGATACAATTCTTCTACGGAACGCCTGCCGCCCACTTTTTGATTGATTGACATTCAACAAATCAGCCAATCAAAATTTCTTCTGCTTGCACGATCCTCGGTATGCAAATTTCCCAGAACGGCAGTTCGCAAAAAGTCACGTAAATGTCGGCAAAATAAGAAAATCATAGGCTACGATGTATCTTCTAGGCACAAGCTCTCAAATTTACACGATTGCTAACTTGAAGGTTCCGGTATTGTACATGGTTGCTCCGGTCTGAGCTGAAACTGAATGAAAATTCAAAACACGACGAGGTTGTCATGTACCAAAATATGCTGCATGCTTGAATCCTTTCTCATTTCAGGTGGTATCCGGAAATATTCTCTTCGCATTTGTCACCGATTTTCTGCGTAAAAAACCTTGGGCAATTAAGAGAAATACCTTTCATTCTTTAGAATAAAGATATAAATAAAACCGTTTATAAACAAAGGAGTATGTTGTAATTTAATTTAGTTCCAGAAGTGATAAATATTCGAGATCAGCAGCGAATTTTATCTCTAAACAGCAGCGAATTTCAAAACGAAGAACATTTATTATAAAATTAGTCAGATCCTTTGATGTCAATGTCAGAGATCAATAAAACGACATAAGTATGTAATAAACTGAAAATCATTATTGCGACTTGATTGCGGCTCTCGCCAAACATCAGTTTACCGTTTAGTTTATAATTACCGAATTATCGGTTGGCTTGTTGATCATTCTTGGCGAAATATACTTGATCGTCTGCTATTCGTTTTGTTTCGTTAAACGCGGAAACAACCACTACTCTGTTCATGTTATCAATACTAGCTGAAAGCCGTCAAATGCAAATTCCGAGACACGATGCGATAAAACGGAATAAATACTTCACTGTTGCTGTACTTCTCTGCTCCAGGTGAGAGACAGCTTGCGTCAAACCGAACGCCATTCTCAGGAGAGAAAGAAATGGTGACAATTCTCCTAGAACGACGAGAATTTATTAGAGCAACACATTTCACTTCGGCAGACTTGTTCCTCGGGTTGTTCCTTGGCGATGGCGGTGGGATCGAAGTCTCCTAGACAATTTACTTCCGTTGACAGCTCTATTGTTAAAGGGCCAATCAGATTGCGAGATTCCCGCGGCCAAAATTTGGCCGCCGACTCGAACTCCTGTGAGAGATTGTATCAGGCCCTATTTTAGCGAGCGACCAACGTAAGAGAATATGAGAGCGATGCTAAAATTCGGCCTGATCGCAGGTTAGGGATATTCGGGTTTCTTAAGGAATTTGCCCCCAAATACTGACAATATTTTTGCGCGGTTTTTGACTATGTGGAAAAAGCAGATCTTAGCAAGAGCTATCAGAATCCAAAATGAAAATTGGGGGAAACCATGCATTTTTCAGAGATAATTGAGCTTAAATTTGGAAAGAAATTGCCATACATTCCTTGTATTTTAATACTTTTTTAGAATTATGGTTGCTTAATTATCTCTGAAAAATGCGTGGTTACCCACATTTTTCTTTTTGACCCTTGCTAAGATCTACTTTTTCCCCATAGTTGTAACCTTTGGGAAAATGCGTGTTTTGTTTGCCTTGGTTTTGCTTGACTTCGCTTTCTGATTGGTTCACAAAGCTCGCGCCACTTTATCAACCAATCAGAAGTAACACCAAACCCAATCGTGACTTGCCTGCAGCCCCTCACGCGTTTTCCCGCGCTTGATGCTAATCACGTGTTTGTGCTTCAATTTCCGATTGGTTCATTTTGTTTTCTGTTCCTGTTGGGATTGGTTAGAGTAATTAGTTTGGTTTTGGTTTTATGACACTCCTTTGAAATCCTCCGTGAAAGCGAAGGTACTTAATCGCGGTTTTAGTACAGTTTTGCAGGATAGCAAGATCCTCGTGACTTCAGGAGCACCCAACGGTTCGTTTCGGGAAATATCTGTTCGGAAAACCTCAGTGGCCTGGGATATTCGGATTCAATTGCAGTGAAAACTAGTGATTCCTTTGGCGCAACACCACTTCAGACCTTCGTAAAAAGGGTACTGATTAATTCCTATTGTTTTCGAAGGGACATTGAAATATGTCATTTAGAGTGTAAAATAAGGTCAGCTAGCATTTTCAGCGAGCCATCAGCAGCTCGGAAATTCGGCAGATAGGATTCTGTTTCCTGAAATTTTTTTTGCAGCCTAAATTTTCAGCTAAAACACCGAACAGATCAACCTGTATTAGCTTACACAAATATCCCTTTAGAAAGCTCTTAAACAATCTAACAATGCAGAAAATGATATTTCAATTATTTTACTAAAATTTTCTCGTTGAGTGCCCCCATGACTTAGTCACTTTAACTCTGACCATTACGTACCATTATCTTTTGTTCCTTTCACTTTAGAGACCATTTCCTACTTCATGAAAAACGAACGCCAAAAATTCTTCCACTGTGTCACTCTAAAGGCTCTATTGAACAGTTTCAATTTTTTTTTTTTTTTTTTTTTTTTTTTTTAGATAAAGCAGTTTATTGATTAACACTGACTTACAATACATTACAATACATAGCTTACTTACAATTACAATACACTACAATACATAGCTTACTTACAGAGAATAATTTACGTTACACAAAGGGCATGCAGAAACTAAAAAAAAAAAGAATATATTACAGAGAACAGGAAACCTGGGTGCCTACTTTTGTTGTTATTATATCTATTATTTCTATATGTGTTTATTTTTATATATACTTATTTCTATAGTTATTGTTACGGATTACAACTGTATCTGTTTCTTAGATTTATGCATCTCTATCTGAATTTTACTTTCAAGAACGGCCATGAAAGCTTCCCAGTAGTACTCTTCTTCTTTTCTGGAGGCAGTGTAAATGTAATGTTTTGCGATAATCAAGCAGAGGTTTAAGCCAAGTCGACGAGAGAAGTCATTGGCAACACCGTAAATGATCATGTTTTCATCAAGAGTTATTGACTCGGAGTTTTTGAAATTCCACCAATTAGTAAAAAGAGACCAAAAGCTCTTAACTTTTGAACAGGAAGCGAAAAGATGAGCTAGTGTTTGTCTTTCAGAGCATAGGTGACATTTATCGGTTTCTTTAAGTGCGTCTCTAAAAAGTGTTGAGTTTGTTGGCAGAATGTGATGTATAATTTTAAATTGAAAGATGGCAAGTCTGGTGTCCTTAGTAACTTTGAAAGGAAGGCTATATATGAGTTGTATTGTTTTTTCATTCAAATTTGCTTTTACCATCCTTTTTTCGGCAGTAGGTGTTACAAACTTTTTTTTGACAAAGAATCGTGTAGCCGATTTGCAAGAGAGCTTATTCAAAGGTATTCTATTGTTATCTTCACCATCCAAAGGCGCCTGGATGTTTCCTTTTAGGATATTAACCCATTCTCTAGGGATTGAGTGGCATACTCCATGATACGTAAGAAAGTTAGCTTTGATTTTAAATCTAGAGCAGAACTCAGGAAAAGATAGAAAAGCATTGTTTTGGAAAATGTCTTTGATTTTAATGACTCCGGCTTCATGCCATTTTTTGTAATAAACAGAAACACCACCAACTTTAATGAAGCGATTGTTCCAAATAATTTCATTCAAAACTTGTTCTTTGGTGTTAGGAGAAAAATAATTTATTTTTCCCCACGCGTAGAGAGCTTCCGAGTAAAAAGCAAGGGGTATTTCAATTTTAAGTGCTTTTAAGTCAAAATTACATTGAAGTAGAAACAAGCCTCCAACATCCCTTAGGTAGCTCAATGGTATGTAGCTCCAACTTGAAGTTTCATTACTGTCGTTGAGTCTTTTTATCCAGGAAACTTTAAGTGCATCGTTGATTATTTCAAAATCAGGCATATCTAGTCCACCTTTTTCTCTCGGGCCGATCATAGTCTTTTGTTTTATTTTAACTTTCTTGTTCCACACAAATTGGGTAATTGCTTGATTTACCATGTTGACAAATTTCGAAGGAAAGGTGAGCACTGATGTATTATATACGAGTTTAGAGATTGCGAGAGATTTTAGAATCGTTATACGGCCATATAAAGTGAGGTTTCTAGGATACCATAAGTTGAGAAGGCTTTTCATTGAGTTCAGTTTTTGTTCGAAGTTTTTCTTATATGCAACTTCATCATCATGTGAAAAATGAATACCTAATGCGAGTATTGAGTTGGAAGGCCAAGCTATTCCAAGGGGCTCTGTTGTATTGTTTCTGTTCGCGCCCAACCACATACCTTCAATGCTTACTTCAGCATTCGCTCAACATTTGTTGAACCAGATGTTGAGACTGCCTGAACAAGTCGTACATGTCCTCAACGTTGCAAAGGTTGGTTTAAATTTTGGCCAAGCACTGCTTTAAAGTGCCACTGAGACGAAAATTTGTAGGTTTATTTTCGCCAAATTCTGTCGCAGAATATCGCGTTGTGTGTGTATTTACCCAGAAAACTGAACAAGAAACCGTCCATCCTAATATTTTTTAGCTCCAAAGTTGCGTAAAATGTGTCCGCCATTACTGAAAACGTGTTCCTGGGTGATTGCGCAATTTAATAGCTTGTGACGTCAGAGGCTCACCTCAGTCGCGTTTCCTTGTGTTTTGACTCAAGATGCCTACCGTCGACTGCGAAACCTCCGAAGAGTATTTCTACGATTCGGAACAGTCTTTAGCTTCCGAAGAAGTAGAGGATTCATTTAATTCGGCAAATGAAGAATTTTTCTTACCGTACGATGTAAGAACTGATGTCAGGAGATTTCAGCTTATAAGCTTGTAAACAAACTGTTCAAAGCTGTTTTTCTCGCCGTATTGGCGGGAGTTCAAAATATGCGCTAAATAATGCTTACACAGTGATTACATTTCAGGCACAAGTTGCTCAAAGAGCGGATAGCTCTTATCCAACGGATAAATGGCTGTCCAGCTATTCGAAAAATTGATGTTTTAATCTTTGGAAATTTAGACAAAACACCTATAAAAACTCCAGATTTTGATGCTCGCGAATTCTCAAGTATCGGTCGATCGATTTTATTGTTCGCTTCGTTGGAGAAATAAAAGAAGCTACATTTTGTTTGCCGTTGTCTATATTCATTATATATTGTAACGCATTGAGTTTTTTGGCCATTCCTAGCATAGTATGGGAAACTTTCTTAGAGCTGTAATGCTGTAGTCATCTGGCAGTCAGCTCATGAAGCTTATCGTGTCCATCATAGTACAGTGGTCGCTTAATTAATGCATTGAAACACACGTGTTTGGCGTTTCTAAATATTTTTAACAGTTTTTGTAGAATTCTTAACTTGAGCCGAAAAAAGTGAAATAAACCAAGACCTTCTTTTAAGAACTGGAGGCCTTGTGTGAACGGAATCTAAATATTTGTAGTGCAAATCAAAGCCATAAGCCACTTGCTTTATTCACTGCGTAAAAATAATAACTTGATATCTAATCATTTTTCTTGGTAGTTCATTTACTAAGATTGCTATGACAGTTAAAAGGAATAACATTGTAAAACCCTTAAACAAATAGTGGCGTGCGATATTTTTTCCTAACTTACAAGACGAGCCGACAATAATGTCGGTCGACTCTTCAGCGACAGGGAATAAGGAGAAAAGTTTCTCGACATTCAGGATGGTAGACTATAAAATAACTGTCCATGCTTCTAAGCGATTACTGCATTGAAATTAACACACGCGGAATAAAAAAAAAAAAAAAAAGAAAAAAAGCTAAGCAATACAAACTATTGGCGTAATCGCGGCGGTCCTGCATTCGCCCAGGATGCATTTTATGAGGACTACGCCGAAGATCTTCGCACTAACAGACGGCAGAACTGAAAGGGTTTTCCACAAGCAAAATAAATATTAAAATACGTTAAAAGAAAATAAGTTTTGCACAATGGTGGATGCGTTGAAAAAGAAACAAACTATCACTTCAACTGCGTTAAGATTAGGTACCTTTCGTCTCGCTTTTTCCAGATCTTTTTTTCCATGTAGTTAGAATGGACAATGGAATAATCGACCTCTGGGATCCTTCGACATGAACAGCCCTCTGGAAACATTCGTCCGTGAAGTGATCAGAACAGCCGACAAAAATACCTCTCGGGTTGAAATTTGCACTGTGTTTCCATTGCGGGTCCGCTCGCAAGGCTTTGATGAAGCGAAATACCAGATCGGTGGTTGGATTTATTGTTGTAGCATTGTACAACACAAGTAATACCCTTCATAACTGCTGCAGCAGCGAAAATTTCAAGGCCGTACAGCAAACAGTTGGCACGAAATCTTCCCTCGACAACAGTTACATTTCCCGCGGCAAGTAACCGAATGAAGCCTGACTTGGTTTGAGGTGAGCCTCTAACGTCACTTCCGCTAATTCGCAAGCCAACTTCCGGAACAAGGGCCAGTAATGGCGGCCGTAAAATCTTGACAAAAACCGTCCGAAAAAAGCGACTTCCAGTTATCGTAATGAGTTGAAATTTGGTATGGTGACTAACAACCTCAGACTATTTTCAAAAATGCAAAAATATGGAATACCAAAATTCTGGTCCCAGTGGCACTTTAACATTTATGATGTTTCAATACAGCTGCAGAAAGGCCTGTTCAACCGGTCTTTACCTGCATGCAGGGGTGCAGTATCTGTAGTAAAAATCTAAAGTAAAAAGCTTGAACAGTGGAGTAGCCCCCACCCCTTCACACAGTAGGCCTTTGAAAATCAAAACATTCGTGTTTTTTACGCCTCTTATTTATGTTTCTTAGGTGTCATCGTTATGGGGGGTCGTACTGGTGGTATTAGGGAAGATAGAGCCGCTCTCTTGGCATCGAATGGGTTTGCAGCCTTAGCCTTGGCATACTGTGAATATAAAGATCTTCCTCAAAAGTATGATGTCCTTGACCTGTCTTACTTTGAGAGGGCAATTGACTGGTTGACTGTTCATACAAAGGTTAAGCCTGGTGGTGTTGGTTTGGTAGGCTTGTCTTTAGGTGGGGTAATTGCTTTGGTAATTGCATCACAGATTCCCCATAAAATCAGCTCAGTGTATCAATTTCAGGAGCTCACGCTCTTATTGGCTGTTCACTCAAGTGTAGGTCCTTTACTGTAGAAGGCTATCCCATCGAAACAGCTGCTGCGGATTATACTCGATATCTGAATTTCGTGACTATCTTTAAAGATAAAAAGGGACCGTACTGTGGACAAAACCCGGATCGGACCGGACAGGATCGGATCGGATCGGACTGACAAAACCTGGATCGGATCGGAACGGACTCACAAAACCTGGACCGGGTCGAATTCTATTAAAGAAACTCATATCCACTCATTGAAAGTAGACGTATTTCAAATTCCCATTAAAGATGACGAAGAGAGATCAAGAAAGTGATTGTCATTGCACTGTTTTTCCTTTTTCTTCTGCCATCGCGCAGAATGCCTATTGTTCTCGGGACATTTACTTCCAGTTCAAGAAAGTTTGTAGATCTGTCCTATCACGCGTTATTATTCATAGACGCTTAGAAAGAGCTTCATTCATTGGTTGCCATGAACGCACGGCTAAGCTTATTATTATGATGTGGGCGGCAAACTAAACAATGAAGGGAACGCGCTATTGTTTTGCCTTTTGTTTCGTAAAATCCGACATATGCTCATATTTCGCGTAGAACATTTCATGAAACGGTTTTCCATTTTGATCCGGTATTGAATGGGCATTTTAGAGTGGTTTCGTCTGGGCAAAAGTTACAACATAGAAAGAAAGCTATGTCGAATCATCACTGCGCGAGCGAGATGATTGTGTCGTAAATAAATTCAGCATTTCGCTTGTTTGTGGTTTGCGTGCGCAAGCGGCCGACACTGTAATGTTTTGCTTCTGTCTTTGGAAGCTTTTTAACTTTTATGTGAAACAAAACAGCGGGTAAGTGTGTTTATATTCCCTAACAGAGCCAAAAATTCTAAAGCTCGATCGTGGTCAGCGATCGTAGCGAACATAAATGATATCCGACACACAAGCGATTCCGTGATTGCATGTATTACAAACATTTGTTAGTTTATAGACTGAATGGTATCGATCACTACGATCAGTGCGCCTTTTTTATTAGCAATCGCATGCAGCGACCGAACAGAAACCATTTCTTGTGGCTTTGAATTCCCTTGTGATCTCGGATCTTTTTTGTCAACAAAAGGAGGTACGATATGAGTGAGCAACGGATTGATCAGGTTGTCGAAGAGCTCTGAAAAGAGCTCCCGATCATTGACGTTCTCGATTTCTTCGTTAGTCATAGCGCGATCTGCCCGAGAGTTCGAATGAGACAGCTGGTGCACTGTGATCGGTTTTAAAATTCGCGGCAATTCTGAACTATTTTAGAACGAGTGGTTTTCTTGAATGGGCATTGTGTTAGTCTTGACAACCATTGTTATTCACTCATGGGCCTAACACAATAGCTCGCTTGCTCACGATGCGCCATTTTCCACCACAACTCCTACCAGCAGTTTTAAAAGTGAAAGGGATAGTGGTTCTCGTTGACCGATTTTAAAAACTAAAACGGATTCTGTTCGAGAAAAGGTCCATCTTTCATTTGTCGCACGTAGGTTTTCTCAAAGCAGTCTAAATTTCCTGAAAATCTCTTTCGAAAATGGACTCCATACAAAAAAAGCCCGTTTTTGCTGTATTTTCAAGTTCAAAGGGATAGTCCTTACTCTTGTTCAATCTTTTTCGTTTTAGGCTTAAATTGCAGTTGCAACATTCTTCTTCGAAAAGCCGCACGTAGGTTTTTAGGGTTTGACTTCTGGAAAGCAGGAAGGCAAGTTTTATGAGCGCTACTTGACCAATTTGAGCCCTTTCTTCTCTTATTTTGAGCTATTCATAGCCCACTCTCATTCAAATTTGCCGCTTCATAGCCTTATGAATAATTAATGATGTCCACGCATTCTGCGCGATGCATTCTGTCGTGAAGAATTTTTGTTTATTGTTATGGTTTTACATTCTGTGAACTGCTTCATTACTTCAACTACTGCATTATGAAGAGGAAACTTCGATAGCGTGTGCCAGAGTATGTACAATTAGGTCAGTACCGAACAATGATATCAAGATAACTCGCGTCTTTCTCATTCTTTACTTGGAACTTGAACCATGTACATATGATTACAAGGTTTTTAGAATGTAACCATAGCTACCTCACAGAGGGCAATAAAACGGAACTTAAAGCTCCTAGAATGGCGGTATGACAAGCATACCTGCTTTCGTTTTTTGTCCAGATTCTAGAATAGTGGAATATGAGATCTGTGCCGACAATTACGATAGCCTGATTCACACAATGGTTTAGTTTTCGCGGTAAGCCCGCATGACGAAAATTGTGTCAAGTTTGAGCAAAAGGTTTTATTTCACGTTATCAAAACTGAAAAAAAAGTGACCTTCTAAGGTAATAAGTATAGAATAGTAATTACCGGTAGACCTATTGAACAATGCAAGCTATCACTGTATAAGAAAACAATCCCCATTCTCTGCGCGGCTTCTTCTCCTCTACCAAGCCAAAACTTTGCGCGCGCGAACGATCCCGCCGGCTACGCAGGCTACTCAAATGCAAAATTTCATTAGTTGTAATATGACAAAACAGGGTCTCAAACTGAAATTTTTTGTCTTTACTAATCTTACTTTTGTCATTGATTTTTGGAAGGACGTAAATCGTTCAGTCATATGACCAATTTCTTCAATTTCTTTGAGATAGAAAACCTTACCGACAGATAGTTTACAGGTCGATTCATTAACAGCTAAAATTTCAAGTAATGGACGGCAAAGACGCGATCATTGTTACTTTAGGCTCTATTCCTCTTTGTCTTTCCGCTTGGATCTCTCTCTCTCTCTCTCTAGAAAAACGTGATCCTTTAATGAAGTAGTCTAAATGCATAACAATACACAGTCAGTCTTAACCACAGAATGGAGAAGGAAAAAGCAGAAACAGTGCAATGGCAATCACTTTCTTGATCTCTCTTCGTCATCTTGATCCAGAGATACCACTTGACCATTTTTTAATGGGAATTTGAAATGCGCCTACTTTCAATGAGTAGATATGGGTTTGTTTAATAGAATTCGACCTGATCCAGGTTTTGTGAGTCGGGTCCGATCCGATCCTGGTTTTCTCAGTCCGATCCGAACAGATCCGATCCGGTCCGATCCAGGCTTTGTCAACGGCAATAAAAAGGCTTGTAAACCAGGATCGCCGTCACTTGTTCCAATAGAGAATAAAATATAGATTTAGCCAAGCCTAATAGCGGAACTCCATATGTACCTGGTTACCATCGGCCGCCTATAAATTCTTCAGAATTTTTTGTTTACTGTTATTAACCTAGGTACTTGACCTCGTTAATTACTGTATAGTTTTATTAAGCGTATCAGTTTAGTGTAAACTTAGAGTTATAATTCTGTTTCGTGATTCAAGCAAATCTAGTTTATCTATTTGTGCTTTCACTTTAAGTTCGCTAGGCAACTTCATTCAATCGTTTATCGGCATTTTTCGTTTGTTTTGATTGCTGTTATTTTACTTGTAGCTTTGTATTTTGTAATTTGAGACGCGTGTTTGCTTCGAAACTACTAGAAATTCTCTTTTGGTTTTGTTTACAGATTATTGCACAGTGTTGCACACATTTGACACATTTTGTCGTAAATTCAATCTGTTTATTGTGAATAACTTCGATTCTGTTTTACAACTGTCAATTGGAAAACTATGTTCTTCTAATTCTGTTTGGCAAACGGATACGCTTCATTCGTTTTAAAATACAAAGGTCATGCTTTAGGTCAGAATTAGTTGTTCGCAAATTAGTACTTTTCTGCTCCACTTGTAAGCTTGGTTTTGCTCTAACCTTACATCCTTGAATGTAGAATCCTGTTTTTCATCATGTTATGGCCGCTGGATACCATTTTACTGTAAAATTATCCACTGTTTTCAAGAGTACGCGAGTCGCTTGTGCAACACGCGTCAAAAGACTTACGCGATTCCTCGCACGCCATTGGCTAGAAGCTGCGCGAAAAACAATACATGTGAGAATGTCATGAAATGCGACGTACGGACGGACGCGCCCGCGAGTCATTCCGCTTGCCAATGACCATAAAAAATTGCCAGCATGCCTCTTAGTATGAGTATGGGGCTCCACTCTTGCGGCCTTCGGCCGCAAAGGGGTTCCGCTATCACTTGTCCAGTGCTACTGGTTTACGGCCTTGCAGATCAACTTAACCCCGAAATAGAGTGGATGTGTAGAGAAGCATTCAGGCGCATGGATCAACGTGGTAGAGGGACACTATGCAGGAGGCTTGCTTTTCCTGGGGCGGGGCACTTTATAACACCATGTTATCTTCCACCCTGCTCAAAGCAATATGTTAAGATTTACGATGACGTTTGGTTGCTGGGAGGAGATGGCAAGGTCCTGCAAGCAAAGGCATCAGAAATATACTGGAAGGAAAGTTTGGAGTTTCTTTTAAAAAACTGTGTTTAAAACTTTTATGTAATTACTTACTGTAAATAGGTTTTTGAGTCTCATTTGAGGCTACTAACCAACAGGCTCTGAAAAAGTATAAACGTGCACAAAAGAACCTCCATTTGTCCAAGTAAGACTTACAAGGTTCATATTATATATCTTCTGACAACTTGTGAGAAATCAAGCCGTTTAGGTTTTTACTTAAGTTTTTGATTTATTATTATTATTATTATTATTATTATTATTATTATTATTATTATTATTATTATTATTATTATTATCATCATTATCATTATCATTATTTGTGGTAAGACTAATTTCTAATGGGTATAATAATTGATTGATTGTCCAACCAATTGATTGTGTAAGACGTAATTTGGAAACAGGTTATTTTTCAGAGAGTAAATGATCGAAACTGGTTAACACAATGCAAGGTCCAAATCTACCTAATACATAAAAACGCATTTCAAACCAACTGAAACGTTTCAGTACACACATTTCTCAAGTTGCCACCCACCAGGGGTCAAAAAAGCTCTTCATTAAAGGCAAAGCACTTAGGCTTCTCCCGACAAGCTCCTCAGAAACTACGCTCAAAACTGCAGTTTCAAACTTTAAAACACATCCCAAAGAAAGAGGGTACCCCGAAACTTTGATTTTAACAACCCTCGCTGAGATTAGATTTGAGGACAGAAAACTTGCCCTTCAACAAAGGCGTAAACAAAATACGCGAATGTTGCCTTTCGTCACACAATATTGTCCATCGGTGCCTAATTTAAAGCAAACACTTATGCAAAAATGGCATTTAATTCAGCAACAACCTTTGCTCAACAAGATATTTAAAGATCCCCCTATGGTCGCATACAAAAGGGGCAGATCCCTAATATAAAAGACATACTCGTTCGAGCCAAACTGTGAACAGGCTATTACACGTGGATAGGACTTGTGTAGGCCTGTCACCCTATTGTTGTCATCATAAAAGAGACTTTGTTGATCCATGAATTACAACCTGCCTTGAATAAAAAAGGTTGGCAGTGAGAAACTTTTTCTTTACTGTCTAGCTAGGTTTGATTTGTTTTGTTTTGCAGATTTCAAACTGAAATTTGTTTGTTAATATATATATTTTTTCATTTTCTTTATTAGGTACCAGTCTTTCACTTTGCGTTTAATTTTATTTGTAATTTTCCCAACGGTCACTTCTGAAGATGTATGTTGAAGCATACGAAACGTTAAGTTCATAAATCAATGTTTTTACAACATGTGTTGTCTTGTCATGTTCGTCACCGCAGTTTGCTTTTTATTCCTATTGAAGTTGAGATCTGATGGCCGAAGAATAAGAGTGTTTAGGACCCAATGGGCTCCTAACTTTGTGGAGTACTCCTCACCACGGGACCGTCAGGGTTATAGCGGGATCATTTGCGGTGCACTTCGGAGATAATTTGCGTCTCAGAGTTACTTGCGGTATAATTTGGCGTCCATTTGCGTTCGGGGATCATTTGCGGTCTCGGGATTATTTTGACTCGAATTTACATTACAATACCGCTGTGCAGTTCGACCCGAGCCTGAAGTTTATTATGGCGCCAGAGTCATTCGCAACTGAAATCGAGGTTTATCCTTCGCTTACAACGACAATCGATCAATCGGTCGACATTATTGTGAGGAATTTGACTCCAAAGCAAACTAGTATTCTACGAGCTCGAACCGTCGATGATAGCAACATTGTCTTTGAATCTTTCGCTAACTACAAAGCCGACGAAAATGGAGAAGTATTGGTGTCTTCTCAGCCTTCCCTGGGTGGATCATACTCAGGTGTGGAACCTATGGGGTTGTTTTGGAGCATGAAGCCTGTTGCGAACACTGATCGCGACGATCTACTGAGAAAAAGAGATGTAACAAAACCATTGGAAGTTACCTTAGAAATCTTCAACACAGACGATGGAAGAAACCTAGACGAACGAAACAAAACGGCTAGTGTAACATTGGTGAGAAGTTACATGCGAGCTGGAGTGAGCCGATGTTTCTTGGACAGCTATGGATTTTATGGCACTCTCTTTCTTCCTCCTGGAGATGGACCCTTTCCAGGTATTTGCTTTGGTTTCTAGCGTAGCTGAGCCCTCCACGCGAAATGCTTTTCGATTTATACAGTCCATTTCCCTCACTGTTACTTATATTTGGCCGTTGACAAAATCTGGATCGGATCGGACTGACAAAACCTGGATTGGATCGGACCGGACTCACAAAACCTGGATCGGGTCGAATTCTATTAACGAAACTCATATCCACTCATTGAAAGTAGGCACATTTCATCTCTGGATCAAGATGACAAAGACAGATCAAGAAAGTGATTGCCATTGCACTGTTTTTGCTTTTTCTTCTCCATTCTCTTGTGAAACCTGTTTGCTTATTGTTATGGGTTTGCACCCTGTAAACTACTTCATGAAAAGAATATTTTTCTAGAGGGAGAAATCTAAGCGGCATTATGTAGAGGTAAGGTACTAATAGCATGTGCCAAGGCATGTACAACAGGCAGTAACGAATTGAGCATAAAGTAACAATGAAATCAAGATAACTCACGCCTTTCTCAATCTTTACTTGGAACTTGAACCATAACCATGTATATATGATTAGAAGGTTCTTAGAATGTAACCACAGCTACCTCACAGAGGGTAATAACACGGAACTTTTAAAAAGCTCTTAGAATAGCCGTATAACAAGGATACCGGCTTTCGTTTTTTGTCCAGATTCTAGAATGGTGGAATATGAGATCTGCGCCGAGAACTACGATAGCCTGATTCACGTGATGGTATAGTGTTCGCAGTAAGCCAGCACGACGAAAATTAGGTTAAGTTTGAGCAAAAGGTTTGATTTCACCTTATCAAAACTGAAAAAAATGTGACCTACTAAGCTAATAATTATAGAATAGTAGTTACTTTAGACCTATTTAACAAGCAAGCTATCACTGTATAAGAAAATAATCCGTTTGCTTTCTAACATTAATGTAGGTTTAATTATTGATTTTGTTTCAGGTTTTCTGAAAATCCCTTTCAAGTAATGACAATATACTCCTAGTTTCTTTTCAAGCGACAGCCGTGCTCATTCAGGAGCATTATAGCTTCATTTCGATATTCACAATTAAAGTGTCGGATCAAGTTATATTAGCTTTGCAAGCTTTTGCATGTAAAATGTTTCAAAGACGTTACAGTGAACACAAATATCCATTCACATTGCATGAAAGAATAATTCAGTCTTTTTTTGGTTCATTTCAACAATGTGATTTAGCGTAAACCAGAGAAAACACAGTTCATATGCAAAATTTCATTAGCTGTCACAGGACAAAACTGGGCCTCAAACTGAAATATTTTTGTCCTTACTAATCCTATTTTTGTCACTGATTTTTGGAAAGAGGTAAATCGTTCAGTCATGAGTGACCAATTTCTGCAGATGTTGTTGTGTATAAATCCAATAGCATCGTGTATTTTCATGTTTGAACCGACCTGGAGAGTTTACAGACCTGTCGATTCTTTAATAGCTAAAATTTCAAGTAAGGACGGCAAAGACGCGAATTATCTCCTCTTTGTCTTTCGGCTTGGAACTCTCCCTCTAGAAAAAAGTAATCGTTTAATGAAGTAGTTTAAATGCATAACCACAGAATGGAAAAGGAAAAAGCAAAAACAGTGCAGCGACAAGATCACTTTCTTAAACTGTCTTCGTCATCTTGATCCAGAGATAACACTTGGCCATTTTTAATGGGAATTTTAAATGCGTCTACTTTCAATGAGTAGATATGGGTTTCTTTAATAGAATTCGACCCGATCCAGTTTTGTGAGTCCAGTCCGATCCGATCCAGCTTTTGTCAATCCGATCCTGTCCGGTCCGGTCCGGTCCGGTCCGGTCCGGTCCGGTCCGGTCCGATCCTGGTTTTGTGAACGGCCCTTCTATTTCGTTGACACGCACAAACCGGGTCTGAATTTTGGGCTTTATTAACATCGGTGGCTTCGCCAGCGAAATCCTAGGTTTGGCAAGAAAATATCCAATATTTAGGCTAAACTGCAGATTACCCTGCCACTTTAAAGCTGTACCCCTTCGGCTACGAGGCTACCTGGTTACGCGGCTACGAGACTCGATCATTGCAATATGGCGAGTTCAGCAACCCAGCGACACAAAGAATTTATAGTGTTAAGCTGCGCGCAGACGTCTCCTATCCTGACTGCTATCAATCCTTTGCTTTTCCGCGTGAGGCAAAGGAAATAGGAGACGTCTGCGCGCCGGCTAGTATAATGTGTACCTCTGAAACCGAAAATCACGCGTTAATAACCGGACATATTTCAATCCGAGTTCAATGGGAGTAACAATACGTAAATTGAACAAGGTTCAGGCGCTAAACAAGCAACACACAGCACAGGCAGCCCAGACGCGTTGTAAGTGGAGTTCATTTAAAAATAGAAAAGGGTGAAAATATATGTAATAGCACGAAATAAATCTTTAATTCACGAAATAAATCTTGTTTACTTCTGCTTATTTTGTCCTGTTTAATTAATTTCCGGTTAATCTTGCAGCGCTCTCCTAAATTACGCAATCGCTTGTTAGCGTCGCTGCTTATATAACCCGTTAAGCCTAAGGTTTGCAGAGATTTATAACGGACTAACCAGTGATAAAAGAATCGAGATATCTTGAAATAAGGCCTGTCTACCTTCAGCTCAATGTTCCCCTGTTCGTCTTGGCTGGTTTAAATGACATTTTGTGGCTTTTTTCAATCGGAGGTAGCTTCCACTAAAGAAGAATTAGCAGCGACGCTAACAAGCGATTGCGTAATTTAGGAGAGCGCTGCAAGATTAACCGGAAATTAATTAAACAGGACAAAATAAGCAGAAGTAAACAAGATTTATTTCGTGAATTAAAGATTTATTTCGTGCTATTACATATATTTTCACCCTTTTCTATTTTTAAATGAACTCCACTTACAACGCGTCTGGGCTGCCTGTGCACACAGAATGTTTAATAGATACATCGTTCTTTTAGCGTGAAACCGAAAATTGCGCGATTACAAAATGGATCAGCGAAAAAGAATATTTAACTATGCATTTACCGAACTAAAGAGTTAAGCATAAAATTGTAGTACAAACAAAAGAAATGAAACAGACGGTACTTTTACACTTTTAAATATACTTCCATTGAATTGACCACTAAACCCTCATATTATGCAAAATCTCAACGAAGCGTGTCAGGGGTCAACTCTAGGTTCAAGGCAACTACACTCAACAATTTCGATTACGCAGAAAGTATATATGCGTTACACGGAAACAAGAAAACATGACCGCATCACATGAATATTCCTCGTTCTTCTTAAGCCAACTTCTCATAACACTTTCGATTCGGAATCCGCAAACTCCGACCTATACTTCACAGAGCGAAGCCAAATACATGACGCCAATATTAAGTCTACATTTTTCATGCCTGCTACGCCGCAAAGCTATAATTTGCATCTTTGGTTCAAATATTATTTCCCTACTTTAAACAAAGGAAAATAGCTTTTGAACCAGGCAATAGCACACAGTAACCATAGAAACCACGCTATTAAGTAGTCAACCTATGCTTTAATACAATTTTCCATTTCACAACTGAGATTTAAATATTTACAAGTACTTTGATCCATCAACAAAGGCCTAGTGTCACTGTTTTACTCAAAATTGTCCTGGCGACAACCGAAGTAACTCTCTTCCTAATTTGTAAACACGTGCCACATCTTTTAGAAATACCTTAACAAGTCTTTTCCAGGGTTAACATATCGCTAGATAAATTCAGTTAAGTACGACGAATGTTCCTTCTTCCTTCCGTGCGTAGGAAGGTGCCTTCAACGTGTCGGTCGATCCCAATAACATTTCAGTTTCGATTTGGGTTGATCCAAATTGCCATTTCCTTCTTCCCAGGGAACGCGCGAGGGGTGGGCTGAGGGGACTTTAGCTCCCCCCCCCCCCCCACTTTTTGGCGCCATAAAAAAATCATTAGGAAAATGGAAAATTCATTAGTCATTGATTAGTTTCAGGGTTAACCAGTACTTAGTTTTTCCCAGTTAGGTCTAATTTTCATATTGGCCAAAGAAAATGGAGTAGAAACAGAATACTCCACACGGGTTCAAATCGCCTTGCTTTCACTTGGCTTCGGATTAGATGAAAATCACGTGCGGTCTGGGGGACTCTTTCTTGACGAGTTTGAACCTACTTAGATTTTAATTACTATCGACGGAAGTTGAAACTCTCGCTGTCGTTTGGCCTCTAACAGCAGTGAACTCTCATTGACCGTCTTTCTGCTTCTACTAAAGAGTTCGAACGTTTGTCGACTATCGTTCTTGTCTGGCCCGGGCATTACGAACTGTAGTCTGTCTCCAGATAGGTTTATCGGCAACAGCGTGCTTAGATATTTGCTGAAAATCAACGTGACTTCTTCAAGCCTCTCTATGCATGTAAACTTTGCAACTAGGATAACTGCCGAAATATCTCTTTCGCTCCTAACGATGACAAATAAGGCGTTCAGCAGTCGGGACATATTGACGGACTGACTTTGGTGAATTACATATTTCATGACACTCAGCTTAGTTTACTCAGTTGGCCTTATTCTGTAGTGATAACAGGATTGCTTGCACAAGTTTTAAGAAAAATGTTTTTGAGTTTGAGATCCTAAATGGGAATACGTCAAGGTTTGCACCTTGCCGGAAAAGTCATCTCATGTGTGTAGAGATGAAAGAAGAGGATCAGGCACATTATTTTGGAAATATCTTGGCTATTCTTATTCCGATTCAGGAATAACAGAATATCCAGAATACCGATCGACTCCCTAAAAGAATGCAGTTTTTCGTATTCTGAGTAAATCTAAACATTCCGACCGCATTCCATGCATTTTGTTATCGTGGATACATTACTGAACGAAAGGGATTATCTCCAAACTAAGAAAACAGTAACTGTATATTGTCTTCTCAGTTTCCGGATTAGGCCACCAAAACCTGTTCTAATATAAGGGAAAGTATAGAGATTATTAATCACTGGTAAGTCGAAGAGTTTGATACCCTTAGCATAGCTTTGATCTGTTACTTATGGATCTGTATCATGGGTATAAACCAGGATACCTCCTGGTATAAACTGACAGCTTTTAAAACATTTGACCGCCCTAGACGCATTGCTAATTAGTCTCTAAAGAAGCCCCCCCCCCCCCTCCCCCGCCCAAATTTAAATTGGTTTTAGTTTAGACTAAACACTACTTTAACATTTTAAATGTTTCAATACCGCTGATAGGCCTGTTTAAACGGTCTTGACCTGCATGCAGTTGTGCAATATCTATGGTAAAAAGCTTAAGCAGTGGAGTAACCCCAGGCCCCTCCCCTCTACACAAGTAGGCCTTTAAAGATCAACATATTTGTGTTTCTTACGCTACTTATTTATGTTTCTTAGGTGTTATCGACATGTGGGGTCGCACTGGTGGTATTAGGGAAGACAGAGCCGCTCTCTTGGCATCGAACGGGTTTGCAGCCCTAGCCTTGGCATACTGTGAATATAAAGATCTTCCTCAAAAGTACGATGTCCTTGACCTTTCTTACTTTGAGAGGGCAATTGACTGGTTGATTGCTCATCCTAAGGTTATTAATCCTGGCGGTGTTGGTTTGGTAGGCTTGTCTTTTGGTGGGGAAATTGCTTTGGCAATTGCATCACAGATTCCCCATAAAATCAACTCAGTGGCATCAATTTCAGGGGCTCACGCTCTTATTGGCTGTTCACTGAAGTGTAGGTCCTTTACTATAGAAGGCTATCCCATCGATACAGCTGCTGCAGACTATACTCGATATTTGAATTTCGTAACTATCTTTAAAGATAAAAAGGCTTGTAAACCAGGATCGCCGTCACTTGTTCCAGTGGAGAATATCACTTGTCCAGTGTTGCTGGTTTACGGCCTTGCAGATCAACTTAACCCCGAAATAGAGTGGATGTGTGGGGAAGTATTTCGGCGCATGGATCAGCGTGGTAGAGGGTCACTTTGTAACAGACTTGCTCTTCCTGGGGCGGGTCATTTTATAACACCATGTTATCTTCCACCCTCCTCAAAGCAATATGTTAAGATTTACGATGATGTTTGGTTCCTGGGAGGAGATGGCAAGGTCCTACAAGCAAAGGCATCAGAAATATACTGGAAGGAAAGTCTAGAGTTTCTTTTAAAAAACTCTGTTTAAAACTTTTATGTAGTTACTTACTGTAAATAGGTTTTTGACTCTCATTTGAGGCTTCTAAAAAACAGGCTCTGAAAAAGTATAAACGTGCACCAAAGAACCTCCATTTGTCCAAGTAAGACTAACAAAGTGCATGTATATTCTGACAACTTGTGAGAAATCAAGCCGTTTAGGTTTTTTTCTTTAGTTTTTGATTTATTATTATTATTATTATTATTATTATTATTATTATTATTATTATTATTATTATTATTGTGGTAAACTAATTTCTGATGGATATAATAATTGATTGATTGCGCAACCAATTGATTGATGTAATTTGGAAACTTGTTATTTTTCACAGTGTGGGATTTTATTTTTTTTTTTTTTTTTTTTTTTTTTTTAGCTTCGCCAAGTACAATACGAAACAGGAAAAAGTAGACAATTAAAAACAAAACAGAGCAAATAATGGCAGGGGAAACGCTACAGCAAAGCCCAGTTACAGTGGTCCCCTCGCACCGAAAAAAAAGTTAGAAAAACTAAGTACAATTTAGAAGCAGCGAGCTAGCCTGCGGGCGCTGTTACATTTAAGGCAGATATGGACTTCCAAGTACGGAGGTCTTCCTGGTCATACAAAGAGCATTTAAATAATAATCTAAGAAACTCCTCTTATATGTGCCTAAGGCAACGTTTTTGTCGCGTTCCTGCTCTGTTAAATTGTCAATAAGAGATAACCACTCGCCACTGGTCACAAAAGTATTATAATGTGAGTGCGGTCACCGGCTTATATTAACATGTATTGTCTGTTGTGGCCTCGTTCTTAAGAAGTGCAGTCCCTCTTCTAGATCCTGTGATCAGACTTTGAACCCAACAACAGGTCGTGAAAGAAAAAGTCATGCAATAAACGCCTTGTTGGCCCTTTTTATTAGAACCTATATCAAATGTCAGGCCCGCTGAACAGGTTCTTATATACAGGCTAGCTGAAACATATTCTTATATATTTGTGGTGTAAGTGCCAAATTTCAGCCTTAAGGTTCTTACTCAAATGTAAGTTATAGATACCGCCGGGCAGGTTTTTACCCTTGAGGGGTACTCCCTTGTATGGCCCATACGGGGAGGTGCCACTGAACATGCAGGGTATGGTTTTTGGCCTCTCTGTCCTGAACAGGATATATAATTTTATGCAAAGTCTGCCCTAAGAGGGTGTGGTTGTAAGATTGTCGTCGTTAAATATGACTCGTACAATGAATATTATGAGTGTCGAGCCCGGTGAACACGTGAAAAGTATATTTGTAGCATTGCATATGGGAGAGAAGGTGCCTGCCTTTACTTGTTGTGTAACAGTAACGTGCTTTATTACTTTCAGTAACGTACTTAGTTCATCAGTTACTCTTCAGCTTATAAGTTACGCAGCAATACCTTTCATATCGCAGGTAAATGCTGCTGGACTGCCCCAAGGCTGGATTAAGGTTAGTCATCGCGACACAAGCAGCGGCGTACAAAATTTCGATAATCAGAAGAAAAAGTAAAAATACAATAATTACAAGCGTTAAGCAGCGATAGATGCAGGGAGCAGAACCTGGAAAACTTTTCAGTCCTTCGGCATTGATAATAGTAAGAGCAAATGATTAGACATAGACATAGACATAGACATACTTTATTTGTTAACGCAGGTTAAAGTAAAATGATTTTTTTTTTCTTAAAGTCAAAATCACAGAAAACAGGCGAGTTCGATGTCGTTTGGTCATCGAACCTAATCGAACGTTCGATTTTATTCGATGAATAAAAAAAATCGAACTCAATAGAACGAATAAGTTCGAAAACCAAACATTCGATTTGTTACGCCGGGAGTAAATGATCGTAACTGGTCAACACACTGCAAGATCCAAATCAACCTCGGTTTTCTGATCACTTTCATTTTTCTGGACTTTGTCACCTCCACCTGCATTCATGCCAACAAACAACACCACTAAAAGGACTGAGAGTAATTAGATTGGAGACCAGAGAGTTTAGCAGCCATTTCTACAAGCGCGATTGCAAGCGAACGAACGGGACACTGCTTTCATGGTCTAGTGACCTCATACATAGCTCATGAGCCTGTGGCTGTCTCGGAGTTCGTCGACCATCCGCCCGGGGGGGGGGGGGGTGGTATTCCCTATAGTGGGCTATACAGAGAGGCTCTGCCCGAAAGGGGTGCCTTTTTTAAAGCTCGCAGTATACTAAAAGGTAGGGAAAATTGTCATTTTAGTACACTATAAAGAGAGGGTCACCAAATCTGCTGCAAAGTGGATGAGATGGCAGCTATTTTGGCAGAAATGACGACGCGTAACACATAAAAGCTTGAAACCTTTGAACGACTGTAAGCCCGGGCAAAATGTGGCGATTATAGGGAATTTTATTGTTTTGGCTTACCCTTGAGGTATATGAAAGGGGTACCATTTTGGTAAATAAGGCAAGGGTTTGAACCTCCAGGTGGAGTCCCCTACATATAACTTTATCAGGAGCCAATGGGCTCCTGACTAGAGCACGCCTCACCACAATCCCGTCAGGGTTTTAGCGGGATCATTTGCAGTCCAGTTCGGGGATCATTGGAGTTATTTGCGGTATAATATGAGGGTCATTTGCGGTCTTGGGATCAAACTAACAAACTTTACAAATGCTATTTTGTCTCGAATTTACATAACAATACCGCTGTGCAGTTCTGCCCCGAGCCTAAATTAAAGTTTATTATGGCGCCAGCTTCATTCGCAAAAATCGAGGTTTATCCTTCCCTTACAACGACTGTCGATCAATCGGGCGACATTACTGTGAGGAATTTGACTCCAGAGCAAAATATTACTCTACGAGCTCGAACCGTCGACGATAGCAACATTGTCTTTGAATCTTTCGCTAACTACAAAGCCGACGAAAATGGAGAAGTATTGGTGTCGTCTCAGCCTTCCCTGGGTGGATCATACTCAGGTGTAGAACCTATGGGGCTGTTCTGGAGTATGAAGCCAGTTGCGGATCCCGATCGCGACGATCTACTGAGAAAAAGAGATGTAACAAAACCATTGAAAGTAACCTTAGATGTCTTCAGTAGAGAGGATGGAAGAAACCTGGAAGAACGCAACAAAACGGCTAGTGTAACATTGGTGAGAAGTTACATGGGAGCTGGAGTGAGCCGATGTTTCTCGGACAGCTGTGGATTTTATGGCACTCTCTTTCTTCCTCCTGGAGATGGACCCTTCCCAGGTATTTGCTTTGGTTTCTAGCGTAGCTGAGCCCTTCACACGAAATGCTTTTCGACTTGCACAGTCCATTACCCTAACTATTAAGTTTATTTCGTTGATCACACACAAACCGGGTCTTTGATTTCCGACGAAAAGTAAACATCAACTCTCAAACAACTGGCTTTGTTATGACCTACCTGCAGACACTTTATAAACATCGGTGGCTTCACCAGCGAAATGCTTGCTGTGGCAAGAAAGCATCCAATGTTTACTGAGGCTAAACTTCAGAATACCCCGGCACTACAAAGCTCTACCCCTTCAACAGTGGCTACCGACCAGCTACATAGCTGTTGCCTAAGCGGCTACGACGTTAAGTGGCTACGCCGCTACAAGGCGACGATCATTGCAATATGGCGAGTTCAGCAACCCAGCGACACGAAGAATTTATAGTGTTAGGCTTCGCGCAGATGTCTCCTATCTTGACCTATCAATCCTTTGCTTTTCCGCGTGAGACAAAGGAAATAGGAGACGTCTGCGCGCGGGCTAGTATAATGTGTACCTCTGAAACCGAAAATCACGCGTTTTCAATCCGAGTTCAATGGGAGAATTGGTACGTGAATTGAACAAGGTTCAGGCGCTAAACAAGCAACACACAGAATGTTTAATAGATACATCGTTCTTTTAGCGTGAAACCGAAAATCACGCGTTTACAAAATGGATCAGCAAAAAAGAATGTTTAACTATGCATTTACCGAACTAAAGAGTTAAGCATAAAATTGTAGTACAGACAAAAGAAATAAAACAGACGGCACTTTTTCACTTTTAAAAATACTTCCATTGAACTGTGACCACTGACCCCTCATATTATGCAAAATTGCATCGAAGCGTGTCAGGGGTCACTAGGTTTGAGTCAACTACGCGTAAACAATTTCGATTACACAGAAAGTATGCGTTGCACGGGAACAAGAAAACATGACATGAATATTCCTCGTTCTCCTTAAACCAACTTCACGTAACATTTTCGATTCTGCTCAAGATTCCGCTTAACTCCGACCTATACCACAAAGCGAAGCCAAATATGTATAACGCGTGATCACGAGACCATGACGCCAATATTAAGCCTACACTTTTCATGCCTGCTACGCTACAAAGCTATAATTTGCATCTTTGGTTCAAATATTTCTTCCCTACTTTAAACTCATTATATGTAACATCATCGGGCGTACACTCAGAAACGA
>OZ024889.1:15816154-15831154 GCA_964017195.1 Siderastrea radians
TGCATATTTTTGCTTAAAACCAAATAAAGAAACAGGGACACCCAACAAGAAAATTTTAGAAAGACACTTGAAATGTCATTTTCTACTTTCCAAGATTGTTTCAGAGTTTTTTTAAAGGCAAAAATTTGAGTAAGCTAATACAGGTTGATCTTTTCGGCGTTTTAGCTGAAAATTTAGGCCGCAGAAACTGTTAGAAAGCAAAATCCTATCCGCCGAATTTCTGAGCTGCTTATGGCATTCCGAAAATGCTTGCCGACCTTGTTTTACACTCTGAACGACATATTTGTCCCTCCAAAAACAATAGGAGGAATTATCTTATTACGAAAGTCCTAGGTGATGTTTCGCCAAAGAATTCTCTAGTTTTCACCAGAATTTAATCCAAACATCTCGGGCAATTTAGGCCTTCCGAACTTGGTATTCTCCGAAACGAGCCTTTGGTTTGCCCCTGAAAGGAAGAGAGCGATGCAACTTTCGTTACAAAAAGAGCAACTTTGCGAGGAAAAAGGTCCAAACGCTGTGGGTTGGTTTACTAATAGGGGACTCGTTTCTGTGAGCGGTAGCTCTTCCACGACGGAAAGAAGATAAGGAGAGGTGGACAAACGTTAGAGATTCTGTGACATCTGTGACAATAGCCGAATATCCATCAGAGAGGGAAGAGCTGTAGACACCACGTGACGGAGCATTTTTACGAAATTCAACGTGACTCTTACGCGACTCTTTCACAACATTAGGTTTGAAAGAAATCGAAAGTTTGTGTGACATGAGACAGTCAAAACCAGCAACAGATGGACAAGATTTGAGGGGGCTCAGGAGCATGATATGGGCCATCCTAAAAACTGTGAATGAAACGTACTGACAAAACAATCTCTGGCAGTACTCCTCATAATTTTTGGTAGGGGCGTGCTGCGCAGTTCTCGAAACCCTGACCCTATTTCATACCAAAAATATGTAATCTTCCGGACCAAAACGGCTCAAAAAAGGGCTTTCCACAAATTGCCCAAGATTTCCCAAAAGCTACCCATAATTCCTCAAAAACTGAGTTGCTAAATGTTGCTTAAAAAACCCAGAAATGAGGGGAAATTATTTCAGACTACTTTGCTAATTATTTCTGGCCGTCCATTCTAATATGACCCTGAAAGGCCTAAAGATCCTATGGTGTAGGATCAAAATTCGATTCCCCCCCCCCCCCCCCAACACACACACACACACACACACAATCCTCCTAAAGAAAAACAAAACTGTACTGTGAAAAAAAACCTATGAAGGATTGGGTGTCAATAATCTTTTTTCTTAAGCCTGGTTTTTACCATCCTCGGAGACCCAGGGGCAGCTAGTCGGGACGACGGGATTTTCATGGGCGAAAGTTTATAACAAGAGCGGGAGTGCCCCTGGGTACTTACTCTTACCGAACAAGTTCCAGAAGCGTTTGAAATCCCGGCTTCTGATTGGCCAGAAAATTTTTTTCTGGCCAATCAGCGAAGAGGAACAGCCAGGCGACTCTCATGCCTTCTTACACGAGGTTGTTTTCCTCATCAATCGCCGTAGTAGCGTGGCCCGTTCAACGGGAACATTTTTGAGGAGAGCTTCAGAAAAAAAAATTAATGCTAAATAAATAAACGAAGTCGAAGAAATCGCAAACTATAACGTGGCCGGAAGAAAACAAATACTCAGCGGGATTTTTCACGAAGGACTTATCGAAGGTAACGTAAATTTTTAGAGCTAACGACTCCCCTTTCTCAAGTGTTGCATGAGGCTAATAGCTACTCGAGTAAACGATGTAACTAATTATTTCTACTTGTTCGTCGAACTACGTCTGAAACTTTCCACGGGAATCTCCGATGCACGGGCCACGCAACTATGTCGATCGAGCGTGGGAACTACAGTTAACCAAAGCGTAATATGAGTGTTTGTATGGAGCTGAAATTCGATCGAAAATAATCGGCGGTTTTCCGCGGAAAATGCATTAAAATGGAAATACAGTTTCAAAAACATTACCTGCAGTGTGTTTGCTGTGTTTTTATTGCTTTCCCGAGCTTCTCGAGGCCGATCTGGGCAATTTTCTGCGTAACGGTCGATATCTCTCTAGTACGTGACATGACACGCTCGATCAACATAGTTGCGTGGCCCGTACACCAGAGATGGAAAGTTTCAGACAAAGATCAACGAAGAAGGAGAAATAATTAGTTACATTGGAGAAAGGGGAAGTCACTAGCTCTAAAAATTTGCGTTACCTTCGATAAGTCCGCCGTGAAAAATTCCCTGTGAGTGTTTGTTTTCTTGTGGCCACGTTATAGTTTGCGATTTCCTCGACTTCGTTTATTTATTATTATTTTTTTTCTGAAGCTCTCCTCAGAAATGTTCCCGTTGAACGGGCCACGCTACTACGGCGATTGATGAGGAAAACAACCTCGTGTAAGAAGACATGAGAGTCGCCCGGCTGTTCCTCTTCGCTGATTGACCAGAAAAAAATTTTTCTGGCCAATCAGAAGGCGGAATTTCAAACGCTTCTGGAACTCGTTCGGTAAGAGTAAGTGCCCAGGGGCTCTCCCGCTCTGTTGTAAACTTTCGCCCATAAAAATCCCGTCGTCCCGACTAGCTGCCCCTGGGTCTCCGAGGATGGGTTTTTACTAACCTTAAAGTAAAAGAAAAAAAAGACGAATATCTCACGGCATTTGAGAAGAAGGACTCCAATTCATTTTTTTTTGTGCAAACAATTTGACTCAACAGAAAAAAAAAACACAAAACATAAAGTATGGAAAAAGATATAAAAACACACTAATTAAATAGACCGCTATCCACGCTAGCTAGGGCACTTCGGGTTGAGATGAGGTGATAAATAACCAACAAGGTGCGAAATAATAATAATAATAATAATAATAATAATAATAATAATAATAATAATAACATTTCTAAAGCGCCCTTTCCCAACGGTCCAAAGACGCTATTCACAATAAAATTATCAATTTAAAAAGCACGCTTAAAAAGAACTGTTTTCAGCTGTCTTTTAAAAATGTCTAGCGATTCTGCATCCCTAACATGTTGTGGAAGACTGTTCCAAAGCAACGGCGCAGCAACAGAGAAAGCACGGCGGCCATAACTATTTAGTTTGAAACCAGGCACGGCGAGTAAATTTTTCTTTGCAGATCTTAGATAACGTCCCGGAATGTAGCTGACAAGGAGATCCTCAATGTAAGCAGGCGCTAGGCCATGGAGAGTCTAAATTCGAGTCTAGTCGTTGCTAAATTTTTCTTCTATAGTTTTGAACAAACTTTTGTTTAGCACCGAAAACTTTGAACGTCGCGGTAGGGACGCGGCATCCAGATACCTTGTGAGGTAAAAAGCAGGGTTATTCCCCGACAAACTGTGTGCGATCAGGGTATCAGTTAGGCTCAGTCTCCAGCCGTGAGTGTCTCGATGCGCCCGGGATTCTCGCCACCTTCACGGCTGGGTGCACGGGTTTGGTTGCATGTCCGTGACGTCATTACAATTTTAACAATTATGCAGACAATCCACACGTCAATTGCTTAAATGTTATCTGTTTTTTTTTTTTTTTTGTATCGTCTTAAAAAAAAGCGAAATGCGAAAAGTATGCCTCAGGCATAAACGTCCTCCTAAAAGTGTGAAATTTCAAGAGAAAGACGAAATCTCGCTAAATTATGCCGCGCATTCTGCCCCGCAAATTTCAGGGGGCTTGTCTCTGATTGGTCAGTCTAAACAATAACCAAACCCGTGCGCCCAGCCGTGAAGGTGACGAAAATCGCGGGCGCATCGAGACACTCACGGCTGGAGACTGAGCCTAGGTATCAGTCGGAAACTAGAAATCCAACAACTGAGATTGAGAATTCAAAATCGGTTCCTAACTTAAAATTTTAATTACTTGGTGGTCTTTAATCCTTCCTTTAATTACCCTTCCCGGCTTTTTCTTCCTTATATATACATCTTTAAATCATGAAATTTCAAAAAAAAACTTAAAAGAACAGATGAATGGGACCTCATACAACAAATATATATATATATAATGGCAGTTTTCGAACGCACGAAATTCAACTTTAATTCCGTGCAATCTGAATATTTGTGCGTCTATGAATTTGGGCCGCCCCGTAAGAGCAAAGTAAATATTATTTACGGAAACAACTTCTGTCGACGAAAACTCAGCGCTGACTAAATGAGACAAAAGGTATTCAATTTTTATCTACAATTTTAAGGCACTGAAATTGAACTAATCCTTCAATTCATAACAACAAATTGTTTTACCGTATTTTCTCGATTAAACGCCGGGCCCCGAATAAACGCCGGGTATAAAAGAGGGAATTTTAAATTAGCCCCTCAGATGTTTATTTGTTGTATAATAAACGTAAGATTTAAGGGCAAGATACACGGCTGCCAAGAAAAGCGAATAATGACGGGCCAAAATAAATTGCTGATTCAAAGAAACACCGGGTTCGCCATGCCAAGTTTGAAATAAACGCCGGGACGTTTAATTGAGAAAATACAGTATATTGACTGAGAAAAACATTGTATTGTTTACACAATTTGTTTAGACAAATTTATGTAACGTGGCCTTTGATTGGTTGCTGTACAAACACATGACACGAAAAAATCGCGAAGCATTGTGGGAAGTCCAACAAAAAGATGGCGGTCAATTTGTGGAGTTGAGGTTTCAGGTGATAAAGAGATGCTGCTAACTTGACTGCACAACTTTTCTCTTCGTCATGGGACATAAGGGGAGCAAACTTAGTCAAGATGAAATACGAGAGCTGCTTAAGTGCACGTATTGTAAGTTCCAACCTCTAGATCTCAATGCACTGTGTCACTGTCAAGCGATTCATGTAGTGTGTTTGATTTGCTCAGCAATCGTTGTGGCTTGTTTACTTTAGCGCTAATTCAGAGTGCATTTTGTTGTCCTTCTTTCAGTCGATAAAAAGGAATTGCAGAAATGGTAAGTATAAGACCATTATTTCTAAGCGAACTTTAATGTGGGTTAGCAAGTTTTTGTCAACAATCTAGTCATTAGTTTTCTCTGGTTTTCTGCGGATGATAAATTCACCATAAATTGCAAGACAGCTCTACTTAGCTTGCGGCAGCTTATGGTCACAATTGTTTTCATTTCCTGATTCCCTTATTTTTTTTCTCTCATAGGTATCGAGACTTCATGAAGGATTGCCCTTCCGGTGAACTCAAACAAGAGGTCAGTGAATTTTTAAGGCTTGCAAAAAATGTTTTTTAAGTCTGGGATACGAAAGCTTATAAGCTTAGGTGGCCTTGGGATTTCTTCTTTGTTTCTGGGTGTCATTTCGTATTCTGAATTAACCGCCTCTCGTTTTGTGTGCTTAAGCACTTATTCCTCGATTTGCTATAAAATCTCGCAAGCTTAGGAATTATATCGATATGTCACGAAACCGGTAAACAGCGCTTGTTCGATATGGCACTTGACCGTGCGAAAAATTATCTATTAAAGTTATGTTTATGTTATAATTAAGAGACAATAAATTTGTGTGCATGTGTCCAATGGGTCTGTTTTCAAGAATAATAAAACTTGTTCGTAAATTACAATTTTCATGTACATCTTCTTGTTTATAACTTTGCTTTTCAAGCAATAGTACGAAAAGATGTTATAATTTTTCCATGTTATGTGGTTTTGAAAATGACAAATAAGAGTTGTACTGGTAATTAGGAAATTTTCATTGTTGACAGCCTAACACACGAAAATTAGATTGTCTATTTGTCTTCGCCATCATGTGTTTTTGCATTCGTAATGTGCATTTTAAGTGAGGTTATTTATTATTTATTTTTTAAGGAAACCTTTATGTGGGTACCATACATGTATATGTATAACAAATCTTGTTTTAGAGTTTGCTTACTTTTTATGTTCCAAATTTTCTAATTACATTTTACAATAAATTGTCTTCAGGGTAAAAGACAGTACACACGAAGATGTTTAATTTTAGTTAAACTGTAAAATGATATGCTTGACTGCATCTTGAAAGTCATATTTTAGATGAGATAAATTTTTAGATGATCTATGTGATTTAAGTTTATTGGATATCAGCGCTTTCAGTAAGCACCAACAACCGACAAAAAGCATCTGCAAATTTGCTCAACGAAGTCAGTTACTATTTTCCCTAAATTGAAGTAATTTAATAAAGATTTCTTTCAAACCTTGTTGATACAGCCAGCTACTCTACTCAAACCAGCTGCCTACTTCAAATTTTATTGAAACCCTTGGATATTTTAGTTTCAGTGCCTAATTTCTCAACATTATCTTCTGTTACATGTGCATAACATTTCCTACTGTTGCAATTTTATTACACCATACCTGGTACATGTCTGAATGATTATTTACAAACTAATTACTTTGTCTCTGTTGTAGTGTATTTTCCACCACAAAGTTTAGATGACCCAGTTGTTCTCCAAACTAATATCAAATGATGGAATGGAAGCGAGCTAATTTTTTTTTTTTCAGAAAATATCACGACTGTCACCACAACATTATTTAGTTCATAAAACATTAATATAATACAAGATACCTAGCATTTGAATTTCTTGCACATGTATTGACCCTTTCCAAGAATACACAGCTTAAAACTGGAAGAAATCCAAAATCATGTATCTTTTGCAAAATGTTGACAACAAATCTCAATATGTAGCATTCATACCTCAGGATTTCATCCTCTAATTCAAAAGTTTGCACCATCTTGTACATGTACAAGACAATAAACAATGCCATAGGAAAATACTGCCTCATAACTTTCACCTGAATGGTCACACTTAGATTTCATCTGCAGGCTTGAAAGGAAGTATCACCTTGTGTAGTGTTGGAAACATAACTATTGGAAAGTGTTGTCCATTAGCTTTCGTTTGAGTGGTTGTACTCCAAGAGTTCTTCCATAGTCTCAGAAGGAAGTACTGGCATCACTTTCTGCAGCATAGCAAACATCACCACAACAAAAAACTTTTTTATTGCCCATTAGCTCTCATTTGTATGGTTACAATTTAGGATTTCAATTACAGGCTGAAAAGTTAGTTTCACCTTGTATCCCAATTTGTGTAAAAATTACAGCTAATCACAGCGGTTGCACATTCTGAGGTATCCCACAGGTCAGATTCATGGTATAACCCAGCATTTGTCACAGTGTTGCCTTGCCAGCTACAGTGAATTGAACTTGTGGGCTGCACTTGAAATGAATTTAGGATATAGTAGAAACACCTTTGGATCATTCTCTTTGGAAATCTTCAACAATATTCAGAAGAATTCAGAAAGAGCTGGAAATATTTGAGTTACCCTCATAGAATATCCCAAAATTTCCAGGTAAACTTTGGAATTCCATGTGTAGTCAGGAGCCTTCAGAAATTTTCAGAAAATGAACAAAAACATTCAAAGGACCAGAGGACAATCTTGAGCAAGTGCATACATGATAAAAATAAAGGTTATTGAGTGTTTTTTCCTGTGTTACTGTTTGTCATGCTGCACAAGGTGGTTCTATTAGTTTTGCCTCAGTGAGTGAAATACCAAATTGTGACCTGCTTAAATGAAAGTTGATGAGCAAACTTTTGGTTTTCACTTGTACATAATTGAAATGACTGTTTCTTAACTTCACTGATAAGCGCTGTTTTCTTTCATCAGGAATTTCAAAAAATATATCAGCAGTTCTTTCCTTTTGGTGATCCTTCAAAGTTCGCAGCATTTGTGTTTAGAGTTTTTGACAAGAATGCGGTAAGTATTCCCACTTAAGAAGCTTGGCAAAGAAACATAGCTTCCATAGTCTGAGAGAACAGATGCCATTTTCAACATGTAGTAATTGTCTGTTCCCTCTTTAACCCACATTTTTCTGTAAAATTAGACGAGATCTGGGTCACGCTTGTGATGGAAAGCTGTATAACTACAGTTTTCAAACGTGCACAAATGTGTGTGGTAGACAGGGTCTCAGATGGGATTAAACAAATTCAGAATTCGTACTGCAAAATTTCGCCTGTGTTTTCAGGCTTGAGCTTCCAGGAAGTCAAAATCTCCCTGAGGATACTTAAATACATCATGATAAATAAACAAAGATGGTGAATTTTAAGCTCGGAGAAGAAATAAGAAAAGATGGAATATTCAACATGTCGTGAGCGTGGGACAAAGAAAAAATCTGAGTTCCCGACAGGAATCGAACCCATGACCTTCCGTACACCGGTTGGATGCTCTAACCGCTGAGCTACTGGGAGTAGCTCAGTGGTTAGAGCTACTGGGAGCTCGTGACATGTTGAATGTTCCATCTTTTCTTATTTCTTCTCCGAGCTTAAAATTCACCATCTTTCTTTATTTATCACCTACAGGGCACTTCAACATTGCTGATCCTAGCAGTATGTAGGATGCGTGTCACCACGAACTCAGTAAATATCACCTATGCTAGCCACGAGTCTCCCAGTAGCTCAGTGGTTAGAGCATGCGACCTGTGTATGGAAGGTCATGGGTTTGATTCCCGTCAGGGACTCAGATTTTTTTTCTTTGTCCCACGCTCGCAACATGTTGAATATTCCATCTTTTCTTGAGTGCATGCATCATGTTGGAAATAACAGTTGAACCTCTTTCATTATTGTTACTAACCAAATCTCCCAACTGTCTGACTAATTTTGAAACATACTGCCTTATACATGGTGTCAGTGCACAAAAATGAATTTGTTTAGGATCTTATTAACTGACGACATTCTCTCCTACAGACATTCAAAATAAAAAGTTCCACTACTCCATGCTTTGTTTTGCCATTACTGCCTCGGGTTCACTAATAAAGTTAAAAATGGCTATACAATGATTAATTGGAAATTTCCCCATAATGCATTGCAAAACTGTTAAGTATGCCATGTATGCTGTTGAAGCCATACTATTTTGTTTCTCAAGGAAAATGTATGGCTTCAAATCACAGTGATCATTGATACACAGCGGCATGCACATGTTTATCTAGGTTTGTTGAGGTTGTTGTTCTGCTTTGTTTTTCTTGTTCTGCTTTTGTTTGTTGGTGAACTGCATATTAACCCTTTCACTCCCAGAATCAGTTATGGAGATTTTAAGGTGATTCTAACTTCCGAGTCTGTGGATGAAATCCTATCCTATAACCATTCAAATGAAACCTCTCTAGCAGTTCTTTCACATGGTACCATTTATATTTAAGTGTTTTACAAAATGAAATTTGGAATTCGTTTGAATTTTCATTTAAGTCACTCTTGGGAGTGAAAGGATTAATAGTACTCAGTAAGAGCAATAGTAAAATAAATTTGAGGGTACATAAATAGGGAAAGTAATTATTGCTAATTTTTTTAATCTTGCTCTTATTATCCAGGATGGATCAATTAACTTCATTGAGTTTATCACTGCATTATCAATTACTTCCAGAGGAAGTTTAGATGAAAAATTGGAGTGTAAGTATTAAAACATGTCTTCCATGGTAATTATTTATGTGATGTGAGGCAGTTAGGGGCTGAATCAAGTCAAAGTGCCATTTATTTACATGTAATTAGTGAATGAATAAATGAATTGTACACAAACACACCCCCATAAATTTTAGTGCACTTAGTGAAATACTTGTATGTCTAAATTTATTTGTCATTTATCCCTCAGGGGCATTTAGTCTTTATGACCTCGACAAAGATGGGTTCATCACAAGAGATGAAATGCAGAAAATAGTTGAAGCAATCTATTGCATGGTGGTAAGTTTGTTTGTTATTGTTGTTGTTGTTGTTGTTTTTTGATAAGTAAAATTAATTGTCATTTAGAGGGTGACCTTATCAGATACAAAAATATTTGTTCTATTCATCTTGACATGATAAATAATGTGCCCATACAGTCTGAGTTTGTGCATATACATGTACTAAGATGTAAATATTTAGTCTGTGAGAGAAATATTGTTCCCCTCGTGGTATAGCAATTTTATGTTGCTTGATCTGTTACTTTCCAAACAAGATTGAAAACTAACAACAGCTCTCCTTTGGATGATTACACATGAGAAGGATTTCAGTCACAGACTGTGTTACAATACTTTGTCAGTTGTTTCACTGGAAGATGTCTACAGTGAGAGCTTAGCAGCTGTGTACATTATTTTAATATCCTTTTAATTAAATGCTTATGAAAAATTCATCAGACAACCGCCTACATGTACTTGGTGAGCTCTGACACCTTGGTTACCGTTGGCCTTACTAAATTTGCATTTTTTTCTCTCTGTTCTTTTCCAAAAGGGTAACATTATAGATTTACCAAAAGATGAAGATACTCCTGAAAAGAGAGTGGATAAGATATTTAAACAGATGGACAAGGTTTGTTGTGAATATTATTAATAAGATAGCTAGAATGCATGAGTACACAACTAAATTGTACACTGAGTTTGAGCGTCTAACCTCAGAGTCCAAATAGTTGTAACCTAAAGACGAGTAGGCTGATAGCCCTTACATTGGATCTTCCCTGGAAACATTTTCATGTAGTTGTGGTATAAGCATAACCTTTGATTAATTTCAGGAATTACTTTTGGCTGGCTCATGATCAGTCTCCAGTCGTGGGTGTTTGAGAACCACTGGCTCCTGGAGACTGAGTGAAACATTTGGCCAGTTTTCAGGCAGAAAAACAAGCAGAATATTTCTTTGTACTACTATTCACTGTAGTTCTATGCCGATATCCTTGTTTACATGTTATATTTTGTTTTCTGGCATTCAGAACAATGATGGAAAGTTAACAATGGAAGAGTTTCGTGAAGGTTCCAAGTGTGACCCATGGATAGTCCAGGCTTTAGCAATTGATTTACCTCAAGAAGACCCCTCCCAAGCAGAAGATTAAGTTATGAACCAGACTATACGCCTTATTGAAACGACGGCTAAGTAGCAAAATTAGACAATTTTCATTGTACAAACCAGTATTTATTGACCCTTAGATTTCGTTTCAGAGATGTAGTGCAAAAGTACGTAGCATGGTGTCTAAAAAGGTAATCAGTAGTCCCTTCAACCCTTTTGATCGGTCAGGAGTGGGGGTAGCAAGAGGGGGTAGCATCCTCAGAGAGGATGCACCCTATTACCCCCCCCCCTCCTATGAGGCTCTGGGAGGCTAGTATTCACAGGAGAAGGAGGATAATAAAAGGCTATGTTCCTCATGGGACTAGCCTGAATCATGGCTCAGACTTTCTCAGAGATGGGGTAATCTGTGGGCGAGGGGAGGAATTATCGAAGTTTTAAGTATGCAAATTTTGTTTCTTAGGATAGAGTTAACCTTTGAGTCAACAATGTCTGCTACAGTGCATTCACATACTTGTGTCTTTTTAGCTATCTCAGCATTCCAAAAGTAAGTTATCTGAGTAAACCATTAGTTCTGCGAAAACTTGAATGAACCGTGAATGTACACTGTCTTTTTTACAGTTCTTCAGTGATGCTCCTTGTCTTTTCGTTGTGGTATTTTTATCTTCCACGGTGTGATTTTTCTACCAAGCCAGGTGTTATATACCATTGACTCGATATAGTGTATCTTGAGCTGTGAAGTAGCGTGCAGTTGAGTCATTATAGTAGTGTAATTTATTAAGCTATTTAATTATTTATGGAGTGGAAGTATATTTTCACTTCTCGCGTCACTAGATGTATACGATTTCTTGTTTTGTTTAATTTAATAACGTTGAGAGTGTACAATAATTACTTAGTTCCATACGAGGAGATAGAAAAGTAAGCTTCAAGGTTTTTTTTAGATCTTTTACTTCCTTGGTGTATTATATTTATGGCAGCCTGCATCCAGGCACACAAGGTTGGTTCCGCCATTGTCGAACACCCAACCATCTTAAATTAATCTTGACAATAGCCGTCAGACATTTTTAGAATCTTATACTTTTACGTAGTAGCTGTGATTTAATACGTGTATTTATGTTCTTTTTCTGATGTTATTAAACCTAATTTCATTTGTTGTAGAACTATTGAGTTTTCTTTTAGCTGTGTTTTTGTTACATCAGCAAATGTGTGCTTATAAAACGCTAATAAAAAGGTGGAGATTTCCCCTCGTTCGCTGGCCGGACTTACAGTGAGTGAAGACCATCTCGCATGATCTTCAAACTTCCTGGAAAGAAAAAAATGTAATTTACGTGAAGATGGCCCGATCAATCCACGACGTCATCCCGTTTATACCTCTTTACTGTACAAAACGTAGAAAAACGTGTTTTATTGTTTTCGAAGTCTGTTCATAGGGAAAACCTTTGAAGCGGTTTTGACGTTTGCGAGAAATGCCTGACTATTGTCATCTCTCACAGTAAAAGTACAACTTTTCTGACAAAATTAATATTTTCAGTTCTAAGGTGAGTGACGCACCCGGGTCTACACATAGCAGTGAAACCGGCTAAAATGCATAGTAATCCGCAAATCTGATTGGCTTTCTTGCTTTTGGCTACTCGCCGATAGTCAAATCACGCATGAGAATTTCTTTGCGTGCCATCTTCAAGTAAATCATTACTCTAGGGACGGGAATAAGTGTGTTCGTGCCTGAAATTGTTACGGCATTTGCGCACAGTGTTGCGCTGTGCCCAGATTGTTTCCGTTTGCAGTCGAAAAGGGACACTAGCAGTCCAGGGACGGATCCAGGATTTTCTGAATGATGGGGGTTGGCAAGTGATAGACGGGGAGGCAAACCCCTGGACCTCGGGGGGTCTCAACCCCGGCGTTAATTTTTCCTAGTAAGTTTTGAGAAATGGAAATGGAATGATGTGTGGAGAGAGGAAACTCAGAAAAAAGATCTGAGTTCCAGATGGGATTTGAACCCACGACCTTCCGTACACTAGTCGGATGCTCTAACCACTGAGCTACAAGAACTCTTGTGGTGAGCGATGGTCAATTGTGAGCTGAACCCAACGACTGCATCGCGGAAGTGACATTGAGCCAATGAACACACAATAACTGCATCACGCAGTCACGTAGAATACTTTCAGAGTAAGTAAATGAAAATAGAATGATGTGTGGAGAGTGGAAACTCAGAGGAGCTTTGTAAACTACACTGTACTGCACGATTAGAACTTGCAAAAGGTGGACGTGAAACAGCTGCGTAATGTTGACATGTTCATGTAGGGTAGACGAGCAAAAACCTCCCCAATGGCGCTAAACCTTCACAGAGAGACAGAAAACGACAGCAGGTAACATAAATTCATCTTCTTTATTCAAGAGCTTTACCTTCTAAAGCGTATGTAGAGCCGGGGTTCCCAATAGGTTTTTCGGGATCCGGGATTTTGCTTATTTGAAGACCAGGATACGGGATTTGGCGGTTTTCGGCAAATGTTGTTGTAAAGAACCGGTATCCGGTAACGAATAGCCTGCGTCGCAGACGAAACTAAACCCTTGTTAAGTCCGAGGGTTAGATTACGTCTGTGACGCAGGCTAGTAACGAAAAGTGTTAAAAAATCGTTTCATTTTGACTAAGCACAAGTTGCCCACGTTTCTCAACCCTGTCTCGTGCCTATTTTGACTGTACCATTTTTCTCTGATTCCACCATCTTCGACTGGTTCACTGAAGATGAGGGAATCTTGAACCTCTGTAAGGCACTTTCTAAAACGTATGTTCGGGATGGGGATAAGCCGATGAAAACCGTCGGGATTACGGGATTGAGGGAAAATTTTGGTCGGGATGGCGGGACTGAAGAACCCTATTGGGGACCCTCTATTTATTTATTTATTTAGTTTGTTATTGGAAATGGTTTGAACCCAGGAGTCATATCATAATTCGGTAAATTGTGATCGTCCGGGTGAGTGTAGTCCTGAGAAGGACGGTTTGAGGTGACATTGACTGACGTTTCGACAACCTGAGCGGAAGTCATCATCACAGTCAAGTGAACTGTGAATCGTCAGTAGATGTTATAAGTCTCTGGTCGTTGTCCTGATTGGTCGACGATCTCGTGATGTTATTGGTCGTCTGTCACTGAACCGTTGCCAACAGCTACCTGCACCTTACAAACGACTGATTGCCGACAATAACAAGACAGACAAACAATAGACAAACTGACTTATTTGACTAACAATAGACCAACGGACATTTGACTAACAAAAGACGGATCGAAACGCACCAATCACGTTTACAGTCTTCACAGCCAATAACATCACGGCTTAACTGACAGACGACCAATAACATCACGAGATCGTCGACCAATCAGGACAACGACCAGAGACTTATAACATCTACTGACGATTCACGGTTCACTTGACTCTGATGATGACTTCCGCTTCGCAAACCAAACAAGTTGTCAAGGCTGGTGTCATGGACAGCTCCATTAGTGACCATGACATGGTCTTTGCCGTCCTACATCTGAAAGTATCTCGACCTAAGACCACATATATTACAACTAGGAGTTTAAAAAACTACAATCCAGACGCTTTTCAGTTTGATATGTCCGGTGCACCCTGGTCTGTTGTGGAAGTATTTGACGACGTTGATGACAAATTACACGCATTTGATCTGTTGTTCAATGAAATTCTCGATCATCACGCTCCGATTAGATCAATTAAAGTTCGTGGAAAACCAAATCCCTGCATAACGGAGGAGATACGTGAACTTATGAAATCGAGGAATGTCTGGCGCAAAACAGCTCGTAGAACTAATGATCCACACGCCTGGTCTACCTATAAAAACCTTAAACACCAAGTCAGGAAGTTAATCAGAGCAGCGGAGAGTGAATTCATCAAAGATCAGATCCAAAACAACCCACGGAACACAAATTGTATTTGGAAGGCAATCCGGCTCTGCATCCCTAAAAGATCAGTCTCCCCTAAAGTTTACAGCAAAGATGACAAGATCGTGGCGGATACTTTCAATGATTTTTTTTGCGTCTGTTGGAAAATCAACCAATTCCAAAATAGAATCTTTGGCTGAAGAGAATAACTTCGACTTGAATAATAGCATCTTTACTCCTAGAATTTTTCCGACATCTGAGCAATTTACATTTCATTCTGTTGAATGTAAACAAGTCGAGGACATTATAAATGCAATGCCTTCTAATAAGGCTCCTGGGATTGATAAAGTGCCAA